>JARFJB010001984.1:702500-963265 GCA_036346205.1 Vesta saturnalis
ACGACAGACACAGACACAGACACAGACACAGACACAGACACAGACACAGACACAGACACAGACACAGACACAGACAGACACAGACACAGACACAGACACAGCACAGACACAGACACAGACACAGACAGACACAACACAGACACAGACACAGACACGAACAGACACAGACACAGACACAGACACAGACACAGACACAGAACACACAGACACAGACACAGACACAGACACAGACACAGACACAGACACGACACAGAACACAGACACAGACACAGACACAGACACAGACACAGACACAGACACAGCACAGACACAGACACAGACACAGACACAGACACAGACACAGACAACACAGACACAGACACAGACACAGACACAGAACAGAACAACGACACAGACACAGACACAGACACAGACACAGACACACGACACAGACACAGACACAGACACAACAGACACAGACAAACACAGACACAGACACAGACACAGACACAGACACAGACACAGACACAGACACAGACACAGACACAGACACAGACACAGACACAGACACAGACACAGACACAGACACAGACACAGACACAGACACAGACACAGACACAGAACACAGACACAGACACAGACACAGACACAGACACAGACACAGACACAGACACAGACACAGACACAGACACAGACACAGACAACACAGACACAGACACAGACACAGACACAGACACAGACACAGACACAGACACAGACACAGACACAGACACAGACACAGAAGACACAGACACAGACACAGACACAGACACAGACACAGACACAACGAACAGACACAGACACAGACACAGACACAGACACAGACACAGACACGAACACAGACACAGACACAGACACAGACACAGACACGACACAGACACAGACACAGACACAGACACAGACACAGACACAGACACAGACACAGACACAGACACAGACACAGACACAGACACAGACACGAACGACACAGACACAGACACAGACACAGACACAGACACAGACACAGACACAGACACAGACACAGACACACACACAGACAAGACACAAATAACTGTATTTAAGGACAAACAAAGAATTACAAGAAATACAGACACAAAATTAGTGAAAAGAAAAAGAAAACGAACCGGCAAAAGCGTCACGTCGACAGCCAAACGACAAACTTTAACAAGAACCGAAAAGTGGTAACTTGCGTAGTGAACACAAGATTTTTGAAGTCAGAACACAGCCACCAAAAATTGTGAACTCTTTAAATGAAAAGAAAATGAAAATTTAAAATTAGAACAGCAAATTTTGAATTCAAATCACAAAGAAAGTTGTTCTATAACACAAAAATCTTTTGCAGAAGTAGTAACAGAAATACAAGAAAAGAGATTGCCAAAATTTAAAATTATTGAAATCAAAAACAAGCAAAGCAAGAACAGAAAACTAAAAAAGAAAAATAAATCCAGAATAAAAGTTGGGATTAATTCATTTAAAGCTACTAGAAATGGAAAAATTATAATAGAATCTGATACTAAAGAAGAAAGACACAAAAAAATCAATAAATGATAAATGTTGCAAGATTTAGAAGACGCCAAACAATTAATCCATTGGTGAAAAATATACCCGATGACGTTAATTTAAAAATGTTAATGATAAATTATTGCACAAAACGCGAATTAAATTTGAATTTAGAAAATATTACACCAAAATTTATTTTAAAGAAAAAAAAGACAAGAAATTTAGAAAGAAACAGCCAGAACAAGAAAAAAATAGAAAATTAAAATTATTTGGAATATATGTTACAAGGGATTATTTTTCTATAAGAAGATGCTTTAACTGCAGCAAATATAATCATAGTGCACAAATATGCACAGGTGGAAATTGCCACTTTGTTGTGGATCTCATAAAATTAAAGATTGCAGTGCTTCTAATGAAGAACAATGCATTAATTGTATAAATCAAAACAAATATAACACTAGAAATTATAACATAAAGCATTCTTCCTTAGATAAAAGTTGTCCATGCTACATATCAAATGTCAAAAGGACAAACAATTAATAGCATATTAATGTTAAGAAGACAAAATGCTGAAAGTAATACTATTAATAGTGTTGTAAGTACATACCAATAAAAAATTGTCATGTTTTCAAATTAATGTAAATCATTCAGAAACTAATAATATTATGAACAATTTTGGAAGAAGCTGTTGATTTAGTGTTTTACAAGAACCTTACATTTTGAATAATAAAATTGCTGGAATTTCAAATAATATTAGTGTTTATAGTGTGGGTAATGAAAAAACGATCTGCTATATTAATAAATAACAAGTTTATTGATGCCATAATTAAATCAACTCTCTGACGAGGATACAGTGGTAATTGAAATTATGTACTTTAACATAAAATTATTTGTAGTTAGTATGTACTTTGATATCAAGAAAGAAATTGAACAAGATTTATCTAAATTAGAAGAAATCATTAAGTTTATTAGACCATCTGGTTGTATTTTTGTATAGACAGTAATTCAAGATCTACCTTATGGAATGATGTAATAAGAAACTCCGAGGTAGAAAATTGGAAGAATTTCTAATATTAAATGATTTAAATATTATCAACACTTTGGATGACATTCCTACTTTTGTGAACAGTAGAGGTATGAGTAAAATAGATTTAACAATAACTAATAACAAAATTTATCCCAAAAATTGGTCATGTGATAAAATTGAAAGTGGTTCTGACCACTGTTTGATAAACTTTGATATACAATTTATAAATGATTATGAATCAAACATAAATTATTCAAGAAATAAATTTATAGTTTTAAATGAAAATTATGAAGCATGACAATATTACTAAAATTTTATATCAACTTTTGATTGCCGTAACAGAAAATTAGATTTTGAATTATCTAATAAAGAAAAACTGTTAAACCAAACAATCAAATCATCAAAACAAACAAATAGAAAATTTCCAAAAACTTTACCATGGTGGAATATTGATTTAACCATAATGCGTAAAAAGTTAACGCATTAAGACGGCTATTTCAAAGAACAAGAAACAATGAGATACTTAGAGAAGAAAGGAAGAAAATATATTTAATGCACAAAAACAATTTTTAAAAAAATAAATTTTCAAAAATAAAATCATGGAAAGATATTTGTAATTTTACTAATTTAAATAATCCATGGAATATAGTGTATAAATTAGCTTCTAATAAAATCACAAGTGTTCTGTTTTAAGCACATTAAGAAAAAGATGGATATTTTACTACAAATCTAAAGGAAACAGTTCAATATTTATTGGAAAGTTTAATACCAATAGATAATGCAGAATCTGATAATACAATTCATAAAGAAATAAGAGAAAAGTGACAATAGAAATAAATACGCCCGACGATATAGAATTCACGAAAAATGAAATTGAAAATATTATTAAAAATTAAACAATAACAAATCCAGGAGAAGATGGTATATCTGGTAATTTTTACTAAAATTATTTTATAAGTTTCCAAATTTTATTTCATCTATTTATAACGAATGTTTAAAAGGGCAATTTTCCTATTATTTGGAAAAGTTCTATAATAATTCCTATCGTCAAACCTGGGAGAAAGTGATGATGATATTTCAAAATTTAGGCCCATAAGTTTGTTAAATGTTGGAGGAAAAATTTTAGAAAATTATTGATAAACAGAATTATGCATTATCTATATTCGAATAATTTATTAAACAGTAACCAATTTGGATTCAAACCTAAATCAAGCACAGTAGATGCAGTTATGATTGTAAAACAAAAGATTCAAGAAAATCTATCTCAAAATAAAGACAACATTATAACTAGTTTGGATGTTAAAGGTGCCTTCGACGCTGCTTGGTGGCCTTCAATTTTATTCAGTTTAAAAATTTTAATTGTCCCAAAAATTTTATAACCTTTAAAATTATTTTAGAAATAGGACAGCAAAATGGAACTAAATTATATTTGTAAGGAAAAGTCTATAAGCAAAGGTTGTCCACAAGGCTCTTGTTGTGCACCTGGTTTCTGGACTATTTTGTATAATTCTTTGTTGAGTTTAAAATTTGGAAAAAACACTAAAGTAATTGCGTTTGCTGACGATCTTATTATTATTTCTACAGGTATAAATGTAATTCAAGCAGAAAATTATGCTAACATTGATTTGATGAATATCCTGAACTGGGCAAAAAATAATAAGATAGAGTTTAATGAGAAAAAATCTAAGGTTTTATTAATATCTAAGAAAAGATCTTCGCGTAATGCAATAATAAATATATATTTAAACAATAAAAATTTGGAACAAGTACAAGAATTAAAATATTTAGAATTTTTCGACTCAAAATTTACATTTGATAAACATGTCTCTTACTTAACTTTAAAATGTAAGAAAATAATAAACATGATTAGTAGATCGGCTAAAATTAAATGGGGATTAAAATTTGAAGTGCTAAAATTAATTTATAAAGGTGCTATTTTACCATTGATATCCTATGGTATTCCTATTTGGATCAGTGCTTTAAAAGGAAAAGAACTTTAAAAATTAGAAAGTGTACAAAGATTAATTAATATTAAAATAGCTAAAGGATATAGAACTATTTCAACGAAGCATCATGTGTGATATCTGGCATAACTCCTATAATAATTAAATTAGAGGAATTAGTAAATATTTACAATAAAAAATTTTATCGACACCAAATATAATTATGACACACCCCGATTAAACACTGGATACATCCTGGTAAATTACCAAGTATAAATACCGATTTTGAAAATTCAAATCATGTTTATGACATCTACACGGATGGAAGTAAAATAAACAATAAGGTTTGCGCAGTAGTAATTTGCAAAAATAATGAACTATTCTGCACATACAATTATAAATTAGACAATAATTGTTCAAATAACCAGGCCGAAAGTTTAGCTGTATTAAAATCATTATTAAAATTAAAAGCATTAATGTAATTGAAAATAAAAATCGGCTCTTATATCAACAGATAGCGAGATAACTATAAAATGTTTGGAAAATTGAATGTACATTATAATATTATTGATAAAATTAGAAAAGTAATTATCAAAATGGAAGAAGAAGGATGGAAAATTCATTTTAAATGGATAAAATCTCATTCAGGTATCAAATTTAATGAACTTGCAGACATTTTGGCAAAAGAAGCAACAAATTTTAGTGAAAATAGTATAATTTATGACAAAATACCAGAAAGTGAAATTAAAAAAGAATTGCAAAACTTAAGTTTACAAAAATGGCAAAATCTATGGAATATTACAAAAAAAGGTTCAGAAACTAAGTTGTTTTTTCCATCAATATATGAAAGATTAAATTAAAATTTCGAATAAACCAACACAAACAATGATATTTACAGGACACGGTAAATTAAGAAATTACCTACATAAATACAAAATACTTGATAATCCCAAATGTGTTTGTGATAATCAATCGGAACAATCAATTGATCATTTAATATATGACTAAATTTTAAATAAATCAAGGAAAACTTAAAATATAAAATTCTTTTAAAAGGAGATGTCTGGCCAACAAATAGAAATTTATTAATAAGTAAATATTTCCAATTATTTCTAATATTTATAAATAATATTAATTTTGAAGAATTATAAATTATGTCTTCGTAGGTCTTATTATTTAAAAATATGTATTATTCTAAACAATTATTAATAGTTATATAAGAATTAGTATAAGATACAACTTGAGATATTATTTGTTAATTAATTAATTCTAAGATGCATGTAGTATTACAACTATGTACTGTAATGGAGCATGCTGAAAATAAAGATTATTAAATTAAAAAAAAAAAACACAGACACACACAGACACACAGACGCAGACACACAGACACACACACACTGACACACAGACACACAGACACACAGACACACATACACACAGACACACAGACACACAGATACACAGACACACAGACTAACAGACTAACAAACACACAGACACACAGACACACAGACACACAGACACACAGACACACACACAGATACACAGACACACAGGCACACAGACACACAGACACACAGAAACACACACAGACACACCAACACAGAACAGACACACAGACACACAGACACACACACAGACAAACACAGACACACAGACACACAAACACAGACACACAACAACAGACACAGAACACACAGAACAACACACAGACACACAGACCAGACACACAGAACACAACACACAGACACACAGACACAAACACACAGACACACAGACACACAGACCCCAGACACACAACACAGACACACAGAACACAGACACACAGACACAAAACACACAGACACACTGACACAGACACACAAACACACAGACACACAGAACAACACACAGACACACAGACACACAAAACACAGACACACAGACACACAGACACACAGACACACAGACACACAACAACACACAGACCACAGACACACAGACACACAGACACACACACAGACACAAACACACAGACACACAGAACACA
Organism: Vesta saturnalis; assembly: GCA_036346205.1. NCBI lineage: Eukaryota > Metazoa > Arthropoda > Insecta > Coleoptera > Lampyridae > Vesta > Vesta saturnalis. Next base: position 709,018 of record JARFJB010001984.1, read on the forward strand.
GACACACAGACACACAGACCACAGACACACAGACACACAGACACACAGACACACAGACCACAGAACACAGATACACAGAACACAGACACACAGACACACAGACACAACACAGACACACAGACACACAGACACACAGACACACAGACACACAGACACACAACACAGACACACAGACACACAGACACACAAACACACAGACACACAGACAGACAGAACACAGACACACAGACCCAAACACACAGACACACAGAACACAGACACACAGACACACAACCAAACACAGACACACTGAACACAGACACACAGACACAAACACAGACACACAGACACAGACACACAGACACACAGACACACTGACACAGACACACAGACACACAGACACACAGACACACAGACACACAGACACACAGACACACAGACGCACAGACACACAGACACACAGACACACAGACTCACAGACACACAGATACACAGACACACAGACACACAGACACACAGACACACAGACACACAGACACAGACACACAGACACACAGACACACAGACACACAAGACACACAGACACACAGACTCACAGACACACAGACACACAGATACACAGACACACAGACACACAGACACACAGACACACTGACACACAGACACACAGACACACAGACACAGACACACAGACACACAGACACACAGACACACAGACACACAGACACACAGACACACAGACTCACAGACACACAGACACACAGACACACAGACACACAGACACACAGACGCACATACACACAGACACACAGACACACAGACATCTGTTTTTCGAGTAACATTGGGATTGGGTACAGAGGAAGTTATTTCGATTAGGCAGTGGTCTGATTGACCGAGTGGGGAAAGAACTCTTTTGTTATAGACAAGCGGGTTAGTTGTAAGGAATAGGTCCAAGAGATGTGGAGTATGGTTAGGGTTGTAAGGGATTCTGGTTGGTTCGGAAATGATTTGTGTAAGATCACAGGATACAGCAAACGCTTCTGCGTTATCAGCTGCGGGCTTAGTAATAGACGAAAATTAAAGCCAATTGGAGTTGTGCGCAAAATTCTCCCAAGATAGAAACTGTGATAAGACGTAGATAGAGTTAGGTAATCAAGAAAATATTGGAAGTTGTTATCATTGGGAGATCTATACAAATAACAGTAGAATTTCACAAATTGGGGCCCAGAATGTTTGAACTAAATCGCGTCAAATTTGTTGTTTTCGTTGGAGTGGAGGTTGTATCTGAAAAAGTGCAGGTCAGGCGAATCAGTGCTTCCATAGGTGACTTGTGTTTCTGATAGAAATAGAATATCCAATTGCACTTGTTCAAGGTATTGGTGAACAGCATTAAGATTCGATCTTATACCACGTATGTTGCTTGAGTCCTGCCCTCCCGGGCATCCGAATGGGGCAGAATGTTATTCCTGGCAGATCTTGCTCTTCTTAGCCCCCCCCCCCCCCAAGAATCCTTGAGACTCGTCATTTTAAGGGTTTAGCGGTTAAAACGCCACGCTTAGCTAGTGCGTGTTGACGAGTACATAAGGAATAAAGGAGAAAGTGACCAGTAGCCCTTACCGCTCATAAAATTGAAGCATCCATATTAAGGAGCCCATGATAAATGTGGTGGTATTGTACCGGGCAGCATGGGGTATACATGCCTTCCACCTATGACATGTAAGGATGTAAATGTAGGCGCATTCAAAATAATTCAAAAATGTTAATCGCTTTAGAATTATTACGAGTGAGATGACAGCATGCCACCTCACACTAACGCCATCTTAGAACAATTTACAACATTCCTCAAGTGACAACGTAGGTGTTCTGAACAGACTAAATTCTAAACGTGCATTATGGAAAGTTACGACGAGTTTTATGTTAAAAATAACTTGAATAACATTACCTACCACCTATCTTAATTAGTATGCGAAAAAATTTATCAACAAAATGCAAGTATAGTTTTTCATTAGACAATACAAACACCACCATTCACAGTTTTGTTATAACTAATTATTTGCATATGGGTACTGTAATATTGCCGAAAGATTTCGAGTGGAACCAATTGTAACTCTTATATACCCTGATTATGCCTATATCCATAGGTATAATCAGTAAAGCATTTGTTTATTGGACGCCACTCAATTTATAGGTTTAATAATTAAAATTGGGAAAGTTGTACATTAATAGCATAGGTAATGTGAATAATACTAAACAACTGTATTTATATGTATATTTAAATAAACCAAAATGTCCGGGTAATTTCAGCATCAAATAACTAAAACGATATTTCTCATAAAACTTGACGATTTTAAAATTACTATACAAGTTCATAATCTATATTTACTTAAAATTCAAACTGCAATATGATCAAAACTGTATTCAATAACAATGAAACGTATTCTTGACCTACGTCAACAAATATTACAGTACTATAGGTTATGAACTTAAATGTTTTTATCTTAGGAACAGAAATTAGCTGTTCCTTAGAACCGTATCAACACGTTACACTGATTTGTTATCTCCTTAAACTTAGGATACGTATTACTTACATGTACTGAAAATAAATGTATTAAATTCGTCTTAAAACGAACTGTAGCGTGAGAAATTCATTTCCCATTCATAAGATACACATACTATAATAACGTGCAAATAAACATATATAACACAACTTACTTGAACATAAATCCTGTAAATGAAAACATACAATACACAAAAACATAAATATTTACTATGAATGTAAACGTACAATGCACGAAAGCAAAATTCAATATAAATATACTGTAAATGTGAAGCAAATACTGACTAGAACTACATCAGTGCACCACGTTTGGCGCCAACTTATAACAGATACAAAATTATGTGGGATTAATCGGTATATTACAACGGTAAATTGCACCACGGTCTAGCTCAGCAAGGTACTTACTTACGAAACTTAGTGTAGTTTGATTTTTAGGTGTGAGGGATGCAGAGATATATCCATAGGTATAATCCGTAAAGCATTTGTTTGTACTCAATTTATGGGTTTAATAATTAAACTACAACAAAAATTGAGAAAGTTGTGCATTAATAGCACAGGTAATCTGAATAATACTAAACAACTGGATTTATATGTATATTTAAGTAAACCAAAATGTCCGGTTAATTCCAGCATAAAATAATTAAAACGATATTTCTCGTAAAACTACGATTTTAAAATTACTAAATTCAACACAACTATATCAGCTTATAATCTATATTTACTTAAAATTCAAAATGCAATATGATCAACACTATATTCAATAACAATGAAACGTATCCCTGACCTACGTCAACAAATATTACAGTACTATAGGTTATGAACTGAAATTTTTTTATTTTAGGAACAGAAATCAGCTGTTCCCTTACAACCGTATCAAAACACTATACTGATTTGTTATTTCCTTAAACTTGTAAAGATCCAGAAATCATTACACAAATGCGCAAATTAATCATTTTTAATTTATGCCGTTATGTTATATAAAATGCTCCGATGCAGTTAAAATAATCAAGTGTTACCCCTTCTTTCGTAATCAAGAAATCGTTTAAGATTTCAACGCAAGAACTCCCACCAGGATACCGCTTCATCTTTGACCAATCCAGTAAGACTGCAAAATTAGATCAATATCCAATCACGTCAGATCGGGATTATATAAGCAGAACCGCGTCGTGAGAATACTTATCTTATCCTGCCCGTCCCGAAGTCTATGTTATCTTGCCCGTCCTGAAGTAACCATCTTATCTACCTAACCGTTTCCGTCCTGAGGTCACCTGCGACCTACTGAACCGGCGTATTTATTGTCACCTCTACCTGCCAGTCTATCTGGGTAAGTTATAATTTGTTCTGTTCTAATAATCCGACCAGTTGGAAGTTTCCTTTTCTGCCTATGGTAGATTATAAATTGATCATGTCTGAATAAAAACAGCACGCACATAACACTTTCAGTTCCTTGGAGCGTTAGGTCCGCGGAAAACAAATATTCTGTACACAAACCCTCCTCTTTACTTTTAGTATTCCTGAAAAGCACTGAGGTTTCCTACAAGAACTCTCCACTAAGGCGTAGGCCTCTAGAAGTGGCTCTTGTACCCGTGCTTGTCCGAAAGGCGTAGTCCTGTTAGGTATAGCATTCCTTCTATCCAACCAATGGAGCGTAAGGCCCGTTGAGTTAGATAATCCTGCTTAAAACACCTACCTGAACACTCATACGACGGAGCTGGAACACCCAGTAAAAACTACAGACACCTGATCGATTAAATAATCATCCCAAACCCCTGTTTGAATCAACTTTCTATGAGAAAGTAAAGAAAGTCGTTATAAAATCCCGACAATACATCTTTGATATTGTCATCTGTTTATACGCATCCTGAAAAACTCCAAGTAGTTGACAAACTGCTTCCTGAAAGAAAATAAACTCTTTAATTATAAATCCAATTTATTTCTATATGAAAACAAATATTCTTTTGTATACCTTAAGCGATAAAATACATCGCACATAAGCAGATAAAAGTCCTGTATGCTATCTTAAATACTTACGAAAATATTGCATTTCGTAAAACCACTATAAAGAAAGCCTGTAAATTAAACATTTATTTATGTTTTAAATTTACGATTCCCGCCCGGCTACCTTTTATCTAATTACAAGAAAGCGATAATCATAATTACACAACCCGAAGTCCCAGTTTACTGAATGGGATAAATGTTTATTTTAAAGCCGATGTCCTACACTGTATGACCCAGTGACCAAGATAAGGGCGAAGGCAATGAACGAATAACCGTGGTAGCAGTTCTTTTGTAAAATTCTCAGAATAAATATAAAGGAAATATTCTTTCATATCTTAGGAACGTTTTTAACATTGTTGAAATTACACGTTAAAGAATTTTAAATACTCAAATCGTCTTGATTTATTTCCTTTTAAAATTAAAAGGTCATTATTTCATTAAATAGTTTGCTCGTATGCTAAGTATTAATTTTCGTGAGTGTGTAATCACGGGAGGGTTAAAATAAATTACCTAAGGTAAACCTAGGAAATTATCACTAGAAACCCTGTTAAACATTTACATCCCAGAGATCCCAATACCCAAGCCTCACCGCCCGTCGCCTGTTCAACCGCTGTAGGTGACTTGGAGATCCGATTTTGTTTTTGAGTTGTGTTAAGTTGAATATTTCAAGTATTTTTTATATTAAAGTTGAATATTTTAGGATGGTAATTTATAGGCAATAAAAGTAGTGTCTGTAGAAATCTGTTGTTGTTCGAATCACGAATCGCCCCATCTCCGACTGATAGCTAACGGGGAAAGCAAAAGTAGTATAAAGTGAAATCCTTTATTAAAAAAAGGGTTTACAAATTTATTAAAAGGATACATATTATCTACATGTACTCAAAATAAATATATTAATTCATCTTAAAACGAACTATAGCATGAGAAATTCATTTCCCATTCATAAGATACACATACGATAATTTCTATTTGCCAATAACGTACAAATAAACGAACTGTAGTCCATATATGAAGGTAACGTAAGTTCCATAATATAAAAATAAGGTAAGGTATTATAACTTTCATTTGTCTTCAACGTACAGATAAACGAACTATAGACCATATAGGTAAGGTAATTTTCATAGTATAAACGTATGATAAGGTAAGATAATTTCCATAAAATCTTCCACATACCATAACGGAAATGTAGGTCAACTACAAAAGCGGGCTCCAAAAAAACCGACAAAAGCTGGCAAATATTCGACGACGAAAGCAGATATACATTGACAGCATGCGTTATTAATGCAAAACAAAGGTGTCTCCATTTATACTCGTGAAGATGACATTGCATTATTATGCGCCATTTTATGCATTTTTCGTGACGTCATGCACCACGCTTTTACAACGAACAAAATTCTTTAACATTAGAGCTTTTCCTAATACAATCGCTTTTCCTTAATATAGAGGCGTACCATTGTACCTACTAAATATAATATTTACGAAAATGTAATTAGAAATAGTTGCATACCTTGTGCAGGGAAGAAAACTTAAGAGACGATATGCATTAAAACGCAGACGGAACGGAAATGAATTAAACGTCAAAGCGTGTTGAGTTCGCATTTGAGCACAGAACAACAAAAACTGATGTATGTAAAATGTACGCAGGGATTTGTAATTATGTAGACTAAAGGGAAAATATCAAGAGATTATAAAATTTAATTATATTGAAAGAAAAAAGAAATGCCTAAAGATACTAATGTAATGTAAATATATTTAGCAATAATAATACAAATTTCGGAACTTAAATTAAGGTAACGATAACCACGAAGTGAAAACAAATTAAGGTAGCGATAGAGCCAAAACTGGCACTTTACATTATTGAAATTGATTATTTTAATTAACGTTATGGACTTATTTTAATTATTTTCCAAATATATTAAAAAACCGCAACATAGGGTCAAAATAATCAAAACATCTAGTAAACGAACCGTAAAACCAAAATTTTATTACAGGCAAAGTGGTTAAATAAACCATGACCCTACTAAAAAGAGTTGGTGTCAAGTCCACAGGGGTTTGTTAAAAAATATGGATGAGCATTTTGCTTAAAATCACACAGTAGTTATGCTTAAATAAGCCTAAAATCTATATCAATGGATATACTTTTTAAAAAGTTAACTTTGACGCAATGTATATTGAGAAAAAAGAGCTCGAATGAAAAAGTAACATTATTTTAGTCCAAAGAGTACATAGTTAACCGAGTGAGCTAGTATTCTGTAACACTCTATATAAAACAATTAGATACAAATCCATCCGGTATATTTCGCAAACTTAGTGCCAAGCAAAGAAATCTGTTAATACATCAAAGCAGCGCTTGATGGTACTTCTTTTGGCAATATGCACACGAGTATCTGGTTCCTGATTTCATGAAGCGGAATTAACAAATGATATCGACAAGTATTGATTACATGGATAGACACTATTCGCTAACAAATAACTGTCACTACATTGTTCTTTCTCAAAATATCTAGGTTAGATGCTGTTGCACTCAAATACGTCCATTTTTAAAAATGTTTACGTTTTAAACGTGAAGACTTGTTGGGACGCCATTCTGTAACCTTCCCCCGTGTAATTTTTGATATTCCTGTTTGAAATTTAATATTTATGTAATTATTAAGAATATTCTGATATAATGAACACTTTTAATTGAAGGGAGAGCATCTTGGGGTTCGGCTGAGATTAGAAAACAACTTTCACATAATATTATATTAGTCAAATTAAGTTACTAGTACCTTCTAAGATATTTCGTATAAAAGTTACTGATCAAAACTGTATTAGATAGCAGAAACGTATTCAGATCTTAAATAACTACGGTCACGTATACATTTCCTTGACGTAAATTGTGCCAACAACAAAACTACCTGGAAAAAAATGTTAGCTCTGGTATACATCGTATTTTTGCAACTTTTCAACCGCCATTTTAATTAATTTTATAAGACTTCATTTCGAATCTATATCTAATAAAAATAAAATACCCACTGATATTTATGGTAACACTAAGGGTGTAAAAATGTGTTCGAAGCCATTTTAGAAATCGAAATACATCAATCAGTATCAAGTGTACGTTAGCAGAGAGAAATGAAGTTGAACTCCTTAGAATTTATTTCGGATTTAGCTTTTCGAAACCTTTAAAAGGAATACGAAATACGTTAGATATAACTTGGATTTGCAGATTAATATACCTACCGAAAATTACACCATCATTTAATCTAATAAATCTTAAACTTTTACTAAATAAAAAAATTGTAAGCGGATCAGTTGGTCCATATAATACTTCCAGTCCACAGTTACAATTCATTGCGATGTTAAAACGAAATGTATACTCTATTCACAATAGCATACAGTATTAAGTAATTATAGAATGACGGAATACAATCCTAAATAAACATATAGCACTCCAAGCTAAAAATCTTTTAACATTACAACAAATATTTTGATATTGTCTGTAAAATGGCAGATATATCCTATGAACTCAACACGGAAAATTTTTTTACATTCTGATCTGTTAAATTGTATCTCCTCTAGCATGTCACGTGTGTGCTAACGAACATTTGGAAACCATTCTAGAAATGCTTCATTATCATTACAACCTGAAATCCGCCTATTGGGCAATGTAAATCCTTAATACGTGTATAAACTTCATAAAGTAATTCAATAAAGGCATATTATTATTAAATACAAATATAGAAATAATACAATAATTGCACCAGTAACTATCTTGCTATTACACTAAATGTAAGGAGATATATGAATAAGTTAATAATACCCTTATCGCGACTGATCAACCCTTGCTCTGATTTGTTAATATAACGCGTCATGTGTATAAGAAAGTGATGTGTTGACTAAATCAGATATTTTTCAAATGCACACTTAATTGTGGTAATGCAATAATTATTCCCAGCAAATCTCAAAGGTATTTTTAAAATTACATGCCTATTATCAATTTTTATCTTCCAACCTACATATACTTATGTGGGTACACAAGGTTATGCAATCGACTCTTTTTCACTATTGCTAAATCGACTTATTACATCACATCATTTTACATTTGACAAGGTTTCACGAAGATCGACCAAGACGTCGCGAGCGCAAGCGCGCGTTTGTGCGTGTGTGCGCCTGGGGGTGTGTTGTGTGTGTATGTTTATATCTGTGCGCCTGTGCGTCTGTGTGTCTGTGTGTATGTGGTATGTGTGTGTGTGTGTGTGTGTGTGTGTCTGTGTGTCTGTGTGTCTTGTGTCTTGTGTCTGTGTGTCTGTGTGTCTGTGTGTCTTTGTGTCTGTGTGCCTGTCTGTGTGCGTCTGTGGTCTGTGGTTTTGTGCGTTCTGTCTGTGGTCGTGTCTGTGTGTCTTGTGTCTGTGTGTCTGTGTGTTGTGTGTTGTGTGTGTGTGTGTGTGTGTGTGTGTGTGTGTGTGTGTGTGTGTGTGTGTGTGTGTTTTGTGTCTTGTGTCTGTGTGCCGTCTGCCTGTTCCTGTCTGCCTGTGCGTCTGTGCGTTCTGTGGTCTTGTGCGTTTGTGTCTGTGTCTGTGTCTGTGTGTCTGTGTGTCTTGTGTGTGTGTGTGTGTCTGTGTGTCTGTGTGTCTGTGTGTTTGTGTGTGTGTCTGTGTGTCTTGTGTGTCTGTGTGTTGTGTGTCTGTTGTTGTTGTCTGTGTGTCTGTGTGTCTGTGTGTCTTGTATCTGTGTGTTTGTGTTTGTGTCTTGTGTCTGTATTCTGTGTCTTTGCTTTGTCCTTGTTCTTGTCCGTTTCCGTGTCCGTGTCCGTGTTCTTGTCCGTGTCCGTGTTCGTGTCCGTGTCCGTATTCGTGTCCGTGTCCGTGTTCGTGTCCGTGTCCGTGTCCGAGTACGTGTCCGTGTCCGTGTCTTTGTCCGTGCCCGTATCCGTGCCCAGGTGTAAATCAAATAGGGGCCACCCCTGTAACCTTTGAACTGGTCGTAAGGTGTTGTTCAAGTTCCAATAGGTTATATTATAGCCAGTTTGGGATTTTTTACATAAAAAACATTACCTACTTCCGGTTTGATCGGATATGACACAATAGCTGAAAGCTTAAATGGAATAACCTGTATATTTATACATGTCTGGATTCTACGGCTTCAAATACAAATAGTTCATATGCCAAATGTCATCTCAAACGCCATTCTACTTTTAGGGGCATATTGTGTTAATAAAAATTAGAAGATTTTAAATTACTGCGTTATTTAGGAACTAAGGAAATTACTATGCATATAGTTTTACTAGTACTTGAAAAAGCTATTTAATATACAAGGTGGTCCATGTATGTTTCTATTGGGAACAGTGAGTTTTAGTTAAAAAACAGTAATTTTTAAATTTGATCGTTAATAAACTTCACAAAAACTTATTATTAGTAAAAAGAATATTGTGGGAGTAATTGTAAGTCAGTTATCTATAATTTAGAATGATCTAAAACTAAAAAAAAGATAATGAAATTAAAATGGCGCCCCAGTTGACATTTGACAGATGAAATGTATGCATTTGAAGCCCTAGAATCCAAATATTTAGAAATATACAGGGTGTTCCAATTAAATTTTCAGCTTTTGCGTCATTTGCGGTGAATGCGGAAGTGGTCCATATTTTTTTGAATATAAAACATCCCAAACTGGCACTAATATAACCCACCAAAAGTTGTACAAAACCTAACGACCCGTTCAAAAGTCACAGGGTGGCCCTATTTTTTACAAAATATATATATATATATATATATATATATATATATATATATATATATATATATACACACACACACACAGGGGGCTGGATTAAAGAATGTTTTCTGAGCATGAGAAAAAGGGTTTGGGACTATTCGCCGTCGCCGGTTCGCCTTCGCCGATTCGCCGTCGCCAATTCGCCGTCGGTCAAATTCGCCGTAGGGACGATTCGCCGTCGGGGGATGTTTTAGACGAATTTATAAAATTAACTTGTTCTTAGGTATGCCAACACACAAAATTAATGCATAACGTAAAAAAATACTACAGATGTAAAACGATTTTAATAAGTATCGAGATGTAATTATTGTTAAATTAAGATTACGTTAATTATCAAAGGATTATTTGAGGTAAATTGCGGAAAAACCATTTATTTAAAATAAAGAATGTTATAGAAAGTCTATTTAAAGTAAAGACCCTCATTATAAACTCATAAAAACACAATTTTAAGGAGACACTCATTACCAACTCATAGAAAATATTTAAAGTAAGGGTGTCCATTATCATACGAGAAATATAATAGCACATCAAAAAGCAACGATTTGTACGGCGAATCGTCCCTACGGCGAATTTGACCGACGGCCAACTGTCCCGACGTCGAATTGGCGACGGCGAACCGGCGACGGCGAATTGTCCTAGACCCTGAGAAAAAATCAGAAAATATTCTTTGGGTAATAGTTATTGAAATACAGTGATTTAAAAATAAAAAAAGTTGGCAACGTTGGCATGTGTAAATAAAGGTTGTAAAGTTGTGTTTGCATGGATGTAATGCTGTATCAAACTTAAGTAGATTTTAAAATTCTATCATAGTTCAAACTTATAGCGATGACATAAAAACAAAGTTAAATTATAACTAAAAACGCTTTCACTTAATTAGAGCATATGTTCAAAATTAGAGCCATGTGCTTCTCAACAATTAAAATACTGGTTTTGAACTTTTTTGGGTAAGTAAATGTACTGTCAAAAATTGGCAAATTGAATAACAAATTATTTTGACATGTCAACATGATTTTTATTGTACTCCTTTTGATTGTTTACATACAAGCTTTGTTGCCAAATGAGATTTTGTGGTTTTCAATTCATTTTCAAAATTTTTTATTTAAAATTTCTTAAAAATTCGTAGTACTAATAAAAAAATCGTTTAGAATTATTGTTGTATGTATATATCAGCTATAGCACGATATACAAGAATTTGAACTTCAATATTGTTAAACGTGTAAGAGAGAGAAGTGTTTTTAATTTTCTCACACGTACCGTAGAAATAATACGCAAATTTTTCCCACACACCGTAGTGTATATAGTACAGCGCTTTTCACTTAAAACTCCGCACGCCAATATCTCGAAAACGAATAGAAATATTTAATTTCTGTAAAAAGTAATCAATGTATGGGGTCAAGTAGATTTTTTTGAAAGTTTAAAAAATTCGACGCCTACTAAGAGCTAAGCGTCGCGACACGTCGAAAATATAAATCGATTGCATAGACTTTGAAATTATGCTCATGCGAAAGAACATGTTATTTATAAACTTTTTTGTTATTTACTCGAACTTATTTATTTTACTCATTTCTGAGTTAAACTAATAAACAAAATTATTATTGCAATTAACTAGATGATAAAACAACTTAAAAATTTTGTTCAAAATTATGTCCATCTGCTCGAATACAACTATCAAACACTTTCAACAGATGAGCTTGGGTCACTTGTAGGAGCGTCCTTGTTGTAATAGCAGCGCACGCTGCACTAATTTTGTTAATAAGATCAGCCATATCTTCGATAGGTCTTCATAGACAACGCCCTTTAGCTGACCCCAAAGAAAATAATCGGGAGGTGTAATGTCCGGGGACCTTATCGGTCCATTAGTACTTAACCATCTATTGGGATATTCTCTGTCTAAATACCTTGTTACAATTTCGGCATTATGTGCAGGTGCGACGCTTAGCTCTTAGTAGGCGTCGAATTTTTTAAACTTTGAAAAATATCTACTTGACCCCATACATTGATTACTTTTTACAGAAATTAAATAATTTTTTCGAGATATTTCGGAGTTTTATGAAAATGTATATATATATATATATATATATATATATATATATATATATATATATATATATATATATATTTTATTTGATTTAAGTATTAATGTTTAAATAAGAATTTTTCTTTAAAACTTTGTAAATAAATAAAAATTAATTCAACGTTTGGAACGTCCTTTGTTCCTTTTTTTTTAAAAAATATATATATATATATATATATAATATATATATATATATATATATATATATATATATATATATATATATATATATATATATATATATATATCATGTATGTATACAAGGTGCCCGGAAAAATGTGGGAAATCTCTCGGATTCAGATAGAAGACGAAAAAATAACATAAGTTCCTAAAATTTTTTTTTCCTCCAGAGCCTCCCTACGGAGATGTGAGCCCCTAAAGGACGCCACTAAGGGCCTCTTAAGATATTATCCTTGAAACATGTTTAGCTTGTTTAGTTTACCAGGGATGGACTAAGTTGTACACCTTAATGCCTAAATTTTTAACACCCTGTATGATAAAGATCTAAAAGAAAGACCTAAAAAAAAGGTATAATTGTTTAATATCGATCATATGAACTATTTTCGAGAAAACAATAATAAACGAATTAATGTTTCATAATTAATAAATTATTAAAAAAAATTAATCCGGTGTTTTGTTACACGTCCAAACCGCACTAGGCGTCGTGTAGGCTTACTAATGTAAGCGGGTTGCCAAGCCAGCTAACAGGGAGATGGGCGTGGTCGAAATAATAAGTAAAATGGATGATCAATAAGCTCAAACACCTTACACTTATACTCAAATAGCTCAATTCGGGAAAATATGTCTCTAGGCGCCACCACAATCGATACTTCGCTAAAATAATTGTCTTAAGCTGGATGTTAATTAACCCTACTTGATTGTGGAAAGTAGGATTGTGCTTACTCGGTAAACTCATATACGAAGGTTCTAAAACAAACACTCGTCCCAAAACAATTCAACTCAAATAAATTTGTACTACCCATGTCATTAAAACTTTTTGAAACACCTCGTAAACTAAATATCCAAAACAAAATTATAATACGGTAACTGAATATTTTCTGCGTATCCCGTATACACATATAACGTTATTCCTATTTATTAATGAATAAAATATCTTGTCATTCAATATTCGATAATTAATTTTGAAAACTTCCAAATAACAGATCAAAAATTAAAGCTTACTTTACTTTTGAATCGTACTTGACATTCGTAAACTGTATAATTTCTCAAAACTTTTGTTATACTTAATGAAATTTTTAAACTAACAGCTGATCTATTAATAGTGCATTGCTCTAATGAAACTGACATAACAATTTTGTAAACCACCTGGTTAAATAAACAACAGAATAAAACATTTAACGATAAATATATATTGTCCTGCATAAAATAATCAAAAACACAAATATTTACATAAATTACATCAGCGTGGTTGAAAATCAAAACCACACGTCACTATCAATTTCTGCAAAAATTCTTAATACTATACAACCAACACAACATAATTCGAGAACGATTATCTTTTCGTTTCTAAGCTAAATAATATTTAATCACATTACACAAATAAATCTACCAAAAGATAAACGTGCTTAAATGAGTTTTTCATAATCTTAAATCTAACTCTTACTTAAAAATTTGTCCATAAATCCTTAGCTTTTCTTTCTTCTTTCTTCCGTAAATTAATTATGTGTAGTCCATTGGTAATTCCTTAAAATTGCCTGAAGCACATTACAAAAGGCTCAACATCACTTAATCCTTCTGTGCACTGCGTGATTCACAATGCAGTTATTACTCACAAATAGTCTAATAACACGTAATAACGGTACACCTTTGGTTGCCTATTAAAATTTCTTGCAACCTTTACAAATTTAGTCCCTTATACAAATAAAACTTTCAATGTCATATAACGTTACTTAACATTGGTTTATAATACAACGAACGCTTCGTTTACTTAACAGGTGGTCTCATAAATACTTTTAGCCGAATCTCGTTACAAATTCACGCGCTGCCTTCACACTCTAACATAACAACTGTTATCTTTATTTAAATCTGCTTACGCACTATTATTTTCTTGAAAATAAACAAACTAATTTTATCTTCAACGTCAATTTAATTATGGTATTGTTTATGAATGTCTTTTCAATTTATCCCGTTCGGGTAACGCAGTTAATTAAACAATTACTGCCTCATTAAAATTTCACAAACATACTCCAACTTCGTCACAGTCTATCCCACACTACCTCGCACGCGCCTTCCGCCAACCTTCACAAGCAACAGCCAAAACCGAAAGCTTCACTTCCTACCTCTAACTTCAACTAACTAACCCTCGTCAATCTCTGACTTCCCTATTTATCACTTCAGTCATCCATCTTTAAACATGTCTTCCTTCCGCGTTATATTCTCCAATAATATTCACTCAAAATGTTATCGTTCTGATAACTGCTTCCCTCTATACAAGCACGCATGTAATTACAATACATCGCCATATTTGTTTTCACTTACAAATTTTACAATTACTTCATGAAGAAATCATTTTCGTCATTACATTCATTCAGTGGCCCTCTGGACCATTACACAACTTTTAACCGTTATCTCCAACTTGCGCTCGATCTCGTTCCGCAACATTTGCAAAAATCAGTACAGTCTAATGTCTCAAATTCCATATACACACATTTATTCTCAACACAATTGCACAACATTACAAAACTTTCTGAAATTATCACTTAAACATACCCAATCTTTCTCTACATATTTTCTAAAACATTCTACATTTATTCTTCACATTTTCTAATCAAGATTACCCATTTTATCCAACAACATTCCTTTCTTTATCAGCAAAACAGAAGCAATCCAGTGGAAAGCATTATCGTCCCATGGACAAATTTCTCTTCACATTTACATTCATCAGAATTTAATTCTTTCAACACTAAAGTCTTTATAACATTCAAATACACGTCTCTACATACTAAATAATATCTTTCCTAAAATTCCAGTGGCGTATCATACACCACACATTATATATACACACAAAAATTTTTTTTCGTTCAAACTCAATACACTCGTGCTCAGAACACGTAATACACGTCATTACAACATCCTATATACAGGGTGCGTCATCGCAACCTGACACCTCCTCCACAAGGAGATTTTCTTCCAGAAAACTCAAAATACTGGTCCTAAGAGACCTACACAAAGTCAAAACTAGAACACTTCACCGAGGTCCGCTCGTGAAGCCACAACCCAACTAACGGTGTGGTGGAGAGTGGATCCGCTCCGCTCATCACCAAGACAAAGATCACACAAAACAACACTGAGCTGCAGCACCGCCACTACAACTCAGCCGGAGACTATAGGGCCCCGAACCTAAAATAGGGTGGGCAGAAACCACACCTAAACATGGCCTGGCCGAAAAGCGGTCCAAAACCATGGGGACCGGCGTAGCCGAAATATCGAAAGCCACCGCCAAAGCGGTAAACATCAAAATACGAGCAATCTGCTCCGCAGCCGATGAGGGTCAGCCTCACCGACTACCACCTACGTCACTCTCACTCCAACGCAATGGGACTAAACCCGTCAATGCTGGAGTTCCACAGCCGTGTCCCACGTGACTGCTTCCTACCCAGCACCTGCCTCCTGGTGTCGACATCATACACTCAAAAAACACTCACCCAAAAAAAAAAACCAACGTCAAATCCGGTAAAGTTCAAGAGAACACGTCACAAATCGATATTCAATAAAGTAGACCCATCAGACTTTCTAAAAACAAAACACCCTAATCTAAATAATCGTAACTATATACGACGGCTATACCGTAAAGTGGTCTAAAACCAAAATAATCCTATTATAATCTAAATCCAAAAATGCATATGCTTAACTATAACTATATTTATATTTACGAAAGTGGAACTAAACAACCGAACTCAAGAACCCAAAAAAACCCTGCGTCAAACACGCAACCAACAAAATAACGACACTCCGCGGGAACGACACAACCAACCCTAAACGGACAACAATGCCCCAACACACTAACTCAAACCACAACGCGGTCACTCCGCTATACGTCATATATTACATGACAGCGATCTACCTACGTCGGCAGGAAAACCCATTTGTAGACTGCATGATAATGATCCACCTACACCTGCGTTCTACCCTAAGTAGAATTCCCGACTTGCAACCCGGTACCTCTACTACTAAACCCTCAACCTGGGACTTAACCCCACCAACAAGACCAACGTCTCAGCCTGCCTCGCCACACCCCTTTGATTAGTCGCCTCTTACGACAAGCAGTTGGCCTCTGCTGTAGGAAAATTCTAAGGCCGTCCCTACACAGCCAAGTGTGCCCCAAGGACACAAACAAAACAGACAAATTCTGATACAAAAGAAAATAGAAATAGTCAATTCCACACGCCAAATAGTTTTTCCGACCAACCTACCAATAGCAATCTGACGGTAGAACAAAAACAAAAATTCGATCTATTAATTCAATAGCCTAACCTACTATATATACATACTAAAATCTTATCTAACTTAATCGTCTGAGGGTCTAAACTTTAAATCTTTGGCATGCCATATGCCTCTAGAGTCGCCCGAGGCGTCCGATAACTCATACGTCTGATACGAAACTTTTCTCTTTATATAAAACGGTCCAATAAATTTAGGTGCTAATTTCGCGGCAAAATAACGCGACGCGTCCGATAAAACATAATTCTTCCGCCACACAGTATCTCCTACTTGAAAAGTAGCTAATCTTCTTCGTAAGTCGTAATTCTTCTTACTTCTAATATACGCTGCATTCAATCTTCTCTTAATGTCATCATATACTTCTTGAAAAACATTGCCTCTAGCAATTAACGGTTCTCTATTCGCAAACGCGACGTCATTCAAAGTATTACCCACTACGGGTTCTCCATGTCTCGCTCCATCGAGATTCATTTCTCTACCAAAATTCGCAAAATACGGCGTCATTCCCGTAACTTCATGAGTAGCTGTCCTAATTGCACAAGCCACCTTCGCTAAATACTGGTCCCAATTTCTCTGATTGTCTTCAATATACGATGCTAACATAGTCTTCATTACTCGATTAACCCTTTCTGTTGGGTTCGCCTGAGGGTGATAATTCGCATTAAAAATGATCTTGGCATTATACGATGCCACCATATTCCTAAAAACTGCACTTCTAAATTGTGATCCGTTATCACATAACACATACAACGGTACACCAAATAATAAAAACACATTTTCTTCAATATTTTTCACAACACCCGCGGCCGTAGCCGTACGTAACGGGAAAAATAACACAAACTTCGTAAAATAATCTGACACTACTAGAACATAACTATAACCACTTTTAGACCTAGGAAGAGGTCCCACAATATCTGTCGAAATCATTTGCCACGGTTTATCGATAACAGGATGCTGAGTCATCAACCCTGCCGGTAATCGCTGTTCGGGTTTATGTGCTATACACACTTCACACTTATTCACATAACGTTTCACATCATTCTTTAACTTAGGCCAATAATATAATTTCGAAATACGCTCATATGTCTTGAATATTCCTGCATGCCCTGCAGTAGGTTCGTCATGATACTTTCTCAACATTTCACCACGCTTCGCCTTCGGAATTACTTCACGCCAACTTTCCGCGTCTTCACGTAAATTCGGATAACTACACGTCACATGCTTATATAACCTCCCATCTTGAACTCTCCATTTTGGATACGCTATCGGTCGATTCTCAATACATCTCTTCATTCTTTCAATCCATTTATCTTCTACAATATCTTCTTCTTCATTATGGTCTTCGCCGGTAATGTCACTGTCGGTATTATCTTCACTAGACGTTTCCTCAATAACGGGAACTGATCGCGATAAGGTATCGGGTACTACATGATCTCTACCCTTCCTATGTATAACTTCAAAATCATACTGCTGGAGCCTAACTGCCCATCGAGCCAAACGTCCTGTCGGATCCTTCAAATTATGTAACCATACTAAAGATGCATGGTCCGTAATAACGCTAAACTTAACTCCTTCGATGTATGGTCTTAGCTTCTATCGACCATAACACCGCCAAACACTCCTTCTCCGTAGTCGAAAACTTCCGTTCGCTACGCGTCAAAGATCTACTATTATAACATATAACTTTTTCCACTCCATTAATAGTCTGAGTCAAAACTGAGCCGATTCCATAATCCGATGCGTCAGTTTGAATCGAAAACGGTAAACTAAAATCTGGACACGTCAAAATAGGTGCTGTCACCAAACAATTCTTAATAATATCTAATGCTTCACTACATTCTTCCGTCCACTCAAAACGTACATTTTTCTTCAATAATTTCGTAAGAGGTGCGATAATAGACGAAAACTGCGCGATAAAACGCCGATACCACGATGCCATACCGATAATTCTTCTAATTTCCGACGCTGTAGTCGGGACCGGAATCTTCAAAATCGCTTCAACCTTCTCGGGATCAACTGATAAACCGGTAGAATTTACCACATAACCCAAATAACGCAATTCGTCACGACAAAAGGAACACTTGTCCTTGCTCAACGTTAAACCTGCCCGTTCAAAACGCTTAAACACTTCCGTTAACACTTCAATGTGTTTCTCAAACGTCGGTGTACAAATTATAGTGTCATCAAGATAAACAAACACATAAGGTTCCAATTCTGAACCAATAACACTGTCAATTAATCGTTGCCACGATGCCGGTGCATTAACTAAGCCAAAAGGCATTCTCTTAAACTGATAAAGACCCTATTGGGTACCGTAAAGCCGTAAACTCTTAGAATCCTCCGCCATTGGCAGTTGCCAATACGCAGACTTAATATCTAAAGACGAAATAAACTTCGCGTCACGAAGACGATCTAAAATTGACGAAACGTAAGGAATAGGATAAGCATCCTTCTCCGTAACCTTATTCAACTTGCGATAATCTACACAAAACCTATATTTCCCGTCCTTCTTTTTGACCATAACAATGGGACTAGCCCATGCACTACTCGATTTCTCAACCACTCCAAGCTTCAACATTTTCTCTAACTCATCATCAATATGTCTCTGCATAAATGGTGATACACGATAATACCTTTGCTTAATAGGCTCGCTATTGGTCCTAATTCGGTGCTCTACTAAATTTGCGCAACCTAACTCTTTATCCTTAGTTCTCACAAAATAATCCTCAACTAAATTGTCTAATAAATTCAATTGATCGGTAGTCAAATCTAAACGTGAATGTATTACTAAATCCCTAGTCTCTAAAATTTCAATCTCACTCAAACTTTCAAACTGCCATTCTCCTCTACGAAAATCAGGTACAATACCTGCCTTTTTCCAAAAATCCCATCCTAAAATCATCTGATGTCTTATATCGGGTACAATAATCACGTCCATTATAACAATTTTCCCTCTAATTTCAATCGGAATCGTCACAGTGCCTACAGATAGAACTTTCTGGCCATTCGCCACAACACACGTAGTCACACGCTTACTTCTACACCTAACTCCTAACCTTTCTAAGCTATTCCACCCTTTTATTCCCAAAATTGTTCTAGAAGAACCACTATCCAAAAGTGCTAACATAGACTGACTATAAACATTAACATAAATAAACGGTCTCTCATCTGAACCCTGATTATCAAACATATACTCCATTAAAACTTTATTTTTCGAAAACGTTATCTCCGCCTTATTTCGAGAACTATTATAAAATATAGCCGACTCTACAAAATTTCGGAAGACAATATGCGACTGTCTATCGCCTCCTTCCCCATTTCCCTGATTCGTGAAAATCGTGAACATTTAGGACATGTCCTAACGGTAAAATCTGCCCTACCACATCGATAACAATACATATTCTTTTTCGGTACTTGACATTGAACTGCCTTATGATTGCCTTGCTTGCAATTCCAACACAATAAAGGTTTCGTCACATTCATAGTCTTTCTAGACCCAGACGGTTTCACTTCCACTCTCTCAGATACCTTTACTTCGTCACCCTTCACAACATTACGTAACTCACTCACACTCTCTACTTCACGTACATATGCTAAATCAGTCTCTAAATCCGACTTTCTCCTACTCGGGGGTACATAACTGTCCATTGCCTGTATACGTTCTTCAATCAATCTCCCATACTTAATTAAATCACTAATAGTACTAATTTGGGTAAGTCCTAATTGAGTCTGATAAATAGGAGCGATATTTTTACATAAAATTCTTAATTGTCTATCCTCAGATAATCCTTCATTAAGTCGCGAAAATAATGTGCGCATAATCGCCACATAAATACCCACAGGTTCGTCAGACGCCTGTGTGCGTCGCTTAATTTCCTCCATTAATCTCTCATCATAATCACTTGGCTGGAACTGCAAACGCAAAGATTCCACCAATTCACCCCATGTCTTAACCTCTTTCCTAATTGACCTGACATAAATAAGTGCGGTACCGGTAAACAAATCTAAACATTCTGCAAACAGTTGCTCATCTTTAACATTACGGGAAACTTGTAACTCACTAATTCTCTCCAAAAATGCATTTAACGACAAAGACTTAATGTCACCTGAAAAGAGATGTTCCACTTGCATACGGAACACTCTTCGCTACAGTCATAATAGGTGCTACGTTTACTAAAGGGTCAACTATTGGTAATTAAGTCTTAAAATTGGTTGATGGTGAAGCCATCACGTCATCAGTACTTATCCCTACATTAGCGGGAGTCCTAACTACTACTTGCCTATCAAAATTTCATAATTCGAAACTAAAATTGCCATACTCGTAATAAAATCCTCTTTCTCTTTATTTTCTACTCAGTTTTTGCCACAACATTATTAATTCTATTAAAATATACTTAAATTTCGTCTCAATAGTCGCTATAATTTTCGTAGTCACGTTACTATGTAATTCATCAATTAATTCTCAATTTCTAACTTAGTCTCGTTAATAGCTAACCTATCAGTATCAAATTCAAACGGGTAGGGGTCGCGTACTGCCCTACCCGCAGCTTCTTCACTATAAATATTCCTAAGTGCTTTCCGTAAAGCCGTAATACCTAAGGAAGCATCGCCTCCCCTAATAGCTATCTCATACTTAATCTCATTCAACGTCAAACAATCAATATGGATCTTATATCCCATCTTAACAAATAAAGGTTTCCCAAAATACTTCAAAAATATCCTAAACAACTCGTTAATACCACCAAAATATCTTTCCAAACAAAGGAATTCACTTAACCCACTATAAACTCAAAGTCACAAATGTAAATGCTTAAACCAGTAATTGTCTCCTCACAAAAAAAAATTGCTATACAACTCAACATTCAATAATCTCAACAAGTCCAATCGATAATTCGTCAACAATCAGTAATCTAAACTTCAGAATCCAAAATTCTACTACAATATTTCATCAAACATCAAAACTAAGTCACATTCAATCTCGAGGCCCCACACGTTGGGCTGCCAAATAATTATGTTACACGTCCAAACCGCACTAGGCGTCGTGTAGGCTTACTAATGTAAGCGGGTTGCCAAGCCAGCTAACAGGGAGATGGGCGTGGTCGAAATAATAAGTAAAATGAATGATTAATAAGCTCAAACACCTTACACCTATACTCAAATAGCTCAATTCGGGAAAATATGTCTCTAGGCGCCACCACAATCGAAACTTTGCTAAAATAATTGTCTTAAGCTGGATGTTAATTAACCCTACTTGATTGTGGAAAGTAGGATTGTGCTTACTGGTAAACTCATATACGAAGGTTCTAAAACAAACACTCGTCCCAAAACAATTCAACTCAAATCAAATTTAGTACTACCCAGGTTATTAACAACTTTTGAACACACCTCGTAAACTAACATATCCAAAACAAAAGTTATAATACGGTAACTGAATATTTTCTGCGTATCCCTCGTATACACATATAACGTTATTCCTATTTATTAATGAATAAAATATCTTGTCATTCAATATTCGATAATTAATTTTGAAAACTTCCAAATAAGCAGATCAAATATTAAAGCTTACTTTACTTTTGAATCGTATTGACATTCGTAAACTGTATAATTTCAAAACTTTTGTTATACTTAATGAAATTTTAAACTAACAGCTGATCTATTAATAGTGCATTGCTCTAATGAAACTGACATAACAATTTTGTAAACCACCTGGTTAAATAAACAACAGAATAAAACATTTAACGATAAATATATATTGTCCTGCATAAAATAATCAAAACACAAATATTTACATAAATTACATCAGCGTGGTTGAAAATCAAAACCACACGTCACTATCAATTTCTGCAAAATTCTTAATACTATACAACCAACACAACATAATTCGAGAACGATTATCTTTCGTTTTAACTAAATAATATTTAATCACATTACACAATAAACTACCAAAAGATAATCGTGCTTAAATGAGTTTTCATAATCTTAAAT
Source organism: Vesta saturnalis (assembly GCA_036346205.1). NCBI lineage: Eukaryota > Metazoa > Arthropoda > Insecta > Coleoptera > Lampyridae > Vesta > Vesta saturnalis. The sequence goes on from JARFJB010001984.1 coordinate 731,826, forward strand.
CTAACTCTTACTTAAAATTTGTCCATAAATCCTTAGCTTTTCTTTCTTCTTTCTTCCGTAAATTAATTATTGTAGTCCATTGGTAATTCCTTAAAATTGCCTGAAGCACATTACAAAAGGCTCAACAACTTAATCCTTCTGTGCACTCGAGTGATTCACAATGCAAGGTTATTACTCACAAATAGTCTAATAACACGTAATAACGGTACACCTTTGGTTGCCTATTAAAATTTCTTGCAACCTTTACAATTTAGTCCTTATACAAATAAACTTTCAATGTCATATAACGTTACTTAAACATTGGTTTATACAACGAACGCTTCGTTTACTTAACAGGTGGTCTCATAAATACTTTTAGCTGAATCTCGTTACAAACACGCGCTGCCCTTCACACTCTAACATAACAACTGTTATCTTTATTTAAATCTGCTTACGCACTATTATTTTCTTGAAAATAAACAAACTAATTTTATCTTCAACGTCAATTTAATTATGGTATTGTTTATGAATGTCTTTTCAATTTATCCCCGGTTCGGGTAACGCAGTTAATTAAACAATTACTGCCTCATTAAAATTTCACAAACATACTCCAACTTCGTCACATCTATCCACACTACCACGCGCCTTCCGCCAACCTTCACAAGCAACAGCCAAAACCGAAAGCTTCACTTCCTACCTCTAACTTCAACTAACTAACTGACAATCCTCTCGTCCATCTCTGACTTCCCTATTTATAACTTCAGTCATCCATTTTTAAACATGTCTTCCTTCCGCGTTATATTCTCCAATAATATTCACTCAAAATGTTATCGTTCTGACAACTGCTTCCCTCTATACAAGCACGCGTGTAATTACAATACATCGCCATATTTGTTTTCACTTACAAATTTTACAATTACTTCCCGAAGAAACCATTTTTCGTCATTACATTCGTTCAGTGGCCCCTCTGGACCATTACACAACTTTTAACCGTTATCTCCAACTTGCGCTCGATCTCGTTCCGCAACATTTGCAAAAATCAGTACAGTCTAATGTCTCAAATTCCATATACACACATTTATTCTCAACACAATTGCACAACATTACAAAACTTTCTGAAATTATCACTTAAACATACCCAATCTTTCTCTACATATTTTCTAAAACATTCTACATTTATTCTTCACATTTTCTAATCAAGATTACCCATTTTATCCAACAACATTCCTTTCTTTATCAGCAAAACAGAAGCAATCCAGTGGAAAGCATTATCGTCCCATGGACAAATTTCTCTTCACATTTACATTCATCAGAATTAATTATTCCAACACTAAAGTCTTTATAACATTCAAATACACGTCATTACATACTAAATAATATCTTTCCTAAAATTCCAGTGGCGTATCATACACCCACACACATTATATACACACAAAAAATTTTTTTTTTCGTTCAAACTCAATACACTCGTGCTCAGAACACGTAATACACGTCATTACAACATCCTATATACAGGGTGCGTCATCGCAACCTGACAGTTTACGAGTAAACACTCTTTTAATAATAAATTAGGAAAACCAAATTAAACATATTAATTATTTAAAAAAATGTTGCAAACTTAAGTGAGTTTATTGACCCACGAGGTGTAATTGTATTTCTTGTTCATTTTATTTATCTTCACTCAAAAAATATGTCAAACATTCCTATGATATGAAATAAATAAATAACTTGCATTCTAGAACTTGACATTTGTCACATCGCTGATACATTGATTGTCATTAATTTAATTTAAATTTAGTGGTTTTTGAATTTCGTGGTGATTAGAATTGTAAACTTATTCGAAATATGGAATTCACTTTTATTGAATATGCAGATATGCATCTCATTTATGGTCTTGCCTCTGGCAATGCTTTGGAAGTAAGAAGATTATATCACGAGAGATTTCCTAATCGTAGTATTCCAAATCAGATGACATTTCAACGACTTGGTCAACGTCTAAGAGAGAATGGTGAGTGATTTCGATTACTAAGGTAATATTGACTTTCTTTATAATGTTTAAGAAAAAAAGTACTGATGCTGGTCTGACAAGAACCGTGCGTATGGTAGAATTAGAAAAAAATATTTTGAATGCTGTAGATGGCACTCCTTCACCAAGCACTCGCAAATTAGCCGCACAATTTAATAAACCGAAAACAATATTTCATGAAGTTCTTCAAGAACTGTTATACCCATATAATTTGCAAAAGTGCATGAATTGATTCCTGAAGATTTTCCTCGTAGAATGCAGTTCGCACATTGGCTATTGGATCAGAAACGAAATAATGAAAACTTCATTAGCACTATTCTTTTTACAGATGAAGCAAAAATTGTATCACGAATTAACAGAACTCACACGTATGGGCTGATGAAAATCCTCATGCAACTATTGTTTCGCATTATCAACATCAGTTTCAATCAATTAATATCTGGGCAGGAGTCATTGGCAATTTTTTGATTGGACCATTTGTATTGCCGGCGCGATTGAATGGACAACTTTATTTGGAGTTCCTCCAGAACGCTTTTCAAGATTTAATAGAGCATTTACCTCTTGAAACCCGCCGAAACATGTAATTTATGCACGATGGAGCACCACCTTATTTTAGCGTTGCTGTGCGGGAACACTTAAATAACGTCTATCCAAACCGTTGGATAGGTAGAGGTAGACCTATCGCCTGGCCTCCTAAATCTCTCGACCTGACGCCTTTGGATATTTACCTGTGGGGACACCTCAAAACTTTGTTGTGTTCCAGTCCGGTTGATACTAGGGAGGAGCTTCTACAGAGAATCACGTTTCATTGTGATGTGCTAAGGAACAATGTGGCGGGTACACTAGTCCTCAATTCGTCGTGCTCGCGAGTGTATCAAACTTCACGGAGCCCACGTTGAACCCACTTATGAAGTTTTTAATTAAATGGAAATGAAACATAAATTCGTTTATTTTTTTTCTCGAAAATAGTTAATTTTATCGATATTAAACAAGTATAACTTTTTTTACAGAAAGGTTCAAACTACCCAAAAATATTTTTTTTAGATTTTTAGCATACATGGTGTTAAAAATTTAGGCGTTAAGGTGTACAACTTAGTCGATAAACTAACCAAGATAAATATGTTTCAAGGATACTTTTAAGAGGCCCTTACTAGTGGCCATCATACTGAATTTTTATTAAATTATGTCAAGTACTTTAAAATTCAAGAAAAACTTATTTCTAGCGGCGTCCTTTAGGGGCTCACATCTCCGTAGGGAGGCTATGGAGGAAAAAAAGTTATAGGAACTTGTCATGTTATTTTTTCGTCTTCTATCTAAATCTGAGAGATTTCCCACATTTTTCCGAACACCCTATATATAAATATATATATATATATATATATATATATATATATATATATATATATATATATATAGCGCATACAATGCTGTTTAAATTTGAAATAAATTAGAAAGTTGAGAATCTAAAACCAAATTAAATTGTAGATTATTTAACAATATGAGTGTTAAAACTAAAAAGCACCTACCCGGTGTATTTTTAATACACTTAAACATTTATCAGAGAAAAAAACTTGTATTTTCTCTTTGACGTACTTTTATTAATTACTTTCTGATAAGAATCTCAAATCTTTCTTTTATTTTTTTTATTTCATACTAGACAAAAAACAAACACCATATTTCATACAGGGTTACTAGTTTCTACATCCTCCCACCTTAATTTTCGCCGCTATATACCGAAAATTCAATCAGGAAGGAATATTCTGGGCGGTTTCACTCTTCTTCCACTTCTTATAGTAACTACTTTTATGGCTCCTTTGTCCGTTACTTCAGATATCTTCTGTTCTTCTTTGTACTTTTCAAATAATTCATTAATTTCATACTGGTGTACTTCGAGGGGGGTATAATCGTTGCAAAGGTCGGTATCTGTTTTTAAAGTAGCTAGACGAGGAGTTCCGTCTCTTCCTGGGAAAGGTTGTAATATGCAGGCTAAAGGCCAGTCTAGTCTCTTCTTATTGTCAGTTCAATTAAGACTACATCACCAACTTGAATATCTCTAGCAAATAGTTTGAACTACCCAAGATATTCATTACGAAATGTAACTCAGAGGTCTTCTGTTAGCTTAATTCTGTACCTAAAACGTCTGGTTAGATCTGATTCCTCAAGAGCATCTCAATCAGGAACTGCTGTAGATGTAATATTGTGTAAGAACATAGCTCGAGTTAAGGCTACTAGATCAGTGCTTTCTTCGGAGGTATAAGTAAGGGGTCTAGAATTTACAACTGATTCACAGTCGCAAATTACGGTTGTCATTTGTTCATATGAAAGACATGCGTGTCTCAATATCTTCTGTAAGAGATCTTTTACAATTCTAATTTGCCTTTCCCACCAACCACCCCACCAGGGAGCGGTAACGGGTATCAACTTCCACTCAATTTTCAAATCTAGGCTGTTCTGTTGAATTTTACTCCAGTCCAAATCATCCAATGCATTTTTCATTCTTGTAAAATTCGTTGCATGATCATTATGTACAAGGAATGGAACTCTTGTACTAGGAAGCGGGATAGGCTTAACTTCTAATGGTTAGGAGTTAAACCTTCGGCAACTTACACATTTGTGTATAACTTCTTTTATCGCGTTTTCTTCCTTGTGTTAACCAAAATTTTTCTCTAAGAAAACTTAGTAATCCTTGTACACCAACGTGACAAAGTCTTTTGTGTTCTTCCTCAATAAGTTTACTTCCAACTGGTTGTTTTCCTGGCAAAACGATGGGATAAAGAAATTCAATGTCATCATCTCTTTCGGAAATCTTCGTGGTTGCTCTAATTAGACCATCTTTATCAATAAATGTGCGTAAAACTATTAATCTAAAATCTTGATTATTTACAAATTATTCTTCTCGAATTAATTTAAAAACACGTTTTTCAGCAGTGGATACTTCTTCAAGAGTTAAAGGACCTATCCTTCTTTTTGTAACATATCTTACATTATTGAGAAATCTAAAAATTCAACAAAAAACCTTAACTATTTTCTTAAAACTTGACATTCTAGAATGATACCAGGTATAGTCATTTTCGGTACGTAATGAAGAAACCACACATTGTTTTTTCTCCTCGTTAATCATATCTTCAGGAATATAACCACTATCAGCAGGTTGCTGCAGCAACCTAGGTCCCTCCCACTATTTTGACCTTGGAAGGCAACCTCTGGAAGGTAAACCTGCCGAGTTAAGATCTCCGGAAATACGACGCCCGTTTTCCTGTTCTGTCAAACTTCTAATTTATTTTATTCTATTGAAATGAAAGGTTTGCATTACTCGCCTCTTTTGATCCAAGTCAGAACTGTCGATGAATGAGACCACCATCAGGTCGAAATATCTCTAAATTCAATGATATCCACAACAGTTTTAGATAACCGTGCTCCAATTGTTGCAGTTAGCAGTTCTAGACGAGGTATTTATAGATTCTTTAGCGGGCCAACTCGAGATTTAGCTTGAACTAGTTGCACCATCACCATGTGATTGGGTTCTGATCTCAAAAATATAGCTCATGCATATGAAAATTTACATACGCCGCAAAATATATGTAAACTAGGTTGTAACTATCCTGCGCCAAAATCCATCTAGGAATTCTTAAATCTATTAAACTTGATATTTCATTAGCCCACTGCACAACTGTTGGTCTAATTTCTTCTGAAACTTCTCTATCCCAACCAATTTTATCTTCCCAAGCTCGTTGAAGTAACAACTTTGGGTAAAGTGTCACAGATGACGTATAACCGATCGGATCATATAGTCTATGAGCATACTTCAAAATTTCGCGTTTGGTGACAAAGTGAAAATTTATTTCTTTAAACCAATCAGAGTTTAATTCGAACGTGTCAAAATGTCGGTTCCAGTACAGTCCCAGAACTGGTGTTAATTTAGTTTTAGTTGAAATTGATTGTTCTTCGAGAATTGTATGTTTCCAACAACGTAACTCCATTTTTGATTTTCCCAATAGCTGAGTAGATTCAATGATGTAGTTTTGTAACATCTGTTCATCATCTAGACTTACTACATAGTTGTCAACATAAAATCCACTAAGAAGTTTTTCAATAGTGTGTTTGGACAACGGTGATTCGCTGTGCTCATTTTCCAACGCTGTCTTTAGGTGGTGTTGTACAACTGCACTCAACAGGAACGGACTACAAGTTATTCCAAACACTACTCATTTGTGTGGAAAGGTTTTAACTTTTCCTTCTTCATGTCATAGAAATCTTACAAAATCTCTATCACTGGGACATAGCCTTATCCGCAGGAAGGCTTTGTGTACATCGGCTACCATACCAATTTTTGAAAAGCGGAACTTGGTTAATATCGACGGGACTAGCTCTATCAAGTTAATGCGTTTGTCAATACATTGGTTTAGGGACGGATATTTTCTTGTATATGCAGGGGCATCAAATACAGGGCGAATTCTAGTAGCGGCACTGTTCTCTTTAACTACGTGTCGGTGGGAAGATAATGAACTTCGACTTTATTTCATTACGTACTTCTTCTATAATATCCTTTGGAAACGATCCTTGAAATACTTCCTCGTATTCTTCATAAAGCCCTTCTGCCAATATTTTCTGTTTAAATTCTCTAATCTACGTTGTCATAGTTCAAAATTACTGAGTAAATCAGCATGTCCTTCCAACCACGGCATATGAACTTCGTATCTACCATCTTCTAAGACACGGACAGTTTCCAAGAAATGATTCATAACATCTATTTCTGTTGCTTTCTTGGACTTGGCTCTGTGATTCCAAGGACATCTAAATTCCATAGTTTGGCGATAGCTTTGTTTATCATGGAAGAACTTATGGCAGTAAATAACATGGTGGATCTTTCTTCTGCATGTAATACTGTTTTCCCAATTAGTGTCCAGCCTAGTAAAGTTTGAAATGCAGCTATTCTACACTTTATTTCATGTGTTTTTCCAGTAAGTAACTTTCCTACTATGTCTGCACCAATTAAAACATCAATGGGACCATCGTGAACATCTGTGACTTGTATACCTAATTCATGAACTTCTTGTAACCATGGGCCCTGTTTTATTGAATTTATGTTATTACAAATTAGCAACTAGTCCAAAGCTTCAGAATCACAAGCATATGTATTTTCCAAATTGCTGACTCGTATATGGTAACTGGGATGCTCTAAAATTTCAGTATTTGTATCTGCAAAAAGCGCGTGTATCACTTTTTCTTCTCTTACTGGTTTATACTGCATTTGTTCTGCCATAGCTTTCGTAATGCATGATTTTTGAGAGCCAGTGTCTATAATTACACGAACATTTTTGGAGGTATGATCTGTATTAAGATGTAAAACGTTTCTAGAGATCTTAGCTGACAAGAAATGTTGTCGTGTAAGTAGGTCAACTTAGTTTTACTGTTCAGGTTGTTAATGATCAAACATTCTTCTCTTCAAAATCCTTGTTTGATACTTTATATTGCTTTCGGGTAGTTTTTGGAAGATGCAGGAAAGCTCTTTACCAAACGTCGGGCACGGGATTTTGGAATTGTGGCCTGAATAAGATTCCAATTCCATCGAATCATCTTCGTGGATCCTTCTGAACTGATTCCACCAAGGTACCCAATTTTTTTATTTCACCTCCAAATTTCTGAAATTCCAGTTTGGGTAACCTTAGTTTACTTTTATTACTACAACATCCAGAACGTTTAAAAGTTGTGGTGCTATCTTCATCTGTGGAATTTTCTTTAAGACACTTTTCAATTAATATTCTGACTTTCAACAGTTACATTACATAGCTATCGGCTACTGATGACTGTACAGGCCACATTGCATCGGTTGAATGTTCAGAAGTTAACAATAAATCAAGCATTTGCTTTTGTAGGTTGCTGATAACTTCAGTCTTCTGCTCAAGTAATTGCAAGCTGCTTCTGGCTTCAACGTCAGCAGGACTTTCACTCTGTAGAGATATTGAAATCTGCTCGAAGATTCGGTCAAAAGATTCTCTCTGAACTTTTAAAGTTTTCAGTAGGGTATCCATTTTTAAGATGTCCTGTCACGGTCGACAAATGTTAAAACTAAAATGCAGGACACATACCGGGTGTATTTTTAACCTTAATATACTTAAACTTTTATCAGAGAAAAAACTTGTATTTTCTTTTTGACGTACTTTTATTTATTATTTTCTGACAAAAATATCAAATCTTTCTTTTATTTCTTTATTAGATACTAAAAATAAACAAGTACCATATTTCATACAGGACTACTCGTTTCTACAACGAGCATCAAATCTGATTTTAGTCCTTTCAGTTGTAATGTAATAAAAATCATGAAAGAAGGTAAACCAGTTGTGTCAGATGCCGAATGCATTATGGTATAATTGGTAATAATACTTAAGGCGTAGAATAAAGGTTCGAACCTGAATGAGGTATGTATATATATATATATATATATATATATATATATATATATATATATGAAACACTGTTATTTATCCGGGAGTTGTCTCGCGTCTGCTTGTGATGCTTCTGACTCCTGCCAGTACAAAAACGACGTTTCGGCAAAGTCTCATTTGCCATTTTCAAGTTAATTTGAACCCACGACCTCCACTTTGCTAGAGTGGGGCTCTTCCATCTGAGCTATCGAGGAGGCAAGTCACAATCGATTCAAGCTTGAACTGTATGTACTTCCCTAGTTACGATGTATTATAATTTTATACACAGAGCGAAGCATCACAGTCAACTTTTTGTGAATATCATGTAGCCCGCAATTGCTAAGGTTTCGCACTGACAACACGTGACTGATTGTTAATTTTTATTTGCTGTATGCAATAGTAATAGATAACTATAGAAATTGGTTTAGTAAACTCACAGAAGTTCAATTTAATAATCATTAATTGTATTTTATTTAAAATTAACTTTTAAAGTACATACAGTGAAAGATTAACTCGAGTGGGACTTGAACCACGACCTCCACTTTGCTAGAGTGGGGCTCTTCCATCTGAGCTATCGAGGAGGCAAGTCACAATCGATTCAAGCTTGAACTGTATGTACTTCCCTAGTTACGATGTATTATAATTTTTATAATTTTCATTTGGTGTAACACTCGGAGGTCTTGTTTGGTGATATTTTGTTTGGGAAGTTTGCAGTTCTGAAGAATGTGTGCTACGTTGAGTCTAATTTCGTCAGCTACCGTAGATTCTGTATCTTTTAAGGCGTATTCTACGTTGGTGATGATGTTTTCTACGGGAATCCGTTTAGGAGTGATTGCAAAATTAAACCCTTTACCTAAAACATTTAGAATATTATTATTAAGTTCTTTGTCACTTAAATTGTGTACTGTCCTTAACGGTTCTACATTATTTGCCTGCGATGCATGAGACAGACGTTCAAATTTTTGTTTCTGTCGGTTAGTTTTTATCATCAAGGACGATTCTACAGTAATTTCAATGACTCTTTCATATTCGATACGGTGGGTCGTCTCATTGAAATTACTGTAGAATCGTCCTTGATGATAAATATATATATATATATATATATATATATATATATATATATATATATATATATATATATATATATATATATATATATATATATATATATATATATATATATATTAATTTAATATGTAGTACTTATTTTAAGGGTGATTCCTGAGGCGATTTCGAGCCGGAAAATTCATATGAATGTATGTCCTCAGAAGCTTCGTTATCGATCTACAGGCTGTTAAAGTTGTTGTGTTTTTTCGGTTTTTTCCAAATTTTTCGAAAACCCTTCTAGATATTACATTGAAATTTTACATATTGCATAAGGGCATGAAGGCCCTTATTTCAACTGAAAAGTTCATTTTTAATTTAACCAGTGGCGTAGATATAGCTAGGTCATGACATAAATTCCACAAAAAAAATGTGTTACGCCACTGTTTTATATGACGCGTTTACAAGATATTCATCAGAAATCAATTCCGAACAAAAAAGGTCTAAAACTCACCGTTTAGGAAAAAATAATTAAAAAGTGTCGTGTCGTTATAACGTGTAGTTTATTTACAAGATAAAGATATGTCACAAAAACACAAGTGAGCTCTGCCTGTTGATAAGGAAACATCGCCATGTATTGCGTTAATAATCCTGTCATGTCAGTCTTATTCTTGACAGGCAATAACTAGTTTAAAAATTTGTTCCTTTTGTTGTTTTCCAAGTGTTTTGTTTTCATAAAAGTGAGAGAAATGGTCAATTATGCTATTTTGGAGATGACCGACATGCATTTCGTCTATGGTCTGGCTGACGGCAATGCTAAACAAGCCAGGCGTCTTTACCGAGAAAGATTTTCCAACCGTGCTGTTCCCGATAGTAGAACATTCACAAACATCCATCTGCGATTGTCTCAATATGGCAGTTTACAAAATGGAAACCGAGAGGGACGACCTCGTACAGTGAGGACGGCGGAAGTAGAGGAGGCTGTTCTCAATGAAATTGAACAGAATCCAGGATCTAGTACACGCAAAATTGGGAGTGCGTTGAATATTTGCCACAAAACTGTATGGGAAATTTTGAGAGAATATTTGCTGTATCCGTATCATCTGCAAAGAGTGCAAGCTCTCCTTCCACGAGATTTTCCAGCACGCAGGAATTTTTCCATGTGGTTTCTCCAGAAGGTTGCAGAAAATCCTCATTTCGACAGGCAAGTTATCTTCACGGATGAAGCAAATTTCTCCAGAGAAGCAATCATAAATTTTCGTAATGCTCATTTATGGAGCGAAGAGAACCCTCATGCTATAGTAGAAACAAAATTTCAGTAGCAATTTTCAGTCAACGTGTGGGTTGGTATTATTGGAGATTTTTTAGTTGGACCATTCTTTCTTCCAAGGCGCCTTGACGGCAATACCTATCGTGCGTTTCTTCAAAATAATTTGCCTGAATTACTAGAAAATGTCCCTCTTCTAGTACGTCAGCACATGTGGTTCATGCACGACGGTGCCCCGGCCCACTTCAGCATTTTGGTGCGTGAATATTTGAATTCAGTTTACCCAAACCGATGGATAGGTCGTCAGGGGCTTCAGTTCTGGCCACCGAGATGGCCTGATCTGAACAGCTTAGACTTCTATTTCTGGGGGCATCTTAAAACTCTAGTTTATAATACACCAGTTCAGACGTTGGAAGACTTACGCAATAGAATAATTGTGGGCTGTGCAACCATACAGAACACACCGGGAATTTTTGAAAGAGTGCGTCGTTCAATGAGGAGAAGAGCAGAAGCCTGTATAGAAGCGGATGGTGGACATTTTCAGCATTTTTTATGAATGACTGCACAAAAGTTTTTCTCTTTATTGTTCAGTTTCTGTAAATAGTTTCTATGTTAGGAATAAATGCACGTTATAACGACACGACACTTGTTAATTATTTTTTCCTAAACGGTGAGTTTTACGTGAAAATGTATGGAGACCTTTTTTGTTCGGAATTGATTTCTGATGAATATTGTGTAAACGCGTCATATAAAACAGTGGCGTAACACATTTTTTGTGGAATTTATGTCATGACCTAGCTGTATCTACGCCACTGGTTAAATTAAAATAACTTTTCAGTTGAAATAAGGGACTTCATGCTCTTATACAATATGTAAAATTTCAATGTAATATCTAGAAGGGTTTTCGAAAATTTGGAAAAACCGAAAAACACAACAACTTCAACAGCCTGTAGATCGATAACGAAGCTTCTGAGGACATACATTCATATGAACTTTCCGGCTCGAAATCGCCTCAGGAACCACCCTTAAAATAAGTACATACACTTAAGTAACATGTATATATATATATATATATATATATATATATATATATATATATATATATATATATATATATATATATATATATATATATATATATATATATATATATATATATATATATATATATATATATATATATATATAATATATAATACAGGATATGGAAAACGTTATGGCGGGTCTAATAAGTAAACCAAAGACTGTACAATTAGTTCACGTGTAAGTGAGATAGAATACACAACAAACTAAAAGCGCTGATGCCATACATGCGTATTTTGCATAGGCTAGTATTAATGACACATTTAATTGCTACTGTCAACGCGAATTGAAAATCAGTATTTTTGCAAATCCGACACAATACTCATGTATTCCACGGAAGGAAAAATACAGATTATTAAGTGGTATTATTCAGGAAGCACTGCACAAGAAATAATGGGCAGGTTTGCTTTTTCCTTTGAAAACAGGCCAGTTCCATCAGAAAGTAGGATTATGCGTACTGTTTGTAAATTTGAAAGATGTGGATGTTTAAATAATTGTAGAAAATGCAGTAGCATTGATGGTAATGATGGTGAGCATCCTGGTCGTAACTTAAACGAAGAGCGCGAATTCCAAGAAATTGCAGTGTGTAGTTTAGCAGAAACTAATTTCCCGTGCAATAGTACAATTGCTGAAAAATGAATATTGAACCAAGAACAGTTCGCAATATCTAAAAAAAAAGAATAAATACTGTTGCTATAAGTTGCAAACTACACAAGAAATTTTTCCAGAAGATCATCAAAAGCGTATGGAATTTTGTGAAGATATGATGAATCGGGCTAATGAAAACGAATGATTCATTGAAAATATTTTGTTTACCGACTTGTGTTCTTTTAACTTACATGGCCATCACAATCCATCTGTCGCTGTCGCTCTCAGGAAAACAAACACATTAGTATTTCTTACCGGACACAAAACTCCCAAAAAGTTATGTGTGGGCAGGAATTTTAGGCAATTCCATAATTGGTTCATTTTTTCAACGGAAACTTGAATGTGGACAAATATTTAGAACTGTTGAGAAACCAGACAGTTCCAGCTGTTCAACGCCTCAATATAAATTTTGATGACATTTGGTATCAAGAAGATGGCTGTCCTGCTCATACTGCAATAAGTGTTCAACAGTTTTTGGAAACTACGTTCCCTAACCGTATTATTAGTGGAAAAGGTATTATAAATATCCTCCTCGCTCACCTGGTATCGCGCTGAACGACTTTTTTGTTTGGGGATACGTGTCTAAATAAATTTATGCGCACAGGCATCAACGTGCTAACAATTTAGACGAATTTTGTGTCAAAATTACAAACTTTTTAAACAACACCCCCCAAGAAATGTTAGAAAATACCGGAACTGAATTTTATCACAGATTGGGTCTTTTCGAAAATCTTATAAAGCAGAGTTTTCAAAAATGTGTATTCTGTTCATTTTTGAAAATAGTTGGTTTTTCAATAAGAATTATAATGCTAAAGTTAAACCTTAAACTTAAGTTACACTATCAATGTAAATGTTAATGTTCTTGTTTGTAGCTCTCGTAAGTTTCTTCTTGGTAGTAATCGAACCATGTCATAAATTCGCAATTACAATAAACTTCGATGTATGAGGTATTATCATTTAATGTTTAAGTGTAGAGTATTTACTTAACAGTTTCAAAGAACATGCGATTTTTCAACATCATCTTTATTGCTTTGGTTTCGTTAGAAATGTTGAAGCTAGATTGAAGGAGACTTAAGTAGTGCATATTTTGTGCCTACATGCAAATATGTACAAGTGGCAAGATCGGTAAAGTTATGTCTCTCTCACACTCATATAAAGCTTATTGGGTTCCTTTCTAGCTTATTACAAATCAGACCCGCAATAATGTTTTTCCATACCTGTATATGTCAAATTAAATTATTGTTGTAGTTTCTCCAACAATACGCGTAACAGATTTGATTTCAGTCCTTTCAGTTGTAATGTAATACAAATCATGAAAGAAGGTAAATCAGTTGTGTCAGATGCAGATGCCGAATGCATTATGGTATGATTGGTAAAAATACTTATGGTGTAGAATAAAGGTTCAAACCTGAATGAGGTATACTTTTTTTTTAATTAAATAAACAAAACCATTTTATGATTCATTTTTAATTTACTTATTTTTTATTGAAACAACTCAAATAATGAAAGGTGAGCTTTTTCAGTGGGGTGACAAAAATCTATTCAGTAAATATCTTTGATATATCTTCGCACATAACGAATACAACTTTTTAGGGGAATTTTTATATACATATTCTCCTCCTTTTCAATGGAGTATTTAAAATAACCCATTATTAGGGTTGTATACAAATCTTAGAATACTACGTTTTAGTTGCATATACTACGATGTGATTGTACAGGAATGATAATTAAAAATTATCATTTACTCGTTTCTTATTGAATAGACTAAAGTTGGTGGGAAATTTGATGCTTTTCAGTCTGTAGCATAAAATTCTTTGATAAAAATAATCTAACTATACACGCATATTTGCACTGAAGATTTTAGCTAATGACCACCTTACCAATATTTAGCTAATAATTGGTATGTGCCGTTTTAGACGCAATCCGATAAATTCGTACTTAGTGCTTTGAATTAATTGACATAAAGCTTTTATGTATACCACAAATAGATTACTGTAATGTTTATCAATCTTCATTAATCAACAATGTATGAGCATGTTTACTGTAAACATAATGTTATACGTAACGGTGTTGTTTCTGCTTCGGGTAAAATGTAAACTGGCGTGTTATTTTACATTATTATAAGTTTTATTATGAACGAATTAGTTCAAAAGTAAATTTGTAATTCAAAATTCTTATTAATTTTATTAAATACATAAATAAACATTTAACCTCGAGATTTGAACCTACGACCTGTACTTTGCTAGAGCTCTAGCAAATCAGAAGCAAACTATACTTAAACAAACAATGCAAAAAATCATTCTAAAGCATCATGGAAAGTTATAAAGTCAAATGTAAAAAAATCGGTTAAAACTAATGATTCTACAATATTGGCAAACAGTTTTAACATTTATTTCACCTAAGCTAACAAAAAATATAACAAACAGCTCCTTTACCTCAAATTAATTTTTTTTGCTTTCTCCCAGTGTTGCTAATTTTAATTCCAGGGAAATAAGATACATCGAAATGAGGGATATAATAAGTAATCTAAAGAAATGTAGCTCACGAGACATCTGTGGAGTAAATTTTAAATTGGTAAACTGCGTCAAGGATGTATTAGTATCCCTGACAAAACTTATAAAAAAATGTATTCGTGAAAGTGTTTTTTCAACATACCTAAAAGTTTTCTTTAGCTTCTTTATAAAAAAGGAGATATAAATGAATTAAACAATTTTAGATCTATTTCAATCATACCCATATTTGGCAAAATCTTTGAAATGATAGTAAGAAAACAAATAGTCTGTTTCATGGAAACAAACAATTCGTTCAATATAAACCAGTACGGTTTTCGGTCCGGTCGATCCACATCAGATGCAATAACAAGTTTACTAGATAAAATTTTAAATACTTTTGAAAATGGTTATTTTGCAGAGGAAATCTTTTTAGATCTAACTAAAGCGTTTGATTGTGTTTCTAAACACAATTTATTTAGAAAACTTTCTATGTACAAATACAAAAAGTCCGACGTAAATCTAATAGACTCATATCTGTTTAACCGCAAGCAAAGGGTCCTATATAATACTACATAAATGGTATTTTTAACACAAACGGCTCAGAACGACGATTATGTCTCCCTGCTCATCACAGATAACGATGAAAGCAAGTTAAAATATAAATCGGATCTGGCTTTACCGAATGCAGCGTCTGGTTTGGCAACAATGGTTTATGTTTAAATAAAAGTAAAATGCAAAAATTAAATTCTATGCTTAATTTCCAAAAAAGTGGTAATGGGGTATATTTTTTCGGCACTGAATTTGATCATAAACTACTTCGGAATAAATAATGTACAGTATTAGGCTAACAAACTACCAATAAATACTTTTTTTTACGAAATCTAGCACAATCCGTATCTCCCGATACTCTTAAACTTGCGTACATGGCTTTAATCCAATCGCACATATCATATTGTATCATCACATGGGGTAGGAGTAGTAGATGTTACATTTATTTAGATTACAAAGACGCGTGGTAACGTATTTTGTGTAATCTGAACTACAGAACAGATTGTCGACAAGCATTTAAAAACCTAAATATTTTAACGCTTCCTTGCCTGTATATTTTACAAATTTTAATATACACAAAGAAAAATATTGTGTCTTTAGAAACTTGCACAAACAATGATAAGCACAATACTCGCTACAACTCCGTTTTAATACCTCAAATAAGATTGACACGAAATGAAAAGAGTTATACATTTTTAGAAATTCGTCCTTATAACGTATTACCAGAGAATGTAAAAAAACTTCCGCTTAAAAAATTTTAAATCTATAAAAAATTACCTTATTAATCAGACTTTGTATGATTTTGAATAGTTTGAGTCCAAGAAGCACACTTATTGAAATATCATATAAAATTGACCAAGAAATACAATTTTCACATTCGAATACAATTATAGATGTCCTACCAAATTGAATGCAAGTTGCACTCCATGTACGTCTATTAAAGCTTATATATTTATTTAAATTGCATACTACTTCTAGTACAAAGTAAAATCTGTAATATTTTAAATTCTAAAGTCCGTTCTCCCTACTAATTTTTGAACCACCTGGTATATCGTAACGAAATTTGGAGGGTAGGGTTAAATAGGAAATGAAAACCTACATTTTTATGGAAAAATGATAGCTAAAAGATTTAAAATACCGGCTAACCGCCATCTTCAATTACTTTTTTAAATAGAACACCTCGTATATTTCCATTTTCGAAATCTGCTCATAATTCTTAACATTTTTCTGTAATACACTTTAGTCCTAAATTTGATTTCCTTCGAAATATTAATGTTAGAAAAGTGACATTCCGGTTTAAAGTGAAGTATGGATTTTAGTCACTTCCAGTAAAACATTTCGAAGCTTACGAATGTGTTCTGTAAATTCATAATCAAAACAAATTAGTTGGTTAAAAAAAATTTATATATTTTTGAATAATAACACTTTTATTTAACCCCAACAATTATTTTATCGAGTGGCCCCCTTCTAAATCTTGACAATAAAGTGCCCTATTATAAATAGATTCTGTCACGTTGAGAATCTGTTCATTTATTTCTTCACGTTCCTCTTATTCTGCATTCCAACTTTTCTATTGTTTGACACTCAGTGGCGTAGATTTTCGACTTATATCCCCAAAGGAAAAATCTAGAGGTGTAGATCCGTAGAGGTGGCCATTCCGTACTTTCCCTGCGACCTATCCTTAGCCCAGAAAAGTTTGTATCGAGAAACTCTCAAGCCATGCGGTAAAAAAATGAGGAGGTTCCCTGTCGTACTCACGATTTTCAAACTCTTCCTGATTGTTTAATACAATTTGTTTTATTCGGGGTTCAATTTCAGTTTCTAACAGATTTCTGTAAAGGTCTCCTGTAAGATTTCTGATGAAATTCGGTCTAATAACGTGATTGCCCAAAACCCCTCCCAAACATTCACTTTTTCAGGAAACTAGGTATGCTCCTCTATAAAAATATGCGGATTAGTATCGCTCCAGTGTTGTTCGTTCTCTTCGTTGACTTTTCCATTTAGAAAAAACTTGCATTGTCTGAGAAACATACACGTTTTAGGAAGCCTCGCTCTCTTTCAATTGTTCTTGTTAACCACTCACAAAATTCAATTCTACGGTCTGGATCATCTTCAGTGAGAGCATGTAGGATTTTATTTTTATAGGGACGAAAGTTTTCTTTTTTTAGGACTCCTTGGGCATTTTTCGAATTTACTCCACAGGATTCGGCAACTGTAGACGTCGACTGAGTCGGATTGTTTACCATTTCAGCAACAATTTCTACCATCTTTTTTGATCTTGAGATAACTTCCAACGTGCCAGTTGCTTGGAGTTTATTAAAACAATTGCGCAAATATGGCCTCAAAATAGGGTTTTCGGAAATCTATCATTAAACATGCGGATCGCTATGTGAAAATTTCTTCCAGCTTCTCCAAAAATCAAAACTGCTTTAAATTTATCGTTTAAACTACAAGCCATGGTCACTCTTTATATATACATATATATATATATATATATATATATATATATATATATATATATATATATATATATTATATATATATCATAATATTTCAAGAACCGTCAGAATTACATATATATGTAGGGTGTCAAAGTTTAAAGAAATAGGACAGTTTTTAAACCTATTTTGATGAATAATAAACAAATAAAAATCTTTAATTTGGCTTTGCAGGTTTTCTAGATGTCTTCCAGTGGCGTAGATATTCAGTTTTGGCACTTTTCCCTTCCTAAGCTCTTGGAAAATTTTGATTACAAGCTTATTTACAGAGATATTTTAGATACTTTACAGTCTTACATTTGAATTATTTAAAATAATGTATTTTAACAGAATCAGTCAATCATTAATAAAATTGATAGGTAGTTCTTTTATAGGCATATTTATTTACTGTTGTCAAAAGATTTCAGCCTGTGCATCAGTTTTGTGTTTTTCGCATTTTCTATCATTGCGGAAAACTATGCACCTGCTGAATTAGCATTTTATTTACTGTGCTTCAAACAGAACAGTAGTAAAGCCGCTCTTTTATATTGACAACGTTTTCCTGATCGGCGGTATCCAAACCGCAAAATTTTCCAACGCATTAATGCACATTTAAGAGAGCTTTCAAGCCTCCTGCACCCGCTGGATAAATGAGGCTCAGGCGAATATTGCGTTTTGAAGAGGAGGTTTTAAAGAGCGTAGAAGTAAATCCGTCCACCAGCACTCGTGCCGTGGCTCGCGATAGTGGTGCTTCTCACATATCGGTTTGGAGAGTTTTTCATGAAGACCGACAACATCCTTTTAAAAAGCAGAAAGTTCAATCGCTAGATTCCTAACGAATTCTCTTTTGGGACTGCTGGAGGATATTCTCATAGATATTTGGAATAGGCTGATATTCCGGCATGATGGAGCACCGCCACATTTTACGGCCGAAGTCCGAAATTATTTAAATAACACGAACGGTTTCTATACTGTTCCCATTTGCAGCACCAAAAATAAAATTCAGCAGGTGTGTAGTTTTCCATAATAAAAAAACGTGAAAAACGCGAAACTGATGCACATAAACCAAAATGTATTGACGACAGTAAATAAATATGGCTATAAAAAACTAACTATCAATCTTATCAATATCACTGATTTTGTTAAAATACATTATTTTAAATAATTCAAATGGAATACTGCCAAATATCCAAATTAAAAAAGTCTTATATTTGAAAAAGAATGCAGTGGCGGAAAATATATAAACGGAAAAGTGGCGCCAACCCTGAATATCTACGCCACTGGAAGACATCTAGAAAACCAGAAATAGCCAAATTAAAGATCTTTATTTGTTATACGAGAATGTAAACCTTCACTTTTATCACACATAATAAAATACTTATCTTTTTTGGGTTTTTTTTAATGGTGTATTTTAAATTATACAATCTAAACGTTTCGATAACACTTACAGTAATCTTCGTCAGTAGTAATTCTGTTAAAAATTGTTAAAGATGTAAACAATTTTGTCAAAGTTGAAAAATTAAAACATAAACATCAACCTGCTATTAATATAACAGTATGAGAAACGTATAAAACCAAATATAAAATTAAATTTTAGTAAAGAATAACTAGGTCATTAAATATTGTTAAACTGCCTTAAAGATGACAAATCAGAACACTCTCTACGGCGAAAGCTAACATTGAAAAATGTCAGCCAAAGAACACATTTAACATAATTTAATCAAGTTATGATGTAAGTGTAAAGTTGTAAAAACTTCAATTTCAAAACGATAGAAGCATTCACAAATATAAACATGACATCAAATAAAATAAACCAGTTAAATCTAACAAAGCGATATCTTTATCAATATGTGCAATGAAAAGCATAATGCAGAACGTTTTTTGTAATTTAAACTACTTATGTCAAATTATAGTGCTGTGACAATTTAACATATAATTGGTAAAGCATTTGCTTCAAGGTCTAGGAAAAACACAGCAAAAAACCTAGACACACGAAAAGTTAAAATTAAAATCAAAATTAAGACGTATCATTATGCTTTTTTTTAATTATAAGATGCCAAAACCTATTTAAACGGAGATTTTCTTACTGTCTATTAAAATTATTTGTTTATTATTCATGCCAAGCTTCATCAAAATCGATTAAATTTACACAAGTTATAACCATAAACTGTTATATTTCTTTAAACTTTGACACCCTGTATCTTTTAAACGAAAAGTCATTTTGAGTTGAAATTTATTTTCGCAAATTATATTTAAGAGAGGAACGACCCCTTTAAGTTTGGCTTAATATCACTGAAACACCCTATATATATATATATATATATATATATATATATGTATATACTAAGAGGAAGTAACGGTCATAATGTTTAATATTCAACCATTTGAAAAGGGACTTTAACCACAAATTAGTTAATTAGAACACTCTGTATTCCTTACCAAGCTTTCGAAATTTTTTAGTTCATCATCAGCGCTTCTACAAAGTACATTTAGAGAAAGTTCTACAAAACTGTATACTACCTACAGAATGTGAGGTTAACATGAAATCAACGACAACATAACAACATGCATGTATAAGTACCGGTGTCACTATTATAAAAAAGGTATTAAAATTATTTTTGGGCAAGATTAACAATTAGAATTACATACTTAAAACATCAATGGTTTAAGTCTAGATTTAACATTAATGGGTTAATAGTTGCAAAAACGTTTCGGATTCTATTCTTCATACCTTCCGCAGTGGAAGCACTGCACAAAAAATAATGGGCAGGTTTGCTTTTTCCTTTGAAAACAGGCCAATTCCACCAAAAGGTACGATTATGCGTACTGTTTGTAAATTCGAAAGATGTGGATGTTTAAGTAATTGTAAAAAATACAGTAGCATTGATGGTAACGATGGTGAGCATCCTGGTCGTAACTTAAACGAAGAGCGCGAATTCCAAAAAATTGCAGTGTGTAGTTTAGCAGAAACTAATTCCCCGTGTAATAGTTCAAAAATTGCTGAAGAAATGGATATTGAACCAAGAAAAGTTCGCAATATCTTTAAAAGGAATAAATACCATTGCTATAATTTGCAAACTACAAAAGAATTTTTTCCAGAAGATCATCATAAGTGTATGAAATTTTCTGAAGGGCTAATGGCAAAGATTTATTGAAAATATTTTGTTTACCGACTTGTGCTCTTTTAACTTACATGGCCATCACAATCCGTCTGTCGCTGTTGGTTACTCTCGGGAAAACAAACACATTAGAATTCCTTGCCGGACACAATATCCCCAAAAAGTTAATGTGTGGGCAGGAATTTTAGGCAATTCCATAATTGGTCCATTTTTTATCAACGGAAACTTGAATGCGGACAAATATTTAGAACTTTTCAGAAACCAGATAGTTCCAACTGTTCAACGCCTCAATATAAATGTTGATGACATTTGGTATCAAGAAGATGGCTGTCTTGCTCATATTGCAATAAGTGTTCAACGGTTTTTGTAATCTACGTTCTCTAACTGTATTATTAGTGGAAAAAGTACTATTAAATATCCTTCTCGCTCACCTGATATCGCACCGAACGACTTTTTTGCTTGGGGATACGTATCCCAGCAAATTTATGGGCACAGGCATGAACCTGGTAACTATTTGGACCAACTTCGTGTTAAAACTACAGACTCTTCAGCATCACTCGAGAAAATACCCGAACTGAATTTTATCACAGATTGGGTTACTGCCTTGCTCAAGGTGGAGGTGACGAAAATCTTATAGAGTTTTGAAAAAAGTGTATTCTGTTTATTTTTAAAAATAGTTGGTTTTTCAATAAGAATTATAATGCTAAAGTTAATGCTCCGGTTTGTAGCTCTCGTAAGCTTCTTACGAGTAGTAATCGAACCATGTCACAGATTCGCAATTACAATAAACTTCGATGTGTGAGGTATTATCATTTAATGTTTAAGTGTAAAGTATTTACTTAACAGTTTCAAAGAACATGCGACTTTTCAACATCATCTTAATTGCTTTGGTTTCGTTAGAAATGTGAAGCTGGATTGAAGCAGATTTAAGTAGTTCATATTTTGTGCCTACATGAAAATATGTAAAAGTGGCAACATCGGTAAAGTTATCTCTCTCTCACACTTATATAAAGCTTATGGGTTTCTTTCTAGCTTATTATAAGTCAGGCCCGCAATAATGTTTTTCCATACCTGTATACCATATTGATTGTAGTAACAGTATTTAATAGGGAGATCAAGCCGATTTGTTCTATTAATGTAGCATCCATCTCTTTTAGCGATCATGTTTCTTCTATATGTAGTTCTGCTATTAAAACCCTTGGATCTTTAATTCGTAATTGTCGCTCATTTCCTAGCACGGTGGCATTGAAATCTTTGTATACAGCTCTTGTTCGTTCGAAGCTGGGGTATGGGGCCTTAATTTGGTATCCTTGTTATGAAAATCAAGAAGCATCATTAGAAACAGTACAAAGAAAGTTTCTCAAATATTTATCGTACAAAGTTGATGGAAATTGGAATTGAACAAAACACCTTACTAGAAAAATATGATGCAGAGTCATTAGAAAAGAGGAGGGTGGTCAGCAGCATTACATTCTTGTACAAACTTTTACATGGAAAAATTTATTGCCCGTATCTATTATCTTCTCTTCAGTTTCATGTTCCACGTTCCTCATCTCGATCTTTAGTTACCTTTAACTGTCCTACGGCAAATACTAATCTTCTACTTAAGTCTCCTGTATTTGTCATGTGTAAAAACTTCAACAATATTTCAGATGTTTGTGATATTAATCAATGCACTATTACTGAAATCAAAAACGTCTCTCGCCAGTTATGAGATTAAGATCAGTGATAGAATTCTTATTAGTTAGCATAGTAGTCAAATTGCGCAGTCCAGTGGTAATTTAATTTAGTTTTAGATTTAAACATTTAGAAACATGTAATAGGTAAAGTATTTTATTTTATTTTAATAGTGTCATTCCTATTGTATTTTCTCCTTTTCTCGCTCCTGCTGTAAAGGATTGTCCTGTAATTGAATCAATCGATCAGTTGGGCATTAAACTCTTTATTATTATTATTATTATTATTATCCACCTCAAATTTTTGGGTATTTTAAACTGTGAATTTAGGTAAACATGTATTGGCATTGATATTTAAAGAAACTTTTAAACACCATGTAGGATCATATTGTCACTCCACTACATTATAATTTTCATTTTATAAAACTGAAGGACATAATGAAATAACATCGGAAATACTGTTTTTCGATAGTGCAAGAGATTATTTGATACATTCTACATTTAGTAGATTAACAATTTTCGTGAATTAATGATAGTTTGTGCAATTTGCCAATTTGTCTGTATTTAGTACATAAAGAGTACGTAATTACATAACTTTGGATATGATTTAAGCTAGTAATATGTTACATCAATCTTGACGCTTTAAAGAAGTTTAAACCAAATAATGAACAGTATAACATAGCTCATGACTTTAGTTATTTTGAAAACAGTGTAAATAATAATCTACCTACTTTTGGTGCATTAATTATTTATGTTATTCATTATACATTGTTTCTGTAACTTTTTGTTATATTAATTGAAATAAAACTAACTTTAAACATGATCATAGTTTCATAAATGAGGTAGTAACGATATTCACCGTATTTATTATAGAAGGCATATTAAAATATATTTTTAATCGTAATTGAACATTTAGGTTATTTTAACTTGTGGTATCCACACCACCTCCATTTTAATCATTGCAAGTGGTAAACTGATTACTTCAATAGCACAAAGTCATAAAACGTAGCAGAAAGTTGATTTGACAATTCTGTGTTAAATAAAGCCTCGACTGCAACTACAATTTAATACATAGATTGTATTGAAAGCAGTGTGTCAACATTGAAACCCATATATCTATCTAAGCCATTTACTTCAGTGTTTAAATCCATTATTGTAAACTGAAAAATGTTTCAATAAACTTCAAGTTTGACTAAAATATGTCAGTATCTGTTTTAAATTACAATTTGTTGTACATGTAAGTATTATTACTTTAGAGCTATAACTTCTGTTAATAAAATAAAATTTCATTCCATCATAAACCATACAAAAAGTAAGGTTAATTTGTTTAATTTCAAGATATCTAATAAAACCAGTGGCGTCAACCAGTTCTACTTTTTTAGTTAAAATTTTTTGAACTTCAACGTGGTAATTGATATAAACCATACAATCCTATAATTTATACAATAATTTATTTTTATAGGATCGTTCATTACAATACGTGTATAAAACGTTCAAAGCTTATAAGAATCTTAACGAGTGGTAGCTACGTATTACTCATATGTCATTGTTCTTATACTCTATAGGGCAGAAAAAACATAGTACATAACTCGGGTGGTAATGCCTATTCTGCACCCGTGTAAACTACGGCACTTGCTCGTTTCACTCAAAATACAAATCATTAAATAAAATTTAATCAAAATTTAATGCAAATGCAATGTTATGAAAAAGATTAATTTGAAAATGGTAAAAGAATTCACAGCTAACAGCTTGACATGCAAAGTAAAGATCCAGTAAAATTATAACGAATCTAGCAAAGCAATAATTTTCCGTTACTACTTAAAGACTGCAATTGTTATGGTACATTTAATCTAGGTTTAACTTTAATGATACATGTTAAATAATTGCTATGAAGTGATGGCTTAACATACTTAGTAGGTGAAGAATTTACTTTGAACTTTAGGACAAACTCAACAAAAATCGGGACATATCAAACGCTAAATACCATTATGCCTTTTTTTAATTACAAGATATCAAAACCTACTTAATCGAAATCTTTTTTCTTGTCTGTTGAAGTTATTTGGATGTTTATATATCTGAATAGCTCCTCGTAGTAAACAAACATAGTAATGTTAGTAATTTTACACTTCTCTGGTTGATTCAATCTACAAAACTCCATATGCTTTTTGTTCCACAAGAACAGCACAATTTGTATACTCCGAAAGAAATCGCTGGATTTGAAGAATAGTTTACGTGACCTTAAACAGTTCTAATGCCACTGTGACGAATCTTTTACGTTCTTCGTTCATTTAGTTGTAAAATATAAGAAAAAAAAGTTTTTAATTATTAATGATTTATAAGTTGTGGTAGACAACTTAATTTGAATTTTGGTGTAACTTAGGTTGCATATATTTTTAGGGGTTTATGCTTCCATAACAGGAATTATTTTTTCTGCACTTATTTTTTGCGCACATTTTTTCGCGGACCGCTATATCACCTGATTCGTAAGCGTCCTTTCGAGCATTTCTTGATGTACGCTGTTTCGTACAGGCAGCCATATTTGGGTTTCCACCTAAATTTTGTGAAAAGTGCCATTGATTTAATGGTGAGATACTTTTAACTCGTATAATAATAAAATCTAAAACATTTGCTCTTTGCAGGCACTTTTACACTTTTAGAACTACTACTTTTAATTGCACATTTAATTCTACTTTTACTTACGCTTTCATTTTATGATTGCGTTTTGGCATTTAATGCAGATCTAAATTCAGATCACACCTTTTATTTGAACCTTCAAGAGAATGCAATAAACATAGGATTATTCAAAATTCATGAAGATAAATTTATAAGAAGTAAAATTCAACTTTGGTATGGTTTACAAATTACAGCATTGTTATTACGATATATTGGGCAATATTGGCGCAAAGATTACATCACCTTTGGTTTGTATTTCCGTATTTGTTTAGATACCAGATGTTATTAAAAAGTTGTGTACAAAATTTTCGAACAGATATTTATGTCCATAATTTAGTAATTTAAGGCTATTACAATTAGTTTTTAAGATACATTTTACATAATTCTAAATTTAAATATTTAATAAACATAGTTTGTATATTTTTTATTTTGACATTTTGGTGAATTTTTTTATTGTATTCTCGGTTTAGTTATTCCGAGCATAATCAAAAAATAACTTGGCGTCTGAGATAATTTTTATTATTGTTGCATTGCAGATACTATATTTATGTTAAGTGGAAATAACCAAGCAGAAATTGTTGTAATTAAGCAAATCAAAAAGATTGAACCGGCCTGCTTTAATTTACCGACTGAGACCACGGCATTATCTTTTAATGAGTGTTTTGGATCTCTGGTTAGTTTAACGATTTGTTTTGAGAACATTTACACCTACTTATTTATTATTAAATTATTTACACCACCTTATTTACATCAGGCGCTCTTTAAACATTATTTATATGTGGCGCATTTAAACCACATATTTATACCATATCACACAATAATTTCTTTAGTATAATTTTTTAATACGTTCATAACGAAAACAGGCAAAGTTGCAAGAACAGAAACAATAATCTATTTGAGATGCACGTTGAAAAGTTCATGCCAGATAATAGACGTATAGATGCTAACGCCCGCTTATGGAAGAACACAGAAGAATACAAGAGCTAACAGAATCAAGCCCCACTTAAGAAGCCGTAATTATTCCGTTGCCGCTGCAATGTATATTAATTCATTATATCGGGTGGTCCATGAATTAGTTAACATTTTAAATAAATATAGAAAAAAAACGACAGGACTTATTTGAAAAAAAAAAATTTGAAAGATAGCATAAAGTCAGGAAACGTTCTAAACGAGCACGTAAATTTTCAAACACTGTTCGGCATAAAGACTGAGAGGTTGCTGACATCTTATCTCTAATCCTGGATTTTAATTTAAGCAGTGTTTTTGGTTTTTGGGTATACACTCGATGCTTGAGATATCTCCATAAAAAGAAATCTGCTGGCGACATATCTGGACTCCTGGGTGGCCACGGGATGTCGCCTCTCCGAGAAATCAGCTTTTCCGGGAACATCTCTTTAACGACCGACAGGGACTCGTTAGAGGTGTGGTAAGTGGCCCCGTCTTGCTGGAACCACGTATTCCGATTGTATCCAGCAATTTTTTTTGTGGTGAAAGTAACTCACGTAACATTCTGACATACCCAGTAGAGTTAACAGTCACTGTATGGTCGCGAAAATTCTCAAAGAAATAGGGTCCAATGATTCCTCTAGCCGAAATTGCTGCCCATACAGTTACCTTTGGCGAGTGAAGTGGCCTTTGATGTTTCGTTTTGGGATTTTCACTGCTTCAGTATCTGCAATTTTGTTTATTAACATCCGTTCAGATGGAAATGGGCTTCGTCCGAAAAGAAGATGTTGTTGAAGTTACCGAAGTGATCCAACATTGTTTTGGCATACAATTTGCGCAAATTTAAATCATCAGGTTTCAATTCCTGCACTATCTGAATTTTGTATGGATGTAATTTCAAATCTAATTTCAAAATACGGCGTAAGAATGTGCGTGATATTCCTAATTTAGCCGAACGTTTGCGCGACGATAAATCAGGATCGTGTCGAACTGAAGCTGAAACTCTATGCACGTTTTCTTCACTCCGTGAAGTACGTGGGCCGACAGATTGCTTTACATTTAGTGTCGATCCCGTCTCTTCGAATTTCTTCACCCATTTCTTTATTAAAACTGCACTCGGACATTGATTTGAGTCATGCAAATCGTATTCAACGCGAAACAAACGCCTCACGGTAATGAGCGAATTATTGTTCAAATAAAATTGTTTTACGCAAAAGGCGCGCTGCGGTCCCGTGAACCGATCCATTGCGACTAAACTTCCAAGGCACGAGCGAGCCGTTAGCTCCCTACCCGCGCCCCGCCCCGCTAGGGTTTTCTCGGGAAATTAAATTCAAATTTAAACTAATCCATGGCCCACCCTTTATATATTCGCCGTTCAAGATAGGCCATACAATGCACACCACTTTGGAGAATGACAACTTTAATTGGCGACTTAGGCGAAGATCAGAGACGAGGCGCATATTTTGTAATGGATGTCAGATGTCATAGAACGGACGAAATTTAACAACTGATAAAGAGCTCATGTACATGTTCCAGCTTTTCTGCCCCCGTACAGTCCTTTTTTAAATCCTATTGAAGAGCTGTTTAGTCAATGGAAAAATAACATAAAGAGAAGTCAGCATTGCCAAAACGATGTTCGATATGGAGACATTTGGGGGATTGCTTCAACAGAAATGAAATTTTGTACTAATTCAATTTTTTTTATTGTTACATAGAATAATATAGTTAGTATTGTCGTTAGCTTCTATTTTTCTGATAAAGTTTGTCTTCATCTGTTTGTGTTCTTGTTTATTTAACTGGAAAACGGAAAAAGGACGAAAATAATTTGCAATGACGTGGAAGAGTTTTCACAAATAGTGAATTTCATTTGACATACTAATGCCAACGTGGCATAAATATGAAATATTTTTGAGAAATAGCGAAGTACAGTTGACAAAAGAAGAAAAACAAAAGAAAAACACTGTAAACAACTTCAATAAGAAGTTTAAGATCCAATAATAACTACTTTATGAAAGTACTCCTCAATAACACTTCAATCATGAAATGTGAATTCATTGGCACAACAATATTTCACAAAGCTGTCATTTTAAAGAATTGTGAGAAATGGTTACAGGGACAGTATCTAGTATGTTAAATGCATGCAACAAGTTCTAGCGACCATTTATATTGACAATAAAATTTTAAATGTCCCATTAAATAAAAACTGGCCATAATTCATATGCTACAAGAAATCAGAAGGTCCCAAAAGAAATTTTTCTGAATATCTGGAAAACTGTCAACATCGTAGCAAAAAAAAATACTACGCATTTTTAAAGGTATTTCAATTATAGATAGATTCTTTATATAAAATTTCTTTCTACGAACTTAAATAACCCTTATCGTTCGTTTTCATAGATACATAAGCAGTTATGTGGTATAGTTTGTATATAAACAAACATACTAACATTACATCTCAGGTAAAAAATTTGGGAACTGTCCCATTTAATCTCAATTTTCTTATAAAATCACTTTTGTTTGAAACGACCATGTAAAATAGTATACAAATCTCGGTGAAAGTTTTATTTCTGACTCAAGAAATAGTTCACCTCGGTCTAACGGCCTCGGCAAACTATTTCGTGATTGAAAGAAATAAAAACTTTCCGTCTCGGTATGAAATAGACTATTACAGATTTTATGTACCTACGTCATATTAATAACGGGAACATAAATTTAATGTAACCTTGATTTTTTTATATGACGAATGAAAAAGACACGACATTATTTGGTTATATAAATTTAAATCTAATTGGTTATGTTTTATTAAATTGTATAGTAAACCAAAGAGTATGTTATGACACATAAAGAGAAAATGGTTAATATGCTTTGTAGTTAATTAAGTTGCGTGTATTACTTTTCAGAATGAAAAAATTTGTTCACATGTATACGTTTGTCTTTGCTTATTTAACATGATGCAGGCAAAAATTATTTTATTTTCCCGTTATTAATATGACGTAGGTTCATAAGATCTGTAATAGTTATGTACGGGCCATATCAGATTTTTTTTTGCCATCTCTTTAATGTAAAATGTAGACAAATTTTTACTTTACTTAAGTTTACGTGTACATTGATTAATTTAATATAATCAACATGCTTCTAAACGCTTCAAAATTAATCAAATTGGTAAAAAGCTTACAAGGAATTGCTGTATATACTAGTATAGTATTTTTGGAAATATGGATATGTAAAAATAATCAACATTGTGCATGAAGACTAATTAGTAATTCATGACGAATTAAAGAACATGTGTTGTGCATAAAATATCAGTATTTTTTGAAGTGAATTAAGTACTTATATAAATGTAAATTAAACCGTTTCAGAATTAATTAAAATTTGAACGTTTAATGAAGGTGGACAAAGGTTCGTATTATTATATTACACGATTACAAGCACTAAACGGGTTCAATGTTCGAGGATTGTAGAAAACAAGATGAGTTGATTGTAGACAACCGAAAACATCACAACAAAGGCTAAATTAGGTAACTATACATAAAATAAAACTAAAATGTTCACGACAGTATCACAGTCATTGCATGTATTAATTAGACTATTATAATTGAGCTAAAGTTATTAATCTGTATTGGTTACCCTTTACTAAAAGTATTCAGACAAAGCAATATTTACCAACAATACTAAATTCTCCATTATCCAGCAGCTTTATAATCATATTTTAGATAGAAATATTTATGTAAAAGGCAATACCTACAATATCGATAAAAATTGCGAACTGTATACAGTGCGAGTGTAAAATCTGGAACTATCGCAATAAATCTATTATTAAACGTTTTTGAAAAAAATCCTCGAACACGTCAATTTTTATCTTAAATGAGACATATTTTACTGTATCGTCACTTAAAGATCATTTTCTGTTTTTGTGTTATGACGTAAGCGATAATTTTTTTAAATGGAAACCCTAATCTTTTATGGTGAATTTGGAAAAAGTATGAAATTCTTAGACCAAATATGCTAAAAAAATGTGATATTGTATTTTTCAATTTGGAAGATATTGTAAATAATAGTAATGAAAAACCGGAAACACGTCAAATAGGTCACTGATTTGATAGCTTATTTACTTTTTCATTGCGTATAATGTATTGAAATTATTATGAAATACAAAAGAGACAAGAAATAACAAAGTAAAGAAAAACAATTAAATTAAATGTTCGAACTGACCACCATTTTGTGCAAGGCAGTACTCGAGTCTGTATTGACATTCGTCACGAACTTTACGCAAAGTCTCGGGTGGAATTAATCTTATTTCCGTGCGAATTCTTTGCTATAGCTCTTCTATTGTCTGTTGGCGGTTTATGTAAACCTTACTCTTTAGATAGCCCTATAAAAAAATCCATCGGAGTTAGGTCGGGTGATCTCGAAGGCCACTTAACAGTTCCCCTTCTGCCTATCCATCTACCAGGAAAAATTTCGTTTAAATAATTCCTAACACCAATAGCAAAATGTGCCGGAGCACCATCTTGCAGAAACCATAATATATCTCTTGGTAGATCCGGATCTTCATTGTTCGGATAAAGCACCGCAAGTGCAGGAATTAAATCGTTTATTAAGAAATTCAAATACTACGCTGTCAATTGTTACATGGCTACATGATTTTTTTATTAAAACTTGGAACTCTTGATTGTTATTAGATTTTTGTTTTAAAACTTTAACGGCAAGTATCTCGGAAATTTCAAAATACAGTATCATACTTTTTTAGCATATTTGATCTTAGAATTTCATGCTCTTTCCAAATTCATCATAAAACATTAGGGTTTCCATTATAAAAAATTACTGCTTACGTCATTACTCAAAAACATAAGACGATCTTTAAGTGACTATTATAGTAAAATATGTCTCATTTAAGATAAAATTGATTGAATTGAGTTTTTCATTTAAATTTAATAAACATTTGATGGTCAATATTATACTTTAATCGCACTTATCAGACATACTTGTCAATTCTCAGGCGTAATAAATGAGTAAAGTGAAGGTAATGAGATATTAAATCATGATGTAATATATTTCGAATAATAGACTCCATATCGACAGTCATAAATTAAAATTGTAAGTAATTTAAATATTAGAGTTAACTTTCACTTATTGACATATTAATAACACCATTTAGAGAATTTGGTCTAAATATTATATTTTTAACGCAGTATTCAGACAGATACTCTGTCCTTCATCAGGCGTATATAAAAAGTGACAAATGTTGACAAGGTAACTAGAGAATTAAAATTAAATCACTGTTGTAAAAGTATAAGTTATTGAAAATAGACATCCAGGTATCGGACAGTTCATATCCATTATCTCTGTTCAAGTTGTTACAATGTTTCAGAGTTTCAATCGCTTCTCGAATCTTCATTGTCTACCAATTCCTGTCGTTAGCCAGAATTCTTGTTTTCAAATCGTATATTGTGCTTAACGCATGTTGATTCAGTAGTATGAAGTAAACCTAAGTGCCTTTTCTGTTCTGTTAACCTGGTGTCAATGCTTCTTGTAGTTTCATCAATGCAGACTACCACAAGAGCATGGTCCTTCGCAAACACCACATGTATGTAATGGTATTTAGTCTTTAGCAGAATTCAAAAGATTTCGAATTTTAATACTGCTTTTGTAAGCTATTTTTATATTATGCTTTTGTAATATTTTACCAATTTTATTAGTTGTGTTTATAAGGGAAGGTAAGATGGAAAACTCACTTGAAGTAGTAGATTTATCATACGTAGGTGTCATTTGTCTCGGTTGAAACGACTTTTAATTTGTTGTTTGTTGAAGTCATTACTTATGAAGACTTCTTCAAGATGGTTTAATTCATGTTGTAGTTTATCTAGATGACAAATCTTTGTCGCACGGTTGTACAAAGTTCGTATCGTACTAAACTTTAGCGCTGAATGATGGTGTTATGAAGCATTAATATAATGACCTGTATGAGTTGGCTGACGATATACGGAATGTGTTACGCTTCTAGTTGGTTTTCTTTCAATTGCAACATTAAGGAAACAATGTTTTGTTTTTCTGTTTCCCAAATAGTGTTTAATAATTTAATAATATTTTTTTAGGGTAATAATGCAACTTCTTCTTTAATACGTTCATAACGAAAATAGGTTATAAAAACAAAAACAATAATCTATGTCAGAAGGGCGTTTAAAGATATTCATTTGAGATAGAGGTTAACAGACATCCAAAACCGACCACTTCTATAAAATAATAATAAGTATATGCACGTTCAATCTTATTCAAATGATTTTTCTTTCTGTATAGAAAAGTTATGTAAAATCAAAGTTTGTTTAAAAATTAGGTCCACACATTTTCTGATAAAATTAATCGTTATTTAGATATTGAAATAATTCACTTTTACATTTAGACTGTACCTTAGGATTGGTATGTTTATGCCTTTGAAATATATAGCTATTTCAGAAGTATATGATAAAAACCAAATAACCCCCCCTCTTAATCGCTGAATTTCTCCAAGCAGAAGTCCAAACAAGCTTAAATACAAAATTTTATGTACGTACGTTGCTTCGTTCTGGAGTTTTCGTGAATTATCTTTAACGCATACACACATACGCACACGCACACGCACACGCACAAGCACGCACACGCACACGCACACGCACACGCACACGCACACGCACACGCACACGCACACGCACACGCACACGTAAGAGCGAATGCGTGGGTAAGTGGATGATTGTGTGCGTGTGTGTGTTGAATGTTAGCATTCACGATAACTGCAGAACGCCAACGCTGATGTACTTAAAGTTTAGTATTCAAGCTGATTAGATTTTAGGAAACATTCAGTGGGGAGAGGGGGTTTATTAAGAGCAGTTTTTGGTTTTTATCAAATATTTCGCCTATATATCTCAAAAATATAAACATCTCAACATAAAGACCAATATTTTGATAGGACGCGGAATTTAGCGCCAAAAAATCCTAATTGTAGCGCCCCCCAGGTATCCTGTCTTGAAAAGTGTAATTTGAACTTATCTGCAATAATTCAAATTCAAGAACAAAACAATCGCTAAGTGATTTATCTCCACTTGACTGACAATAATATTACTATTACTCAAATTAATTGCCTGCCTTACTTTGACGTTCCTGGTAACAATTAAAACATTAGAATTTATTTACAAGTCTGATATTTAATTATTCGCAAACCTCAAGTCTGATCAAACGAAGTGGCCGTCTAGCGGTAGGTATGTTGTGCTATCTTAATTAGATAGTCTGGACGAGGTAAGTGTTGCATCATGTGGGCAGGTAAAAAATTAAAATCAACGAGCTTTGCGCAATGGTGGTTCAGCCCGTTAATGCACTATTGTAGGATGGAACCACCAATAAAACCTAAATTAGTAATTGCACAAGTACATTAATAAATCAAATCAAACACAAAAAAAAACAATGAAAGGGTTAAATATATAAATTAAATTGAATTAAATATAACAAAACACCATTAAATCAGGTGAAAGTGCGTACAAAATTATAACATTAATAGAAAATGAATAAAAGCAGTTTAGTTACACAGAAATACAATAATAAAAAAAGAAACCCCATGTAGTCACACCCACAATTGTGTTATAAATAATCAAAATAAAAAGCATAATACCAAACATGTGGCCCTTTAAAACCAATCATGCCGGTTTTATAATAATATTGGAACAGTGTACAAATTATTCATTTCCTGCAATAACATAGAATTTTTTCTTGATTGCCCTACAACAAAAATCTAACAATATACACATACTGCACAAATTATATGCATCTGACAATGAACAAATTTTTCTACCAACAATAATCTGTCACTATGCAGGCGCTTGAATACTTTGCAACAAAATTACAATTTCTTAAAACATCTTTCATGTAACACAACATAATTTTATGCTAATGTTCAATTTTATAAATTCTTTTACTAAACAGTAATTTAACAATTGGCAACGTTATGTACATCCTACGTTACTTAACATTAGGTTCACATACATATAAATGTACAAGGCGAGCAATAACTTTATGTACGAAGCAGACATATCATTTATAAATATAAAAATGTACAACGTGATTAGTATATACAAGGTGCTAAAAATTTTAAATACGTCTATTTCTTATAGTGAATCCGATTAGTGCGCATATGCTTAAAGCACCTAGTACTTTCTGCATTTCAACATGCAATAAGCCAAAAAAAGGAATACTGTCTATCTTGTATTCTTTAGTAACATTTTCATTTGGGTTTCTTCGCTAAATTTCCTATAAGGTGTGTATAAAGATATAGCTTTACAGTTTGAAACCGTTTACGTAATTTACCTAACCTTGCACGTAGATGAGACGTAACGAATATCTGCTAAAACCACTTTAATGGCACATATATCCCTAGGCCAATTCCATTAAAAACACGTCTACTACTCATATTTATGATATAATCAAGGAGACCTAAAGCATAAAAATGCTTTAAAAATGCAAATATTTGAGACTTTTTTGTAGGATATTGAAAAATATTTGTGCATTGACGAATTTTTGTTGCAGGAAATAAAAATCTTGTATATTGCCCAAATTTTTGTGCATGAACTTTATTATTATAACCTATGTTTACTTATTCATTTTTGAGAACGGTACAACTTTATATCATTGGGTGCCTTATAGATATACAGGGTTCCCCATTTTAGACTATACAATTTAAAAGTCGAATAAAAACTTTCTAATCAAAGTAAATTAACTTTTTAATGGACTAATATGTAGCTTATTCTTTGGGATTTATGACTAAAGTAAATAACAATTCAAGTTTTAAAGATCATGTCTTCCAAATGCCCTCCTTCGACTTCAATGCATTTTTGAATTCTAAGTTCAAAATTTATCATCACTCGGCGAAGCAAATCTCCATTTATTCCTGCAATTTTGATTTCGAATCTGCTCCTTCAGCTCCGGAATTGTTGTGGGACGACTTGCAAAAACTTTTTGCTTTAGGTATCCCCAGAGAAAAAAATCGGGGGCCGTTAAATCGGGAGATCTCGGGGGCCAATTCAAATTTCCAAATCGGGAAATTATACGGCCGTCAAAAAAATCTCGCAAAATTCTCATAGTGTTTTTGGCTGTGTGAGCCGTTGCTCCATCTTGCTGGAACAATATGGCGCCATTTAGTCCTCGTCTAATTAGTTCTGGGATAAGAAACGTTTGCAACATGTTTAGGTAGCGTTCGGAATTAACTGTAACAGAACGGTTATTTTCATCCTCAAAAAAATAAGGGCCGATAATTCCAAATGATGCTACACCGCACCAAACAACGACTTTTGGACTGTGGAGGTTTTTGGTAAACAGTTCGTGAGGATTTTCTACTCCCCAGTATCTAAAGTTTTGCTTGTTAACAGCACCGTCCAAATGAAAATTTGCTTCGTCGCTCATTAGCAAATTATGAATTTCTCCACGATGCTGATGTAAAAATTCTTCACAAAATGTCACCCTCGCTCCTTTGTCTAGATCACTGAGGTTATGCGCGATTTGATATTTATAGGGGTGAAATTTTATATCTTTATGCAGAATTCTGTGGAAACTTCCGTTAGATATTCCTAGGGCAAGTGATTGCCGATTAGCCGATCTCTTAGGACTTCTTGCAGCTCTCACTCGTTCAATATTTTCAGGTGTACGCACCGTTCTTCGACGTCCAGGTTTTTTAATGTTTTGCACAGAGCCATTTTCACGCCAATGACGAACCCACGCCGCAATTGTAAAGTTTTAAACAAACATACCTTAATTTTTGACGTTAAATCGATCTGAGTAATAAAAAATAGGGGTTTCCATTTGATTTTTTTGAGTAACTTTTTTGATAGTCAAGTTTAGACATTCATAATTTTATTTTTATGAAAAATACAAATGTCATTTTTTGCAGACTGTTGCAATAAGCCTTTTCCTACAACACCTCAAAGTTTTATTCAAATTGTTTGACAGGAACAAAACAATTAACGAGTTATTACTAAGACCGCATCTGTCAATTTTTTTAGAAAAATGTTTTTTTTTAAAACGACTATAATTTCGTATCTAGTTTATTTAACAAACTTACCTTAAAATTCGACATAGAATCCAAAAATGTATTAATATACGGGGTATCCCATTTAAAATAAACCACTAAGTACCGACTTCCGGTATAACTGGAAGTGGTACGAACGTGAAAATATTTTAGATGAGTTAGCCCTAACATCATTACCCTGTCACCAAATTTTCAAAATTATAGTAAGTTTGGTTTAGCAAATACTTATAGGATCAGCTCCCAAAGGCGGACCCTGTATACTATATATATATATATATATATATATATATATATATATATATATATGTATATATATATATATATATATATATATATATATATATATTATATATGATGGTAATTATATTCATTCATCAGCTAAAAAGCATACATCAAAAATAATCAATTAATCGATTAAACTTGTGTCTAACAAATACCCTAAAATTTCAACTTCGGAATTAATTTCCACACAATTTCGAATGTATTTGTTGTTATAAGTTAAACAAACTAAATTTGGTGTATGTGTACATTTAATATAAGAAAATATTTAAATTATTAACACTGACCTAATTAGATTGAAACAGTGTATAAAAGTAAAATAATGTTAGAGACTATTGCACTCACACGACATACGTCAAATTTTGGCCAACCAAATCGATTATATAGCATATTGTACTAGTACCAAATTACAGCGAACATTGTACTAGTCCTTGAAGTGACAATTTTTAACAAATGATGTTTAGTTTGTTATATTTTTCAGGTATCACATAGAAAACTAATTAATTGTAACATTAGCTAAATTAAAGGTACTCTTACGCTACGCCCTATAGGCGGAGCTTAGCGTGACGGGCTTACTCGGCGGGGATTCCATTGTTCAAACCCTTTATAAGCAACAGCAAAATCCTACAGCGTCATTCCGACGTATACACCGGTTACCCTTCAGGTACCCTAATGACCTCACCATCCAGCACGCCAATATACCACCAATCACCCATAGAATGCAAACCCTACAGAGAAATTTTACCCACAAAAGAATCTTCGGCGACACCATCCCAACCAAAGAGATCCTGACCACTCCTTATAACCACCGATTTCCCCAATTCCCACGAAGGAAACCCAAATTAAAATTTAAACATCCTCCCGCTATCCTTACTCAACTCCTCGACGACCTCCCCGAGGAGATAGAAGAATTCCTTGAAAACATCCCTTATGCCCTCCGCATCCCCACGTTTATTGGATGACGACCCTAGCAAGATACCGGCCAACGCAGATAAAGCACTCCAACCACGCCACACACGCCACATATAACACGCACACTTAACCCAGTAACACTCATTACCCAATTAAAACCAAATCTTTTTTTCTTTTTTTTTAACCAAAAAATAACCACACCTCATGATTGTACACTATACAATAACACCAAACAACGCAACACAAAACAAGGAATGACCAGGGCTGAAGAGGAGAAGGACTCCTGAACAGTACACAACAAGATATATATAAGCAAATAATAAGTAATTACTAACACAGAAGCATGAGCATACTAACAAAAAAAAAAAAAGCGTCAGTCGAACATTGCGCTTCGACCCAAACGAGCTTTAGTTGTAGTAGTCTCCATTCTACCTAGCGGGCCGCTGAGACTGGCGGTTTGGCTTCAGCTCTCATCACTTCCTGCGGGTGTAGTAATTTAGTTTGCTACCCCAAAAGGCCATCCGTATCACCATCCGCACAACACTTCCTTCGGGTGTAGTAATTTCGGTTGCTACCCCAAAAGCCCATCCGTATCATCACCCGCACAACACTTCCTTCGGGTGTAGTAATCTAGGTTACTACCCCAAAGGCCATCCGATTCGCCACCACCAGGAGTAGGCAGGTTGAGACCTGGTGCGACCCGACGACGAGTATCGTACACGTAGTGGTTTCCATAGACATTATTAGTTATTAGTTCGCACGGACGATTGACTTAGTTTAGGGTTTATATTATTTTTCTTGCATTATATTGTTCTTTAGTTTAAGTAGGACTTGCACTGTATTCATTATTATTAGCGTAGGGATTTGTATTATATTTGTTATTATTAGCTTGTTTTATATTATTGTTGTGCATTATTTATTCATTATTAGTTAGGGTTTGTTTCTACATTCTTGTAACACTTATTTATTCGCCTGTACTTGTGATTGAGTGTTTTCAATACACAACTATATTTGTCTTGTGTTTACAATAGGGTATTTGTACTATATTTATTGAACAACCTAGTGATATAACAATTATTAGACTTCTTAGTGTTTCTTGGTGTTCAAACTAAAGGTAGTGTTGTGTTTTGTTTTATTCGGAGTGCGCGTCCGTGTAACAGTACCTATCCACTTCACAATTTGAAAATTTGTGATTTTTTAAAATAATAATAACTTTACGTAAAATGGGTGTGTTCGTACAATAGTCCTCTGAATACGATACGCACTCAAAGTACTGTAGAAAGTTCTTGTGATGGTTTATCGCCCTCGCTTGATACGCTTGGAAATAGTACGCACTCGTCCTATTTAGGCAAGTGCATCAAGCAGTCTTGACACCACTACAAAAATTGTCGACATAGCTTTCAGTACTTATCGTATTATACATGATTGTTAATACTACAAATTAAACTTTGCAATCGTTACAAATATATTAATAATCTTCTTGGTCCAATAGAATAGTAATTCTTGTATTCTACTTATCAACCCTGCAATTTATACGTCTTACACTAAAACTGTAAACAATGTTCAGTTCCCATACTCTATATATATATATATATATATATATATATATATATATATATATATATATATATATTGAGATGGTTAGAAATAAGCATAATATTTAATTAAATTTGAGAATATGTATAGTTCATTTTAATAAGAAAATTAGTAGACGAGAGGAAAATATGGTTTCGATTTAACAAAACAGGCTTTTTGGGATGTGCACGAGTTTGTTTTATTCATAAAAGCAATTGAGCTATACCGGCAGTGTGCGAGGAAGGTCAAAACGATTGATATTTGTGGGTACGATTAGTTTCGATGAACATATTTCAGTATATTATCAATATATTTGAGCAGTTTAAACACTTTACAGGTATTAATCACATAATGTAGGTTAATTCTAAAATGTAGAATATGTATAGATATAGGTACGATGCAGGAACTATATCAATTTTAAAAAAGGGTTATGGTGCGAACAGTGTATTTGTGTTGAAGACAGTTACAAGAACATGATAAATTAACATTTCAAGTGATTTAGACGTTTTAAACACAAGTTACAAGTAATAATACATTAAGTTAGGTTAAGTACTATATTTAAGAATTTTGTAAATTTATAGTGTTTTTAGGATAAGTTAAGTTTAAAATAAATTTTAATAGCACATATTAGTAGGTTTCCTTCCTTTTCATAAAGAAATTTTCAATATACATGTAATATGAACATAAAATTTAGAAAAGTTGGGTTAACTACCTAAAATTTGAATATAAAAATGGAATTTCTGTTAAAATTAAGTTAAATGATTTGAAATAAATGTATTCTGATATAGTTTTCAGGTAGATTCCGAATATGTAATTAGTTTACGTGTAGAATATAGATTTTGTTAGATATAGGGTCTTTTTATGCGGAATCTTGCCCTGATTCCAAATCTGTAACCAAAAAGCAAATCCAACTTGTTATAAAAAAAGTTATAGCATAATTTGTATTTTAGTTACGTTAAGAAATTTGTTCATACCAATCAGATGCTTGGAGTGTTTGTGTGTAATGTAGAAAAAAAGTTGACAATTTGGTATCCAAGTGAAAAGTATAAAAGGAATTGCTTCTGATTTCTCGCTCTCTATGCTCTCTATGTTTTCTGTTTTTTTTTTGTGACCAATAAGTCATAGTGTTAATAGTGTTGGTGTTAACGAGTAAGTTAAAAGTTTCGTTTACATTTTCGGTTTTTGAAACGCGATCAACATAGAAACAATTGTTTTAACCTATAACAAAATTTAAAAATTAGGATACCGATTATAAGTGTCGATTATAATATAATTGTTTCAAATTGTTCAAATATCGGTTGATGTGCTTTTTTTATGTGAATAAATTCATGCAATTATTTTGGATTTGATGTTTATTTTTCTTGGAACTGATGCAGAGTAGTAAATAAACTGAATTCCATAACGGCATCTAAAATAAAAGTGCAATCAATTAAAAGTTCTATGCAAATAAAACATAATTTTAAATCCGAAAAATTTTGTAAATATATAAACCAACATCTAAACATATAATTTAAAATAAAGTCATTGTAACATGTCATAATTCAAATAATAATGATATTCCAATATTCTGTGACACTGCTTGATTTCTTCATTAAGCATTCACTATTTTAATAATTGACGCACGATTTAGAGCACTTCAAAGGCATCATTAATGTCGCACACCTACGTTTACTTTTCAGGTGTAAAACTTGAGAAGTAAATCACTGCCTAATAAAATACTTATCTTTTTTGGATTTTTTAATGGTGTATGCTAAATTATCAATTCATTCATGTTTGTGAACGTTTAAATGCATTTTAAAGATAAAGTACTTAAATTGTATTTAAATATATGATTCATAAACGACGAACTGATCCTTACGTTTTCAATTTTGTTTACGATCCGAATGAATGTTTTTGTACTTGAAAATTAATGAACCTAATTATTATTTTTCTAAATTGGGTTATATTTATTTATTTCAGAATTTTTGTCAGTTATAAATATTAGTCTATGCGTATACGAGGGTAAGTGAGCGTCTTCTTACTTTGACTTTATGAATATACTACAAAATTTTGTTAAGCTTTGGATAAATTTATTTTTAAGGGCAATTGAATGTCGTGTATTAAGTTGACTAAAATGAAATTTAACGTACTCTATTAAAGTGAAAGTGTGTTGTACGAGTTGAATGTTTGAACTGGAGTTGAGTATGATTTTATCAAGTAGGCTACAATTCTGTTTTCCACAGTCAGGTAGGATTAATTTAACACCTCGCCTAAGACTATTTATTACAGAAAAATTTAAGATTGTGGTGGCGCCTAGAGACAATTTTTCTCGGATTGAATGTTGTTATTTGCTGTTTACGGTGTTTGAAATTAAATTTCAACCATATCTTTATATCGAATCTGCCTATTTCCACTGCAGTTAGCTTGGCAACCTGCGTACCTTACTAAGCGGGTTACCGTGTAACAACTTCATTCAAACAATAAAAATCTCTCCACAAAAGTATCAGATTTATATAATTACATAATAAAACTACGTACATACAAATGAAACTGAAATTTTTGATTTTATGTTATACATCAACACTTTAATTCTAAAAGGAAACATTGCAATAAGTTTCTTGAGGATTTTCACTTTTTTGGTTAATACATATTTTAAGAATTTTAAGATACACTTTCAAATAGTAATGTAGGTTGTTACGGTATAAACTTGCAGTAAAACGGGATAACAGATAAAATTGGGGGTCGACTGCTCAGGCGTTGGGGTGGGTAAGATGTTTATTAATTTTACACACCGTAGGATAGTTTACCATACATAAGTTAAAATAGGGGTTGAAGTCGTCATAAAAAGCGAAAAGGGACGCCAATAAGGGTTGATTGGTCTAATTACGTAATATCACAGCTTGTCTAAATACTCAAATAACTCGTTTACCTGTACGTAATCACAGGTGGACCTGGACCAGCAGATCTCCGCTACACTTGAAAGGCTTCAAAAATTCTCGCACGCTTGTTTAAACTAATTGCGTGCACCAATAATAAATAAAGACAATCATTACCCTAAATAAATCAATGCTTGTCGTTACGTTACTTCATTTAATATGTCTGATTCTCAATCAAACTTGTATCTCAAAAAACTAAGAAATTTACGTTACTCTGGTCTGCAACCAGATGGTAGGGTACTAATCAGATCGCTATAAAATATACTCAAATCCAAAAAAAAGAGTGCATCAACCCAACAAACTTTAAAGGCTACGTTATAATAGATAATTACTTAAAGCGTAACTACTTTACTTTCTCAAATAAACACCATAAATATTGACGTTAATTCTATAATCTCATTAAAATAATACAACGCAAACAAAACTCGCAATCAGATGTCGTATAACATAAAAAAAACCCAAGTCCATAAACCAAAAAAAATATATTATCACTTAATCAGATAATTCAATAAATTACTTATTCGACAATTGGAACTAACTACAAAAACATTCAAAACAAACTTGTAGTTTCGGAAGGTTGAATACGTTTGCCATAAAATTATACACTAAAATAATCAAAATTGATCAACAAGGAATCGTATCTAATCTTATATACATACAAAACAAATAATGCATTAAAAAAACTCAGAAATGCTATTAAGATTCGTCGGTCATGAAAAGCCAAAAAACTGTAAATACAACATAAAGTTTACCATAATTCTGGTTCAGACCCCCTTATGTTATACGATACACCTAGAGAAGACCAAGTGGTTGACTTCTGTAGTGGCGATAGTAAGGTAAAGAGTCTGGTAGCTACGCCCGAAACTCCCTCGTGAAAGATATCGCTGCGTCGTTTTAGAAAGCCTGATTGCGGTCGATTATTATCCAACTTGGTTGTACGATTTATTACAGACTATGTATTTACACTTTATTTACAATCCTTACTTTACGCAGCAGATCTGCTTAATTCTTAATACTAGTCGTTAACGTTATACGAAAATTTCATTTACAGCAAGTTAATTGTTATCGGCGAGCTGTGATTTAATGTCTGGCACTACGAAAGAACGTTGATTTCTTCCGCATAACAGCGATGACTACTCCAGAGTTATAACACATTACACTTCCCTAGATCAACTGCACTAAGTCGTTACGATAATTTAAACTCGTGATGGGTGAACAAATCAAAAGATCCCTGCGAGGGTTAATGAGGGAGAAAACTGCCCCCTTTT
This sequence comes from Vesta saturnalis, assembly GCA_036346205.1. Classification (NCBI taxonomy): domain Eukaryota; kingdom Metazoa; phylum Arthropoda; class Insecta; order Coleoptera; family Lampyridae; genus Vesta; species Vesta saturnalis. The sequence goes on from JARFJB010001984.1 coordinate 775,220, forward strand.
CAACGAAAGTTCGATCACCAGGAGCTAAGAAAAACGTTCTTTCGCGGGATTGCCTTATCTGTCTCCCGATAACGTGTATATGCCTAAGCGTCTGAACTACAAGTGACTACCTATAATTATTCATTATAGGCCACATTGGTTCTTTATATCCGTACCATTAATTAAATATTAACTAGCCTATCATAAAAAATGAAACGCTCAAATTTTTCAAGCACGGGAAGCGTTAGCCACTTTCGGAAATGCTCGACGGAAATTCGCCCCCTTCGAAAACTGCATCGACATCTTTCTCTGCAGTCCAACGGAATGATCTTGCGTAATTTTTTTTACTTTAGTTTATATTGTAGCTCGTATTAATTATTCCCATGCCTGCTATGACTAATTCAACAAACTTGAAACAGTAAACTATAAGTGAAAATATTCTAGGTGCCGAATTCCAACAATATTGCATCATTCTTAAACTTTACCACACAACAATTGCGTTTTAATTTTCAAACCTTAAAAAATGTACGCCATATTCACGATCTTACTTAAATTTAGGTCTAATAAAGAAATTCAATTTAACTCAATCTTGCAAATTCTGAAAGCAAAAGGTGCTTCAGTTTAACTACATACTCATTATAATTATCAACAAAACTAACAAATTAGAACTACTTATTATTTACACGAAACTAAAAATTCTCAACAAAATAGTAAAACGATTTCACGACGGATCGATAACAACATGTGAATCATATCTAAATTTTACACTTCCCATTCAAACTTGTCAATCAGACCAAAAGCTTTATTTCGTTTTCTAAATACAAGACTTTTAAATGCAATTAATTTTTGTAATGCTTTCAATACTTTCCAAATATGTGAAAAGGAAAATAAACAACGTTTCACTCCAAAGATTTCTTCCAAATTTGTGCGTTATCAAATTTAATTACAGGAAGTATGCTACGTTTCAGCTGTACGGTACTACGAAGAACACTCACACACACACACACACACACACACACACACACACACACACACACACACACACACACACACACACACACAGAACCACCACACACACGCACACACACCACACACACACACACACAGACGACATGCGAAAATGATTAAAATGGATTCAATGGCCCTTGAAACGTGAAGATCCGTTAAAATTTCGAGGTCTAATTTTCTCATCATCGCAATACCTTTCCTTCACCATACTTTGTGTAGTATACGGGAATGTGAACATAAAATCGTTCTTAATTCAGAAAAATTAAAACTAAAAATGTAAATTCAGCACATTTACAAAAATCAATGCACCTTCACATATCGCAGATTTTCGAAACCCGTCAAATTTGAAGAGTGTTATGAACATAGAATATGATGTTTTTTTCATTGACAGAGAGCCTTAACAGGAAAGCCATTATGGCTACCGATCAAGTCGAATAGAAAAATAGGGAAAATTGAAAATAGCATTTTTCTTCAAGCGGTATTGAATCATGCTATGCTTGATCTAGGTACTTGAACTCGAAATCCCAAATTTTTCATCGGAGGTCAATTGTAGAAGTATAATAAACAGCACTGTTGATTGAAGACGTCAGATCTATGCGTCAAATCTAACGCCAATTTCTGTGAATGCGCTGCGATTCGGCACGGTTCTTCTCCTTTGGGGTTCAGTTAAGTGCTTGCGTGACTATCTCAGAAGGTATGTGCTACATTCATGCAATACTTATATTGTCCCCTAGTAACGAACATCCAATGATTTTAAGAGGATATCAAATGGATGAAATTGCCTTCAATATTATACAGAAATAAATTATATTCGTATCTCTTGGTTGTTTTCATTTTATTCTGACATTTGTCATTTACTAACGTATGATTTGGTTTTGACATTTCCCATTGCCTAATGTGATTAATCACTCAGTTTGAGTTGTTGCAGAAATTCACAGAGTACTCTAAATTTCGGACGGAAAATGCAGCTATGCTTGAAGAAAAAATAGTTTATTGCATTCGGTGCAGAAGTTTCACATTTTTTCCCTCATTTTGGCTCCGAGGCTTAAAAATGTCAAACTTCTACACCTAATGTAATAATCCACTATTTCTTATTCGTTTCAGCTCCTGTGTCAAAAAAATTATTCAATAGGATAATTATATTAACTCAAAAGCTAGTCACACTAATACGATATCATCAAAATTTCATTTAGTACTAAGAACAAAGTCATTAAAGGCTTAAACACAAAAAATGTTACAGACCCTTAAGACACGTGAAATAACTGTAGTAATTCGTTAATATTATTAAGGTGCTCTTACGTGTACAGGTAAGTAATTATTTTATACAAATTTTGTTCCAGTATCATACCGGTATGCCACTGACAACTGTCAGTTAAGAAAACATTATCCTACGGCAATGGTCTTGGTATAATTACCTAATTTTTAATAATGGGTATACTTAGGTTGAAAAGTGTGCTATTATTTACCGAACACTTACATAATGTGCCAGGTAAGTGATGGCCTTTTTAACCAAAGTATGTAAAGAATTTTTTTAATTGCCAATGTTGACATATACTTGATTCGATTAGAATTTGATGTCGTTTCTCATGATTTCTCAAATATTTGGAAATATGCAGTAGTAAGAGAGTTCAATGTCAAAGTGATAAAATGAAATTAATAGACTATAGTTATAATTGTCAAAAAGGACGCTATCTGAAAGTTTTAGGGAAAACGTGAGAATAATATTGAACTATGGAAAGAATTTGTAGTGACAATGATTTAGAGATGGAAGTGTGGGATGCACTCTGAACTTAGAGTGGCGACGATTAGAGCATATGGCGATCTGTTGAGACCGTATATAAATCTATACATTCAATTAAGATAACGGGTAAATCTATTGAAAACTCAAGATCGTTTTTTTTCACGGGAACATAAGTTTACATATGGATGCTTCGCGTATAAAAAAGTAGAAATATGGTACGATAAAAAGAAAACTGCTAAAATCACAGAAAATGTTTTATTGGTATATTTTAAAGAAAAAGCTGATTGCAAAGAAGTATCATCATCGTGGGCAAATTACTACATGATTAAATAAACTCTTGCATTAAAAGAAAACATTGACGGTTCCAAGTTTTTAAACTCACAGCAATTAAACCAAAAACATCTGGTATGGAACACCACACGACCTTACAACCTACAAAATGGAAATTAACCCTTTCAACCCTGCTTTTTTTTTGAAACTGTAAACATTTTTATATGGTATTTTTTTCATCTACGAGAGTCTTAGAATGACGTATATGTTTTTAATTTTTTTTATCACCTTACATAAGCAAACTAGGAAGTGGTGGCGTGTCCGTCTGCTGGGAGAGGGCAATGCGCGACTTCATCATATCGTATGTTAGCTATAGGAGTGGGTTGTTTGGGTCTTTTTGCGGCTGGCGGAAGGTTTTTGGAGGAGGGGATTCTTCCAAACAACTAACTTCACATTACATACTTCTTGCATTTTAGATTTAATATAGCTTTATTTGTACGTCTTGAATTACCACTTGCTTCTATTTCGCTATCGCTAATTTTGTTTTCTACATTTTCTTCGTCTTCTTGTTCATTTTCTTCGTCTTCTTCCTCATCCTCTGGAACCTAAAGGTCGCAGTCGCCAATGTCTGCGGAAGTTGTTTCTGCCACATCGTCTTCTATGTCTGAGTTGTCAGCATTTAGGGCACTAGCGGCTTCTGAAAGTGCTTCCAAAGGAACACGGGGTTGTGCACTTCGGTAGGCAATTGCCACCGATAGGGCCGAAAAGGTTAAAAGAAATGAAATAACATTTAATAACGTTTTTCTTAAAATAATTATGCAACCTCTTTTAGTAGTTCATAACGAAAATCAGCAACATTGTAAAAACAAAAAAAAACAATCTATGTCAAACAGATGTTTAAAACTTCCTGTCAGACAGAGGTTAATAGATATCTAGATGCTCAACTAAAAATTAAAAAAAATGAAATAATTTTAATTATAATTTTTTTTATGTCATGGTTTAGATTATTTAAGGCATGGTCATCTACCGCAGACTTCTGTGGTTGACCTAATCTACAAAATCTCATGTGTTCTTTACGTTTTGCATCAAAGCTACGTTTTATGGTTTCAATATATACTACATGAATAAGATAAATTATACACTTCGGAAAATGATAATGGGTTTGAAACACCTTTAGGTTCTCTTAAATGTTCTTTAATTTTTCTACTAAAGATTTAATTACTCCAATTTTTTGACGTGAATAGTGGTTGGATGATTTATGAACGTATCTATCAGTGTGTGTCGGCTTTCTATAAACCTTAAAAGATAGTGAATTATTATTTTTAGATATTAATATGTCAAGAAATGGTAAACTTCCATTAGTTTCTTTTTCCATGTTAAACTGGACGCTAGAATATATACCATTTATAAAAACCAAAAACTTATGCAGTGCCTTTTCTCCATGTGTCCAAATAACAGATGTGTCATCTACATATCTATACCAAACTGAAGGTCGTTTAGGTGTATTTTCTAACGCTAATGTTTCAAATTTCTCCATGCAAACTGTTGTATTAATAGCAGACTTAATTTTAATTTTTGAACTTTCACAAAATTATTTCAACATCTTTAACAGTTTTAATAGATAATATTACTACTGATAACCGTAAGCGTTATGGAAACGTTTAGAATGTATAACTTTAATATACAAACACACCATTAAAAAACTCTAAAAAGATAAGTGTTTGATTATGTGTAATAATGGTGAAAGTTTACATTTTCACAAAATTAAGTAGATGGAGGAAATTTTCCCCAAAACAACTGTACTGGATATTTTATCTACCAATCTATTTATTAATTAATTATAAGTTTTGTTATGAACGAATTAGTTCAAAGGTAAATATGTAATTAAAAATTATTATTAATTACATTAAATACATAAGTAAAAAGTTTACCTCGGGTAGGATTTGAACCTACGACCTGTACTTTGCTAGAGCTCCGCGCTAACCAACTGCGCTATCGAGATTCAAGCCCCAATCGATGTAAATTTTGCCTTTATGTATGTGGAACTAATGCAAATCTTCATACATAAAGACAAACTTTACATCGATTGGGGCTTGAATCTCGTTAGCTCGGAACTTTAGCAAAGTATAGGTCGTGGGTTCAAATCCTCCTCGAGGTAAGCTTTTTATTTATGTATTTAATAAAATTAATAATAATTTTTAATTAATTTTTCCCCAAAATGAAAATACAAAAACTTCGTATATAAACCAAAGGTATCAAGAATTAAATAAACGAGGGCAGTCGCGTTATATTAAAAGAAAAATATCTGGTGTGGAACACCATATGACCTTCCAACCTACAAAATGGAAATTAAAAGAAATGAAATAATTTTAATAAAATTTTTATGATAGCCATGTAACATCTTTTATAAGAAGCTTATTACAAAAAGAGGCAACATTGTAAACGTAATAAATATTTATGTATTAAGGGCATAATCAGAAGATTATGGCTCGAGGGAATGTTAAAAGCCCGACGCGAAGCGGAGGGCTTTATATTCCTGAGAGCCATAATCTAATTATGCCCGTGGTACTACAATGTTTTATTTTATTTTGCACCATGAAACTGGAACAAAATATTAAAAAGATTCAGTATTTTCGGCAAGTTTTTAAATGCAAATGCAGTGAAATAAAGTCGACAGTAGGCTAATTTGTTGTTACTAAGATACTGTGATATTGCTATTATATATCATGTCATGTGTTTGCTGTCAATCATGCTGATTAGCATCAATGACATTTCCGTGCTATAAAGACCACATTACGCCCGCATTTGGAGGCGTATAAAGAACATTATGGTGGCAAAATAAAATGAAAACAAAAACCTATGTCAAATAGACGTTTCAAACTTTATGACAGACAGAGGTTAATAGACATCTAGATGCCAACTTAAATTAAAAGAAATGAAATAATTTTAATTTCAATTTCTTGAGGATAAGTATGCAATCGCGTTTTTATACGTTCATAACGAAAATAGGCAACATTGTAAAAACAAAAACCGTAATCTATGTCAGAATGTCGATTAAAATTTTATGTCAGATAGGGATTCATGCACATAAATATATGTTAACGTAAAAAAAGTCCAAAGCCGCCCGCTTCTATAAAAATATCGATAATACAGCTTCAGTATTTTCAATAATATTTATTTAATTTTTACAATTATTTCGCTTTACATTAATAAACTTTACAAAGAAAGTCTATGTAGAATTAAATTTTCTTTTAAAAAAAACGTCTACACTTTTTCTTATAAAATTAATGGTTATTCAGTTAATGAAAAAATTTGAACTAACACTTGAATTGTACCTTAAGTAGGTATTTTTTTGCATAGAACATAATTAATTGATATGTTAAGGTCTATATCCAGGCATTTTTATCTTTTAAATATGCAGCTGTTTTAGAAATATTTGATAAATACCAAAAACTATCCCTAATAAACCCCAAAAATCTAATGAGCTATAAGCCCAATGAAATCAAGCTTAAACACAAAATTTTAAGCACGTAGGTATTTGCGTTCTGGAGTATCATGGATACTAACATCCACACACACGCACACACATATGCGAAACTTGGCCAAAAGTTGTAAAATGAACTAGTTAGTTGATTTAGCGATAGTGAAAAAAAAGTCGATTGCATAACCTTCTATAGCTACATATGTCTATGTAGGTTGGAAGGTAAAAAATGTAAAATTGCTTAAATTTTGAAACGAAATTCGTATTCACCCCCTTTGGTTTGTTGAAAAGGAAACATTTACATGTAACCAATAGCACTTGTCATTTCCGAAATGATCCAAATTAAACTTGCCTTTGTTTACATAAATATGTACAAAATGAATTCCCCCATAGTAATTAAACTTCAAATACCTATAATTTTGGAGAAGTTTGTTCTGTTCACCCAAATTACTCTAAAGTGAATTTATACACACATAATTAAAATGAGAGCGCACCTGAACTGAACATTCTTATCCCCAGTAACACGAAAACTTGTACTTAAAGCAATTTTTTCGTGAGACCATGTGACGCAATCGATTTCATGAAGTCATCAGATTTTTAAGATTTGATATTCAATCCACACGTAAAGAACGTCTAGTTAGTAATAAGGTTGCTTTGGCGTCCGAAATATGGGATAAATTTATTAGTAACTGTAAAACTTGCTAATGTTCCAGGAGCAAACATTACAGCAGAGGAACAACTGTTTCCTACTAAAGCTAGTTGCAGATTTACACAGCATATGCGAATAAGCCTGATAAATTTGGTGTAAAATTTAGGCTAGCTGTTGAGACGAATTCTAAATAACTTCTGAATGGTTTTCCTTATTTTGGAACAGATGATATGCGTCCTAAAAACCAACCCCTTCCAGAATATCTTGTTTTAAAATTAATGGAACCTTTCCTAAATATGGGTAGAAATGTTACTGCCGATAACTTTTTAACTAGCCGAAAGTTAGCAACAATGCTGGCAAAAAGAACACAACAATAGTAGGAACAATGAACCGAGCAAGAAGGGAATTACCAATTTGTATCAAGAATAAAAGGGCAGAGTTATATTCTATCACAGTAATGAAAAATGAAAAAAGCACCTTGTCAATTTAGCAGGGTAAAGTTAATAAAATGTCATATCGCTAAGTAAGTTACATCCAACTGTGGCTATAGATGATGGCAAAAAGAAGAAACTTGAGACAGTGTTTTATTACAATGAAACAAAGTTTGGGGTAGATGTGTTGGACCAAATGGCTAGAAAATATTCTACGAAAGCTGGTTCACATAGATGCCCAGTTCATGTGTTTTACAATGTTTTAGATCTTGCCACAATCAACGCCTGGATACTTTCTAAGGAAGTCGTAGGCAGTAAAATAAAAAGAAGACACTTTATTTTTACTCTAGCTGAGGAACTAGGAAAAGAGTATTTCGATTCGAAACAAGATTCTGGTGCAAGTACCAGCACATCTGATACAACGAAACCTAAAAAACGTCATCAGTGCCAAATTAAAAAATGTGACAAAAATAAAACTGCTGACGTTTGTTCAATGTGTAATAAATATGTTTGTGGAAAATGTGGAACTGTAACGAAGACCGTTTGAATTGTAGAGCATGTAAAACTGTATCGAATTCTAAATGTATTAGAATCAATCTGATTTTATTTAATTAAAATGAATATTTACCTAAAATGTGTTTTTTTTTGTTACTTTCTCAATTAAGTGTAAAATATATAAAGAATACATCTCAAAATTACCTTTCTTGTCCAGAAGTGAAAATGACCGGCCACGGCAGTTTTAAGTATTTACAATAACCGGCGATGCTAGTGTTCACATGATCTGGTTAAATTGTAATTTTTGAGAAGAGTGGTATTCGATTATCGTATTTCAATCCGGAAAGAGAGGTCATAATTACAACGAGGTTGAAGAAGTCGTACTAGCTTACCCCTTTTTGTGTAAGTAACATTTTTCGATATCCGCAATCATCGAAGGAACAGCGAAAAGAGAAATTTTCTAAAAGTGCTTGTACTTCACAAAAATGGCTGCTCGAAAAAATCACACCTCAGTAAGAAATTTTTCAACCCAATTTTCTAACCAAAATCATTGTTGCCAATATATATATATATATATATATATATATATATATATATATTTAAATAAAAAAAAATTAGTAATATGTAATTATTTAATGGTACCACCATCTAGTGGTAATTCATCAGAGTCAGAGATACCTTTAAGTAGACGATTTTGAAACAAACCAGAACCCACGAACATCACACAGATGGCACTAATAGGTATATTTAAAACTTTTATAAAGTAAATGGTAAATACAGTAGATACAGAAAATTTAGACAAATTATTTTGGTGAAGTACATAACGAGTAAACATTAAATAATAATCCTGAAATATTCAATACACAGATAAATTTCTAGAACAGTACTTAAAGAAAATTATAAACTCGATACGAAAAGATCCGATTTTTGCATGTCACAATTTACCCAATTAAAAGTAACTTTATTTTTAAAGTCGATTTTAAGTTGATTATGAAATCGGCCGTTAAACAAAGAAGACTAGAGAAACATCTTTAACACTATTAAGATATTGATGTAATCTTAAAATACTTGTAACAAAAAAAAATACATCAAAGAAGTTTAAAGTCAAATATAAGATTTAATTTTGTCATATAATCGTAATATCATCGAAAAACTAATGCTGTCATGGTAATTTTCTTTGATAAATTTATTTCGCAACTTTCATAAAAACATTTTACATCCATTTTAAAAAGATTAAATCTCTCCTACATAAGTAAGTTTTAATACAAACAGCACGTTTTGAGTTTTCTTTAAGTGTTTCGTTTTATAGGTCTAATTTAAAAATAGTTACTTTATTAAGTTTATAATCTAGCAAACACGTTTTTAAAAGTTGACTTAATAAGAGTTTGGTTAGGGTTTATGTACATTTCTTCAAATTTTAGCTTGATTGTATTTTGTAGTATTCATATCTTAAAGATTGTAGGTAATTAAATCCGTTTCCGAAAATGAAATCAGTTTTTAAATATTTGGTCACATATTGCAGAAACATTATTGCCGGCAAATTACAATAATTAGATATGTTTTCAACAAAATGAAATATCCATTGACGTAGCAATTTTTTGCGTTATGTGTGTCATTTACTAGCAATTTAATTGCTTTTGATTTCAATTAAATCTTAATTCGCAATAATTTTTAAAATATTTTTTTTTTGCAAATTTGGCTTTTCGTAAGTTCTCCTTATTTGTTCCCTTCTACTATTTTTCATATCATTCGTAAATAGACAAATTATATTTCTTCTTACAGATAACACGCATTTTGTCATGTCACGTCTAACCCGCTTTTCGGTCTTTACGGAACGTTTACAATCTGTTTATACATACACACTGAGGACAAGTTTATACTTCGGTTCGGTGCGACGAAACACGGGAAGAAGTTCATGTTGTAAAAAATAAATGTAAGCATTGCCAAAAAGGCGACGAAGGGGAACCATCCTAAAAAAATTGTTAATTAAAGAAAATTCAATAAAATGTACCTAATTAAGTTTATTAACTCACGTTTTTTTTTATTTTGTTAAAATTCCTTTAAAAGTTCTCTTCTTAGATTTTAACGAATTAAATCAGGATTGACTATACGGGTCACGGTTGACCCATCTCCGGAATCCAAGTCAGTAAAGTATTCTCCGTACTCCGAGGGTTAATAAGTGATAACAAAGGTCCAAGGCTTAGTAACTCGCCATTAAAGTTGTGAGGTATGCCATACTTCATTATTTAATATTAATTACTATACAATCGAAACTGGAGCAATTAGTGATTGCTAGACTGAATTGCTGAAGTAATTCCACATTTTACTTCTATTTCTTCAAACTTCAGTTGCAAGTTAGGGCACGTGAAAGATGGTTAGGGTATGATATGAGCGAAGGAATATTTTTTTTGTGTTCAGGAGTTATTTTCGAAGATAGTTTATATTTATAAACTGTAAAAAAATCGGCTGATTGTCTGAAATGGAACAGTGTAATGAAGGTGAATCTGAAGTAGAAAGGGCTGAGTAGTCGACTCAGACTGAAAAAACGGGTAAAAAATTTCAAAACACTGTGGAGTTGAATGACAGAGGCAAAAGGAGCGTAAAAATATATAATGACCAATGTACCTAGCGTAAAGGTCATTTGCAAAAGAAAAAGTAAACCCTCTAAATTGCTGGTTACTGTTCTTCACAAAAAAATATGTTTTATACCAATATAAAATTGGCGTCGAAAACCTCTACCTATAACACTAGTCATCAAACAGTGAAACACGCCGATAAAAAAAAGTTAGAGCCGCCATTTGTAAACTTTATTTGACTGTAGTGGATAAATTCAATCAACAAAACGTTTTTTTGGAATAAAGATGGAAGTGGTGTCGATTGATTTCGAACAATGTTATTACAAAGATACCTCATTTTGTTACACTTCCTACCATTCGTGAATACGTAAAACGCAGAGAAATTGACAAATTTAACTCATTTGATGAAAATTGCTAAACCCATGTCTGGCGAATACCTGACCATCGATAAAAAATCTTTTCGGGGTCGTATTTCGTTCTCCATGCAAAGTACTTTGAAGGCGTTTGTTCTGGTGGGCCTTGTCGGTTAAGTAGTAGTTCACAAAATATTGACGATTAATCCAGTGTCTTAAACCAAACGAATTGATTTACCAGCTACCCACCTTTAGCTAACGAGCTAAAAAACCATAAGCTTACATCTATTGGTACGGTTAGCACAAGAATAAGAGACGAATACCATCGCTTTCGCTAACCATACGCAACAGGGAACCTCGTATTTCTATATTTACCTTCAAGAAAAATATTACACCGGTGTCCGAAAAATTCAAGAAATGTAGTTTTTTTTTAACTCACACTCACACACACTCATACTCACACTCACACTCACACACACTCACACACTCACACACTCTCACACCCACACTGTGAGATTATTTTGACGCACTGGCTATATGTAGTCTTGTGATGTGCGTGGAACGTATTTTGGATTGTAAATGAACGAGGGTTTGCACAAGAACTTTTTTGGTGTACAAAATATAAATTAGTGGAAATTTCACGCCACTGGAATTGTACTAAAGCTTTGTGTATCATGTAAAAGAGTATTTAAATGTTGTATAAAGATTTTTTTAAGATGAAAGTATTAATTTGGTTATTTATTTGATTGAGAAACAATCTTTGGTAAAACCCCTATTGAGACGATAATGAATCCAACGGAAAGGGTCAATCGCGCAATTAAGACTGTGTTAGTATTGTATATTGAAAACAATTCGGGAAACTGGGATAAGTATTTAGCGAACGTAGCTTTCGCAATTAGGAGAGCTACTCAAGATGTTACTAGAATGGCACCGTACTTTGCGAACTTTGGAAGAGAAATGAATCTCGATGGTACGAGACATGGACACCTGAAGAGGACGGTATCCTGAACAATTTCCTTTTGGAGATAGATAACATTTGATTGCTAGAGGCAATGTTTTTCGTGAAGTTTATAACGATATTAAGAAAAGACTGAATGTTTCTTACACCAAGAGCAAGAAATATTATGAATTACGTGGACGCTACTTTTCAGGTAGGAGACACCGTGTGAAGAAAGAATTATGTTTTGTTGGACGCGTCGCATTATTTCGCAGCGAAGTTAGCATCTAGGTTTATTGGACCTTTTTATATAAAGAAAAAAGTACCGTATCAGACGTATGAGTTATCGGACGCTCGGGAGATTCTAGGGGAATATGACATGCCAAGGATTTGACATTTATACCCGCGGAAGATTAGATTAGTTACTATTTTAGTATAGGTTGATTTTAGGCTATTGACTTATAGTTTGAATTTTGAATTTTGGTTATGTTTTGGTTTCCTGCATTTCTACCGTCAGATGGCTGTTGGCAGGTTGTCTGAAAACTATTGGGCGTGTGGATGTTAGTAAACCGAAATTCTCTCAATTGTGTTTACAGAATTTTTCTGTTTTGATAGTGCTCTTGAGGCACGTATGCCTAGTGTAGGGACGACCTAAGAATTTTCCTACATCAAAGGTCAACTGCTTGTTGTAAGAGGTGACTAATTAAAGCGGCGTCGAGGAGGTGGATTGACTTGAGTTTGGAGTCTAGTTTGTTTAAGTGAGATTTCATTTGGAGTTTCGACCGTTATAGCGACGTATAGACACATTTAGTTATTTTGTGTTTAGGCTAGAGTTAGGTTAGTTGCTCTTTTTAGGTAATCTTGCATTTAGTTTAGATTAAGTTAGTTTTTAGAAGTCCGATTACAACGCTTATTTCAAGGTGATAATACTTCACCGAATTGACGGCTTTGATCTGAGAAATTTAAGTACTAATATTTGACTTCCATATTTGTGACCTCTCGATTAGTGACGAGGATATATCGATTATCGACTTACTTACTCGCGGATTTGACATTTGTTTCGTTTTTGTTCTTTTGTTTTTTTTTTGTTATAAATGAGTGTGGAGTGTGTCATGTAGGTGGTGGTTGGTGTAGTTTATTATTTGCTGTAACCTGCTTCCGCGGTTGGATTTGAACTTATCGTTGAACGACTGCCCCCATGGCTCTGAACCACTTCCCGGGCAGGCCATGTAAAAGTGCAGGTGCTGCTCACCCTGTATCAGGTTCGAGGCCTTATAATCCTCGGCTGTGCCGTATTGGCGGAGACGCTGCACAGTTCGTGTTGTCCTGGTGATGGTGAGCGGAGGTTCATGAGCTGTCCTCGGTGAAGTGTTTCGGTTTTGGACTTAATTTCGTCTGTTGAGGGCGTTTTTTTTAGGGTACAGTATGTAAATGAGTGTAAATGCTACGCCACTGGAATTGTAGTAAAGCGTTGTGTATCATGTAAAAGAGTTTTTAAATGTTGTGTGAAGATTTTTTTAAGGAGAAAGTATTAAATTTACTATATAAATTATTTATTGGCAAAATCCCTTTTGAGGCGAAAACAGTGAAATGCTACCTGAATGTGCCACTGTCTGCTGTAGAATGCGTCAATAAAATTGTTATAAATGTATGAATGAGTGAATTCATGATGTGTTGAATGCATGGTCAAGGACAAATGGTGTTAGAATTTGCTAAATTGTGCGGAAAGAACAAACGCGCGCGCCTGTGTAAAACTTTCATAAAAAGTTGAATATAGATTTTGATAGTATATGGAGTGAATCTGTGAATAAGTGTCTTTCCGAAGAGTTGTGAGGATTTTTGTAAATAAATTCAAGATGGCTGCGATTTTCTCGTATCCTTTAGCGTTAGTTCCTTTTCAGACTCTTCCACTCGGCAAAGACGCGCAGTGAAAAGCTCCTTTGACATAGGTTGATTGTGATTTTTGCGCGATGATGACGTTGGGCAAAATGGATGACCGCAGGATACACCATGAGAGGCGCTCGGTAAAGAGTTATACTTACAGGGTTATCGCGCGCGAACATTTTGTAAGGTCATAAATATGATCTGTGCTGGTTTTGTTTGTAAATAATTAGTGTCGCAATACATATTAGTTGATTGCAAAAACCCATTTTGGGAATGAAGTATTTAAACACTTACAAATGAAAGGATTAATTTGTGAATTGAAGAAAAAATACTAGTGTTGAATCAGATTTAGAGTAAACCTAAAGTAATCCTTTAAGTAAAAAAATGAAGGTGTGCTTGTTAAGTTAAACAGTATTAACAGCACTAAATCGACTGTGTAAAAGCATTCATTTTGATGGGAATATAGTAAATCCAACTGCCCAATTCCTATATAGGAGTAAGACGTAAACAAACTCGGATATTTAAGTCAGAGAGTGGTGCGACGGATGATTAAGTTACCAGTGTATATACATATAAGGGTTAATTACAACGAATCAACCCAGTGGACACATTATACCAGACGAAGGACTGCGGAATTTACTGTAAGAATAATTTTAGATCGTTGAATGATAACAGTTTGATTATCTTTAGAGATGTTACTGCTTATATGATTATTAGGATAATCAATTTCTATTAACTGATTTTATACGTTTAGATCATAAGATTTAGGGATTTTAATTTAGAAGGATCATTTCTCGTGTATGCGGTGCATCTCGGAAGCAATGTCTGCAATATTTTTGAAAGATTGGTAATACAGATGCATTACTTAACTAATTTTTGTTATTTTTGATTACTTAGTCGAAGGGTTAAAGAAGAACCAATATTATAAAACTTAATTGTTTCTTTGTGTGAAATTACATAAAGGATTAGAGATCTTTTGGCTTAATGATTGACCTGAGAATTGTTTATTTTAAGTTAAATCGATTACAACATGTATCTTGCATCCATTAACAGCCATTAAATATATAACACTGATAACAAGCTATTTATTAGGCAGAAATTACAGTTTAAAGGGAAAATATTCAAATATTATTTGATAGAAAATATGTGATTCATGAACAACGTACTGATCGTTACGTCTTCAAAATGTTTAAGTACGCTCACGTTCACGACCGTACTCCCACTCGAAATCAGGCTCGTACGCATGCACGCACGTACACACACGGGCAGATAACGCATGCACGAATGCACGCACACAAGCACGTACGCACGTACACACCCATACGCACGCGCGCGCACACGAGCACACACGCGCGCATACCCACCATACCACTCATCCACACACATACGCACGTGAAACGACCACGCGCACGGGTGCGCACGCGCACACACACGTAAAATGAGCTAATAAGTAGATTTAGCGATAGTGAAAAAAAAGTCGATTGGATAACCTTTTACACCTGCATATGTAGGTTGGAAGGTAAAAATTATAAGACTAATGGAACTTTGATACTTGTACAAGAGAGAAATAATTAAGTTCAAGTAAATAATTCTAACTGAAATATTTAAAATGAAGACACTACATGTATAAAGCAGCTACATGGCACAATTATAAAAACAATTACAAGTTTGGGAATATACACAACACGGGGAACATCCATCATACGCAACTGGCATCTAGGACGAAACAATAAATTTGGTTAGCGACCAGCACCTTGTAAAGCTCTACAAAATAGAAATGTTTCCTATCCCGTCTAAAGTGGATTTCAATTGGAATTATTAGTTGCTCCGTGAGCACATGGTAATCATATAATTTAATTATTCCGTCAGTAGTAGACATTTGGGATTGCTCAATGGATATCTTTTCCCATTCTTGTTTAGTTCAGTTATCTAATTTATTTGTAATTATGCAAATCAATAAAACATCCCGTTTGTTAATTGGTAAATTGACAATTTGCAAAATTCTAAGGTGTCTGTTGAAATGATCTATTAATGTGCGTAACATTTTGATATTGTATTTAATTAAGAAATGCCCTTAATGTGAATATTAACAATTAACCTTTTATTTTCATATCCTTCTTTTAGTAAACTCCAGACAATTGGGTAAATTGATTCAATTACGTCTAATGCATTTAGCAAATGAGTGACTTCGTCCTTTAAAGTAGATAAAAAATAGAAAACATTGAATGTGCAAGCAATTCTATTTTATAGTAATTCAAATGCAGTTAATAACTTTTCAGTTTTTTATTTAATTACGTAATGCTATTTGACGATTTATAGAAGTTTGTCACAAAATTGTTAAAATAAGTTAACGATATCTTAAATTGTATGCCTTTGTTTGTAAGCAATTGTAATTAGTTATTTGCCGTACTGAATGGGTAAATAATAAGCGATATAATACGAATAATATGTGAAATTCAACGGTATTTAAACAGTAAATTGAGAATCTACTTGTGAAGTGAATCCCTTTTCGTTATAATTAAAATGTACTGGTTATTTCAATCTTGGACATGGGTCTTGTATGTAGTTGCATTGTTCTTGATAAAATGTTACCTGTTTTCCAATACCCAGCCCGATTGTTCCAACGGTACTTATTCTTGATTTTATGGAGACTGTAAATTATAGATATTCGTTTTTAAAGTAATTCTATAGTCAACTTTTTTATTATATTTCATATGACTTTCGTAACTTCATATTTATTTATAGGTAAACAACTATTTTCATAGAAACACAAAATAAAAATTGCATCAAAACATTAATATTAAAATTCCATAGCATCCTGTCTCAATTGACAGAAAATAGGGGAAACGTAAACAATTTTGAATGGCAAGTACAAAAATTAAAACGTTCACGACTTAGGTTAATGTAATATTTAATCTATTAGACATTTAATCAATATACAGGGTGTCCCTAACTTGCGTAACCAAAAGGATAACGAAGATTACTTACCTGAAAATAATCCGATTTAACTAAACTTGCCTTAGCCCAAAAGTTGATAATAACGAAGTTACAGGGTGTCAAAGTTGAAAAAATAAATCAAATTTTCTCTCATATCTTTCGACTGCTTTGAGCTAATTTTATAAAATTTCCTATATGCGGGTTTCTTGGGATGAGAAATACAAATTTCTCATCTATTTCGGTGTATTTCCTAGAGGGCGCTACAAGCGACCATTAGGACATGTTTAAACCGCTACAACTTTTTTGTGCTACACTGTAGGCCCTTTTAGTTTGGAATAATAGTTTTCCCTACCTTTTATGCTTAAAAAACGTATACCTTCTTGATATCGCTAAAAGCACCGGTTTCCGAGAAAAACGCATCTAAAGCTCATGATACATGCAAATTGCCCAAAAGTATAATAATAATTCATAATAATAATAATAAGAATACTAATTCATGAAGCCGATTTATTGAAAAAAATAAAGAAGAATGAAGTTTTTCAAGAACAATAATTATTGAAGAAAAAACAATAATTAACAATATGAAGAACAAAGCTAAACAATTAAATTGCACTATTATCAACCAAAAGCTAAATAATAAAATTATGTTATGTAAATTTTGTTTTAACAAGTGCAATTGATGGACTTTTCTGGAAGGTATTTAATTTGATAATTCAACAAATGTTCAAAATTGCCACCATTTTTCTGCATGCATAAGTTGATTATTTTTAAAAAATTACATTGTACTCTGGACAATACTTCAGGACTATTCTTCAATAAATTGGCTTCATGAATTATTCCTGCCAACAATTCTTCTTGCGTATTAACTGGGTATGCATAAATTTTCGATTTCAAGGCATCCCACAAAAAAAATCGCAGGGTGTCAAGACCGGTGATCGAGCCGGCCAGTTTACAGGTGCGTCACCTCCTCTTTCAATCCAGTGTTGCGGATATACCTCATTTAAATATTGTCTTGCATGTAAAGTAAAATGAGGAGGTTCGCCATCATGCATAAACCAAAGGTCACGACGAAGGGGTACGGGCAAATCTTCCAATAAAATAGGTAATTTTTGTATTAAAAGGTTCAAGTACCTATCTCCATTCAGCCGATTTGGCAGTACAAAGGGACCAATAATAAAAGTGTCTACAATTCGAGCCCACATATTTACTTGAAATTGATGCTGATAATGAGATACTTTCGTTTCATGAGTATTTTCAACAGCATAAACATGTTCATTATGAACATTGAAAATACCGCAAGTAGCTTCGTCCGTGAACAAAATTTGTTTACTAAAGTATGGGTTTTCGATTCTTCTATGAATATTAAATCGACAGAAAGCTAAACGTTGATCAGGATCCATGGTCTTGAACTTTTCGAAAGGGGTGCAATAATTGGTCTCTATGAACTGATGATTTCGAAATTCCCAATTGCAATACTACACGTCGTGTGCTGGTCTTTGGATTTATTTCAATAGCGTCCAAAATCTCTACTTCTATTTCCTCCGTCCTTATGGTTCGTCTGCGTCCAGAATTTACACGGCTTGGTTAAAACTTCCCATTTTCGATATTAGCAAAAGTGTGCCGATTTGGAGCTCTGCGGAAAGGATATTTTTCCCCATAAATTCGTACACTTCTTCGACCATTGCAATGGCAAAGTCCATAGACTAAAAGCATATCCACCATTTCAGAATTAGTGAAACTGTGAGCCATAATTATGGATCTTTATCAACGGAAAATCAACAGAAAAAAACTAACGTTTGATCAATAAATTCAACTGTCGATATGGTAACTAAAAGGCAAAGGCGACTAAAGATTTTTACCTAAGTAAAAGCGCTTGCGCAAACGTGTAATACATCAGAAAATATTTTTTCCTGGCTAAACCGTTCGTCTTATCCAAATTAATTGAACTTAATTAAAACTAATTATTATTGCGGAAAAAAAAATAGGATAGTCAAATAAGTTATTTTGATACTTTTCGATAATTTGCATTCATCATCAGCTTTGTATGCGTTCCTCTCGGAAACCGGTGCTCTTAGCGATATAAAAAAAGTATACCTTTTTTAAGCAAAATTGGTAGGGAAAACTATTATTTCATACTAAAAGCACGTATAGTGTAGCACAAAAAAGTTCTAGCGGTTTAAACATGTCCTAATGGTCGCTTGTAGCGCCCTCTAGGAAATACACCGAAATCGACGATAAATTTGAATTTCTTATCCCAAAAAACCCCCATATAAGAAATTTTATAAAACTAGCTCAAAGCAGTCGGAAAATATGAACGAAAATGTGATTTATTTCTTCAACTTTGACACCCTGTAGTTTTGTTATTATCAACTTTTGGACTAAGGCAAGTTTAATTAAATCGGTTTATATTTACGTAAGTAATTTTTCTTATACTTTTCGCTAAGCAATTTAGGGACACCCTGTATAACACCCTCTTTTATAAAGGGGTATTATAAAAATAAATTTTTATATTTTTTACCACAGTTTGCTCGGTCGGGAGAGGGGGTGACTGCTTTTATTTAAATACAGTTTTACAACACAATCAAACTAAACAGTCATATATTCAGCATGAATAATGGTATACTATATACTAATACAAACAACAGAATAAAATAAAAATGTACTTTAAACTTAAATAAAATATGCAATATTATTTAGAATAAATAAAAAATAATTCTGGACTTGGCCTGGCCGATGGTTAGGCAACTCTTCTGGCCATGGTTCCTTAATAATTTGGTGAAGTTAATTATCAAGTTTTATTATTAATAAGGGTGGTTGAATTTTGTATCTTAAGTTTTCTTAAGGTGGTCACCTGCAGTCTGAAGAAATAAAGAAGGCCGACTTTGTTTACAACCAATGTTTATCAATTCATAATGTATTTGTTTTATAAGGGGTGTTTTTAATAATAAATTATGTTTGGTGTGTTATAAACGATGTTTGGGGTGTTATAAATTATGTTCGGTGTGTTTTTCTACGAGTATAAGTATTTGTTTCTGTTCTGGTTATTTAGAGTGTATAGAAAAATTCTGTATTCAAGTGTGATTTTTATTGACGTCTGGAAATAATTACAATGTCGATTTTAACGATTCTATTCGAAACAGGAGAGTTTTCTCTATTTCTTACTCTTTAATTAATAAAATTAAATCTAATCCCTATTAGGTATTAATAATAGTAAATGGGCAATTGCCATATTTACTTATTTCAATTTTAATTTTGTCTACATAAACTATCGTAATTTCAATGAGGTAAATAATAAATAATAATAAATAATAAATAATAAATAATAAATAATAAATAATAAATAATAAATAATAAATAATAAATAATAAATAATAAATAATAAATAATAAATAATAAATAATAAATAATAAATAATAAATAATAAATAATAAATAATAAATAATAAATAATAAATAATAAATAATAAATAATAAATAATAAATAATAAATAATAAATAATAAATAATAAATAATAAATAATAAATAATAAATAATAAATAATAAATAATAAATAATAAATAATAAATAATAAATAATAAATAATAAATAATAAATAACAATAACAAATAACAAATAATAAATAACAATAATAAATAACATAACAATAATAACAAAAATAACAAATAACAAATAACAAATAACAAATAACAAATAACAAATAACAAATAACAAATAAATAAATAACAAAAATAACATAATAACAAATAACAAATAACAAATAACAATAAATAACAAATAATACAAATACAATACAATAATAACAAATAACAAATACAATAACAATAACAAATAATACAAATAACAAATAACAAATAACAATAACAAACAATAAAACAAATAACAAATATACAATAATACAATAACAAATAACAAATAAATACAATAACAAATAAATAACAATAAAATACAATAACAATAAAAATAACAAATAACAAATAAATAAATAACAAATAACAAATAACAAATAACAATAAATAACAAAATAACAAATAACAAATAAATACAATAACAAATAACAAATAACAAATAACAATAAATAACAAATAACAAATAACAAATAACAAATAACAAATAACAAATAACAAATAACAAATAACAAATAACAAATAACAAATAACAAATAACAAATAACAAATAACAAATAACAAATAACAAATAACAAATAACAAATAACAAATAACAAATAACAAATAACAAATAACAAATAACAAATAACAAATAACAAATAACAAATAACAAATAACAAATAACAAATAACAAATAACAAATAACAAATAACAAATAACAAATAACAAATAACAAATAACAAATAACAAATAACAAATAACAAATAACAAAATAACAAATAACAAATAACAAATAACAAATAACAAATAACAAATAACAAATAACAAATAACAAATAACAAATAACAAATAAAACAAATAACAAATAACAAATAACAAATAACAAATAACAAATAACATAAATAACAAATAACAATAAATAAATAACAAATAACAAATAACAAATAACAAATAACAATAACAAATAACAATAACAATAACAATAATAACAGATAACAAATAACAATAACAGATAACAGATAACAGATAACAATAACAGATAACAGATAACAGATAACAGATAACAGATAACAGATAACAGATAACAGATAAGATAACAGATAACAGATAACAGATAACAGATAACAGATAACAATAACAGATAACAGATAACAGATAACAGATAACAGATAATAAAACAGATAACAGATAACAATAACAATAACAATAACAATAACAAATAACAATAACAATAACAAATAACAGATAACAGATAAAATAACAATAACAAATAACAATAACAAATAACAAATAACAAATAACAATAACAAATAACAAATAACAAATAACAAATAACAAAATAACAAATAACAAATAACAATAACAATAACAAATAACAAATAACAAATAACAGATAACAATACAATAACAATAACAAATAAACAATAACAAGATAACAAATAACAAATAACAATAACAATAACAAATAACAATAACAAATAACATACAATAAATACAATAACAATACAATAACAAACAATAACAATAACAATAACAACAAATAACAAATAACAAAATAACAATAACAATAACAATAACAATAACAAATAACAAATAACAATACAAAACAAATAACAAATAACAAAAAACAATAACAAACAACAAATAACAAATACAATACAAATAACAAACAATAACAAATAACAAATACAAAACAAAAACAAATAACAAACAATAACAAATAACAATAACAAATAACAAATAACAAATACAACAAATAACAAATCAACAAATAACAAATAACAAATAACAAATAACAAACAAATAACAAATAACAAATAACAAATAACAAATAACAAATAACAAATAACAAATAACAAATAACAAATAACAAATAACAAATAACAAATAACAAATAACAAATAACAAATAACAAATAACAAA
Organism: Vesta saturnalis; assembly: GCA_036346205.1. NCBI lineage: Eukaryota > Metazoa > Arthropoda > Insecta > Coleoptera > Lampyridae > Vesta > Vesta saturnalis. The sequence goes on from JARFJB010001984.1 coordinate 797,489, forward strand.
TAACAAATAAACAAATAACAAATAACAAATAACAAATAACAAATAACAAATAACAAATAACAAATAACAAATAACAAAAAAATAACAAATAACAAATAACAAATAACAAATAACAAATAACAAAATAACAAATAACAAATAACAAATAACAAATAACAAATAACAAATAACAAATAACAAATAACAAATAACAAATAACAAATAACAAATAACAAATAACAAATAACAAATAACAAATAACAAATAACAAATAACAAATAACAAATAACAAATAACAGATAACAGATAACAGATAACAGATAACAGATAACAGATAACAGATAACAGATAACAGATAACAGATAACAGATAACAATAACAGATAACAGATAACAAATAACAATAACAATAACAAGATAACAGATAACAGATAACAGATAACAGATAACAGATAACAGATAACAGATAACAGATAACAGATAACAGATAACAGATAACAGATAACAGATAACAGATAACAGATAACAGATAACAGATAACAGATAACAGATAACAGATAACAGATAACAGATAACAGATAACAGATAACAGATAACAGATAACAGATAACAATAACAATAACAGATAACAATAACAAATAACAGAATAACAGATAACAATAACAAGATAACAATAACAGATAACAATAACAATAACAGCAAACAGACTAACAGATAACAGATAACATGATAACAGATAACAAATAAAGATAACAGATAACAATAACAGAAACAGATAAAATAACAGAAACAATAACAATAACAAGATAACAGATAACAGACTAACAAAACAAAACAGATAACAGCATAACAGATAACAAGATAACAGATAAACAGATAATAAGCATAAGACAACAAACAAACAAACAAAACTAACAAACAGAAATAACAAACAAAAACAACAAACAACAATACAACAAACAACATAACTCAAATCAAAAACAAACAACAAACAATCAAACAACAAACAAGAAACAAACATAACAACAAAACAACAAAAAAACAACTAACAACAAACAACAAAACACATAACAAAACAACAACAAAAATCTACAACAACACACAACAAAAAAACAAATCAACAAACAACAACAACAAGAACAAAACCAGCAAGAACAAAAAACAAATAACAACATACAACAAAAACAAAAACAAAAACAAACAACAAACAACAAACAACATAACAACAAACAACAAACTAACAAACAACAAACAACAAATAACAAGGGATAACAAACAACATTAACGAACAAACAACAAACAACAAACGGAACAAGGGACAACAAACACACCAAACGAACTAAACACCACAAACAACAAACAACGAGAACTAACAAACAACAACACTCAACAAAAACAACAGAACACAAACACAAATAAAAAAAAAACAATTACAAGCATTAGATAACTGAAATAGACAAATAACAAAGTAACGAAATAACAAATAACGTAAATAACAAATAACAAATAACAAATAACATTAATAATTACAAATATGTATCTCTGGCGGCACACTGGAGGTCTTCCACGGTCCCTGTCGTCCCATTCTGAGGCTCCGTGGAGGGTGGAGAGCATGGGGTGAATTATTTTTCATTTTATGGATACTTTGTCTTTGAGGACCCATCCTCTGAAATGGGCGCTGAAGGTGGGCAGCGAAAAAATCCACCACCCGAGAGAGTGGAAGCTTTCCTCGCTCCCTATGATAAACAGCGAAAAGGAGGAGACCTATCCCCGGTTCCTGTTCATCGAAAGAAAAGAAGGAGATTTCTCCAAAGTCAGTCCATTTTAATCTCTAAGGCATTGTTTGGTTTAATTGGTAAAGTAGAAGAAGGAAAAAGGTCAAAGGAATGTTATTAGTAAAAACGGTTAGTAATAAACAATCGAGAAAGCTGATGCAAATCAAACGTTTATGTGACTTTGATGTGCAAATAAAACCGCATGAGACATTAAACGTTTCTAAAGGGGTTGTCTATTGTCATGACCTTTTGAACTGCAGCGATGAGGAAATCCTCGAAGGGCTGCAACAAGAAAACGTAATAGCTGTAAAAAGGATAAAGAAGAAAGTTAGTGGAAACCTTGTCGATACTCCCAACCTCATACTTACGTTCAACTCCGTGCAACTTCCAAAAAATAGTCGCGGCGTTTTATAATCTAAATGTGAGGCCGTATATCCCACCACCAATGAGATGTTTCCGGTGCCAAAAGTTCGGGCACACAACAGTAAGATGTGAAGATCCTCAAATTTGTGTATGTGGAAAGCCTTTACATGAAGGCAACCCATGTGAAACACCTGTTGTATGTTTAAACTGCAAGGGAAATCACCCAGCAAATTCCAGAGCATGTGACTCCTACAAGCGGGAACTACAAATACAGGAAATTAAAGTCACGAGAAAAGTTACTTACCCTGAAGCCAAGCGAATGGTGGGAAATGCAGTAACCTCGAGCAATTCTTATTCGAACGTTACGGCACGTAACACTGAAGCTAATCAGCTAAGTAACGTAATACCTGAAATTAAAAAAATTATAAATGATGAAATAAAACAACTTACCGCAGACTTAATGACATACATTAAGCAGTCACTGCCAGGGCCCTCAACAATTACCGTTCGTCCTTTTAGTCTTACAAACAGAGAAGAAATTCAAATGGAGGATGAATCTAGGGGTGCCAAAAGAAAAACACCTTTAGAACGCAACCCATCAACGGACTCCAGCATTCTGTCCCTTGATGAAAGAACGGTAAATGGGGCTAAAAGCCAAAAGAAAAAGAAGGGTTGGCCCAAGGGTAAACCCAGAGGCACAAGTACCCAAAGGGGTACCAGCGAATAACTTCTAGTCAATACACTTGTGATACGATCTGTGATATTATATACATATATTTATTTACACAAGTAAATCGTTATTTATTAGTTATGTCATGTCCCATATACAATTACTCGTTATTTATTATTTGTGTCTTGTCCAATATATATTTACTTATTATTTATTTATTTATTTAATATAACTATAAATAATAAAATCACTAACACACAAACAAATTATGAGCCAATCCATAATTCAATGGAACTCAAGGGAATCAAGAACAAATATGATGAATTAAGATACATTATTGAAACTCATACACCAGCTATAGTCTGTATACAAGAAAGTAAATTATCACAAACTGAACAATTCCAATTTAAAGGCTACAAGGTTTACCTGAAAAGCCTCAGCATTAGCAACCAACAACGGGCACATGGTGGTGTTCTCACTATGGTAAGGAAAACTTGCCTACAAAAGTGATTAATATAAATACGGAGCTGCAATTACTTACAATAGAAGTCAGTCTGCCGAAAAATTGGTAATAACTAATATCTACTTACCCGATAATAAATGGGCAATAGAGGACGTCGCAAGTGCTTTAGAAAGCATTCCTAAACAATCAATTATCCTAGGAGATTTTAATTGCCACAACACCTGGTGGGGGTCTGACGAAAACTCAACTAGAGGTGCTCAACTAGAACAAATAATCCACGACATTCCGCTCTCACTATTGAACAATGGTTCGCCGACACACTTCAATAGTGGAAACGGTCGGTTCAGCTGCATTGATTTAACTTTAGTTACTCCAACACTTCTGAGTTTACTAAAATGGGAAACACTAAAAGACCTACACCACAGTGACCATTTTCCGATCCTGATCTCTATATGCAGCCAACACCATGAATATAAAAGCACCTCGAAGTGGAAATTGCGTTGTGCCAATTGGGAACAGTACTCAAACCTAATTCACAACATCGCTCTTAAATATGAAACAAACACAGAAGAGAATGTGAAATTTTTCACCAATCAAATAATTGAAGCCGCAATAAAAACCATCCCCCGCACAAATCCAAACACAAAGCGCCCAAGTGTACCTTGGTGGAATGAAGAAGTTCAGAGTGCCAATAAAGCCAAAAAGAAATCTTTCAACAAATACAAAAGACACCCCACAACAGACAATTTAATTGATTTCAAAAGACTAAGAGCTAAAGAGCGAAGATTAAAAAGAGAAGCACAAAAAAAGTCCTGGGAAAACTACGTCTCGTCTGTAAATGAACAGACTCCCATCAGTAAGGTATGGAAAGTTATTAAAAATTTTACCGGTAAGAAGCAACCACCTCATCTGCCAGTATTAACGCATGAAGGTCAAACATATTCCGATCCCACAGACACTGCGAAGATATTTGCGGAAGCATTTTTGGAGACTACTAAGGCAGTTGATAGAAATTACTCCCCACCGATCTTTCCAGATGGTGAGGAGGAGTCCTACAATCAACCTATAACAATGGAAGATTTTGAATCATCCCTTAAATCCACCAAAGATACGTCTCCGGGTCACGACCAAATTACTTATTCCATGATAAAAAACATGCCACGCCCTGCAAAAGAAATAACAGTGAAACTTTTTAATCAAATCCTTAAATCTAATACTTACCCAGCATGTTGGAAGACAGCGACAATAATCCCTCTACCGAAACCGGGCAAAGACATTCATCTAGCAGAAAACTTTAGACCCATCTCAATGACCTCATGTATAGGTAAACTATACGAAAAAATCATTAACAAAAGACTTATAAAATTCCTGGAGCAAAATAATCTTATTAGCAAATATCAAACGGGATTTCGTAAAGGATACTCCACCACCGACCAACTTGTCCAGATAGAAAATTTCGTCAAAGAAGCCTTTGAAAAGAGGGAACACACAATCGCCATATTCTTTGATCTCAAAAATGCATTCGATACAACTTGGAGCGGCGAAATAGTAAATAAACTCAGTACATGGCAACTAAAAGGACACCTTCCAATGTGCATTAGTAGCTTCCTGGAGAACAGAAACTTTCAAATTAAATTAGGCGATACCCTTTCAAAACAATATCCCCAGCGAAATGGCATTCCACAAGGATCAGTTCTAAGCGTTACGCTCTTTGCCATAGCCATCAACGGTATAGCCGACGAAATCCCTAAGTCAGTCATGCCTCTTTTATATGTTGACGACTTAGCTCTAGTATCATCCGGAAAAGACAACGAAAAATGCGAGCAGACATGCAGAAGTCGATTGAATGCTTAGCTAAGAATGCAGAAACCAGAGGATTAACCTTCTCCACCTCAAAGACAAAGTGCATGCATTTCTGCAAGCTAAGGAAGCCACACGAGGTCCCAGAATTAAAATTATATCAAGAGCCCATTCCATACTGACATCAGTAAAGTTCCTAGGTGTAATTTTAGATAAAAACTTACCTGGAAGGAACACACCCAGAGCGTAGCAACTAGCATGAAACAGATATTAAACAGAATTAGTATACTCGGTCACTACCGTTGGGGAGCAAATCCAATTACCTTTAACAAAATAATCCAATCACTGGTGCTCGAAAAAGCAAATTATGCAGTAGCAGCTTACGCAACCGCTGCAAAATCCCATATAAACATTATAGACTCGGTTGCCCTGAGAGCCTTCCGTACAGCAAACAGGGCCTTTAGAACATCGCCAAAACATAGCGTATATAAAGAAGCAGGAGTATTACCACCCGACCTACATAGAGAAAAGATATTACTTAGATATGCAACCAAAATTAGCTTTAATCAAAATCACCCAGTATACACAAAGCTCCAAGAAGTAAATCATACAATTCCAAGACACTCAACCATTAATAAACTGAAAACGCTTCTCCAAACAATCGTCGGCCTACGCAAAGATGAAGACACGTTGATAACAGTCCTTAGGAAGATTAATACTCACCTCTGGTCCGTATGGTCAGAGCAATGGAAAGCAATAGACTCCTGGCACTCTAATATTTGTCCTACATTAGTGCGACTACAGTTTCCAGAAACCTGCAACAAAAAAGACACAATTATTCTCAGAAGACTAATCATCGGCCATACAAGACTTACCCATGGACACCTATTAATGGGGAAACAACCCCCATCATGTGCCAAATGTGAACAAGAAATACTGGACATTCGACATATCCTCCAAGAATGCCCATCTCTCGAACAATATCGAAATCACTACCAACTAAAAGGAACAGCCGAATCAATACCTCAAATTCCCTGAACTATAGCAACATACTAACCTTCCTGAAAGTCATTAACTTATACAATGAAATTTAATATATATAAGTAAAAGCGTGAGTAACGATAGGTGCCAATGACCACCGCAGTCGACGCACCTATAAAAAATAAAAAAAAAAAATAACAAATAACAAATAACAAATAACAAATAACAAATAATAAATAATAAATAATAAATAATAAATAATAAATAATAAATAATAAATAATAAATAATAAATAATAAATAATAAAATAATAAATAATAAATAATAAATAATAAATAATAAAATAATAAATAATAAATAATAAATAATAAATAATAAATAATAAATAATAAATAATAAATAATAAATAATAAATAATAAATAATAAATAATAAATAATAAATAATAAATAATAAATAATAAATAATAAATAATAAATAATAATAAATAATAAATAATAAATAATAAATAATAAATAATAAATAATAAATAATAAATAATAAATAATAAATAATAAATAATAAATAATAAATAATAAATAATAAATAATAAATAATAAATAATAAATAATAAATAATAAATAATAAATAATAAATAATAAATAATAAATAATAAATAATAAATAATAAATAATAAATAATAAATAATAAATAATAAATAATAAATAATAAATAATAAATAATAAATAATAAATAATAAATAATAAATAATAAATAATAAATAATAAATAATAAATAATAAATAATAAATAATAAATAATAAATAATAAATAATAAATAATAAATAATAAATAATAAATAATAAATAATAAATAATAAATAATAAATAATAAATAATAAATAATAAATAATAAATAATAAATAATAAATAATAAATAATAAATAATAAATAATAAATAATAAATAATAAATAATAAATAATAAAATAATAAATAATAAATAATAAATAATAAATAATAAATAATAAATAATAAATAATAAATAATAAATAATAAATAATAAATAATAAATAATAAAATAATAAATAATAAATAATAAATAATAAATAATAAATAATAAATAATAAATAATAAATAATAAATAATAAATAATAAATAATAAATAATAAATAATAAATAATAAAATAAATAAATAATAAATAATAAATAATAAATAATAAATAATAAATAATAAATAATAAATAATAAATAATAAATAATAAATAATAAATAATAAATAATAAATAATAAATAATAAATAATAAATAATAAATAATAAATAATAAATAATAAATAATAAATAAATAAAATAATAAAAATAATAAATAATAAATAATAAATAATAAATAATAAATAATAAATAATAAATAATAAATAATAAATAATAAATAATAAATAATAAATAATAAATAATAAATAATAAATAATAAATAATAAATAATAAATAATAAATAATAAATAATAAATAATAAATAATAAATAATAAATAATAAATAATAAATAATAAATAATAAATAATAAATAATAAATAATAAATAATAAATAATAAATAATAAATAATAAATAATAAATAATAAATATAAATAATAAATAATAAATAATAAATAATAAATAATAAATAATAAATAATAAATAATAAATAATAAATAATAAATAATAAATAATAAATAATAAATAATAAATAATAAATAATAAATAATAAATAATAAATAATAAATAATAAATAATAAATAATAAATAATAAATAATAAATAATAAATAATAAATAATAATAATAAAATAAATAATAAATAATAAATAATAAATAATAAATAATAAATAATAAATAATAAATAATAAATAATAATAATAAAATAAATAATAAATAATAAATAATAAATAATAAATAATAAATAATAAATAATAAATAATAAATAATAAATAATAAATAATAAATAATAAATAATAAATAATAAATAATAAATAATAAATAATAAATAATAAATAATAAATAATAAATAATAAATAATAAATAATAAATAATAAATAATAAATAATAAATAATAAATAATAAATAATAAATAATAAATAATAAATAATAAATAATAAATAATAAATAATAAATAATAAATAATAAATAATAAATAATAAATAATAAATAATAAATAATAAATAATAAATAATAAATAATAAATAATAAATAATAAATAATAAATAATAAATAATAAATAATAAAAATAAATAATAAATAATAAATAATAAATAATAAATAATAAATAAAATAAATAATAAAATAATAAAATAATAAATAATAAATAATAAATAATAAATAATAAATAATAAAATAATAAATAATAAAATAATAAATAATAAATAATAAAATAATAAATAATAAATAATAAATAATAAATAATAAATAATAAATAATAAATAATAAATAATAAATAATAAATAATAAATAATAAATAATAAATAATAAATAATAAAATAAAATAAATAATAAATAATAAATAATAAATAATAAATAATAAATAATAAATAATAAATAATAAATAATAAAATAATAAATAATAAATAATAAATAATAAATAATAAATAATAAATAATAAAATAATAAATAATAAATAATAAATAATAAATAATAAATAATAAATAATAAATAATAAATAATAAATAATAAATAATAAATAATAAATAATAAATAATAAATAATAAATAATAAATAATAAATAATAAATAATAAATAATAAATAATAAATAATAAATAATAAATAATAAATAATAAATAATAAATAATAAATAATAAATAATAAATAATAAATAATAAATAATAAATAATAAATAATAAATAATAAATAATAAATAATAAATAATAAATAATAAATAATAAATAATAAATAATAAATAATAAATAATAAATAATAAATAATAAATAATAAATAATAAATAATAAATAATAAATAATAAATAATAAATAATAAATAATAAATAATAAATAATAAATAATAAATAATAAATAATAAATAATAAATAATAAATAATAAATAATAAATAATAAATAATAAATAATAAATAATAAATAATAAATAATAAATAATAATAAAATAATAAATAATAAATAATAAATAATAAATAATAAATAATAAATAATAAATAATAAATAATAAATAATAAATAATAAATAATAAATAATAAATAATAAATAATAAATAATAAATAATAAATAATAAATAATAAATAATAAATAATAAATAATAAATAATAAATAATAAATAATAAATAATAAATAATAAATAATAAATAATAAATAATAAATAATAAATAATAAATAATAAATAATAGATCCACCTTGACGTGGTGGGGAGGCTCAGTAGCCACTGTTGCCAGCAGTGGTGAAGCAAAGAGATCTCAATTCGTTTGTCTTCGTTATTTTTCTACTCTTTAACATCTTGCGTCCTACGTCATTTCTTGTCCTGTATTTTGTTATATGTGCTGAGCACACAGCATTGTCAAAGCCGCAATCTAAGGCGTAAATCTATCGTGCCGAGAGATGAATGATTGTGCGAAGTCAATCGCGAACGATGTCCTTCGGAGAACTGCCGAACTTCGATTGTATTTAGGCTTACTGGGGTAAGGGAGCACTGCCTCAGCTGACCGTATATTTCTGCCCATCTCGTGGGAACAATATGAGCCAAAAAAACAAAAAGTGTCAGCTCTATAAATATGGAGGTGTCGGATGGTCCACCTACAAAACCATTTAGTGAGAGCCCGTTGACCGAGGTCTCTCTCACAAGCAAGGAAAAGGCGGTAGATCTACCTCGGTTCCTTCTTGTGAAAAGAACGGAAGGTGATTTTTTCAAAGTCTCACCTTTCCTTATTGCTAAAGTTGTGTTTGGAATTGCGGGAAAAACAAAAAATATTAAAAAAGTGAGAGAAGGTTTGCTAATCGAAACTGTTTCTAACCAACAATCTAAAAGGCTGCTTTCAGTAAAAAGATTAGCTGATATGGATGTAAATGTCACGGCACATCAAAGTTTGAATTACTCTAAGGGAGTTGTTTATTGCCCGGATTTTTTGAATAGCAGTTTGGAAGAAATTCTCGATGGACTTAAAAGCGAGAAAGTTATGGCAGTAAAACGAATAAAAGCAAGGCGTAATGGAGAACTGGTGGACACACCAAACCACATATTGACGTTTGACAAACCATCGCTTCCTCAAAGTATAATAGGAGCTATTTATCCCTTACGAGTACGTCCCTATATACCACCGCCTATTAGATGCTTCCGTTGCCAAAAGTTTGGACACACGGCAATGGCGTGCATACACGAGCAAATATGCATGTGCGGCAAAAAACCCCATGAGGGTACGTTATGTGAAGAACCATTACAATGTGTAAACTGCGGAGGATGTCACTCAGCCCGAGACAGAAACTGCCCAAAATATATGCACGAAATGAAGATTCAAGAAATCAAGGTTACAAAAAAAATGTCTTACTTTGAAGCGAAAGAAGAGCTGAAATTTTCACCAGTAACCGCAAATAATTCCTACGCCACGGTAACAGCTGGTACGGATAACCAAATGAAGAAAATTCTGAAAGAAATTATTCCAGAGATAAAACATATGATATCAGATACGGTAAAAGAGATAATAAAGTCCTACATTCCGGAAAGAGAGAACGTGCTGGTAAGCACAACTAATACATCTGCCGAAGAAATGCCCTGCAGATCGTCAAAAAAGAGAGACCTTTCAACGTCTCCAAGTATACAGGGCGATGTAGAAAAACCCAATTTTATTCACCCGTCCCAGCGAAAAGTAAAAAAAAAGGGCTGGCCGTTGGGAAAACCACGAAAGGGTCATAGGGATAGTCAATCCTCCAACGGGGATATGACTTCCTGAGTTTTCTAGTCTAAAAAATATGTGATAGATTTATTATAACTGTGATATTTTACCTGTTTGTCTTATTTGTTTATTAGATTGTCCGTTGTCTCTTATATAATATCAGTATAACTGTTTATGCTTTTATTTATTTATTTATTTAACTATTTATAAAATGGCGACCAGAAATGAAAAAATTATACAATGGAATTATAACGGATTGATCCATCATTATGCTGAACTTAAGCGCCTACTTGTTGATAACGAACCGTTTTGTATAGTGCTACAGGAAACTCACCTGAAGCCATCGCAGCCCTATTCTTTGAGAGGCTATTCTTTTCTAAGAAGGGATCTCGCTGGTGGCCAAAGGGCACATGGAGGAGTTGCTATAATTCTAAAAGAAAACTTAATATCTAAAGAAATTAATCTAATAACACACTTACAAGCGATTGCGATTCAAATTAAAACCCCGTTCAATGTAACCGTATGTTCCTTGTATCTCCCTGATCAACAGTGGGAGAAAAGAGATATTGAGGCAGTAATCGCTCAACTTCCTAGGCCGTTCTTATTGCTGGGAGACTTCAATAGTCACCATCCTTTGTGGGAATCGAATCGTCGTGACATTAAAGGACAAGAAATTGTCACCATTGTCAATGACGAGGACCTATTAGTACTAAACGATGGATCACCAACACACCTTGCAGCACGAACGGGTAAATTCTCAGCTGTGGACTTGACCATTGCCACTCCACAATTGGGATTGGTGGTTGATTGGAACGTTTCAGATGAGATGTACGGTAGCGATCACTTCCCCATTATAATTAAAACCAATATTATTAAAACCCCTGTTATGTTACCAACGAGATACCGCTATGAACTGGCTGATTGGGAAACTTATCAACGAGTGTTAAATGAATCCGTTATGCGGCATAGTGGTCAGGTTACATTGGAACACCTAACCCAATGGATCCTTGATGCTGCCAACGTTGCAATACCCCAAACGAAAGAACGGAGAACGAAAAAGTCCGTCCCATGGTGGAACGAGCGCGTAAAGGATGCAATAAGAAATAAGAAGCGGCTATTTAATAAATTTAGGAAAATTCCCACTATGAACAACATGGTAGCCTTCAAACAGCTCGAGCCTTTGCAAGGAGAATTGTTCTACAAAGCAAGAAGAGTCGTGGGAAAAATATGTATCAGCGATCGGCCAATACTAATATTAGTGAGACCTGGAGAAAAGTTCAAGCGGTCACTAATAGAAGAAAAACCAACACCATAGATTACCTAAAATTACCCGATTACACCATAACGGACGATAGAAATATTATTATTGACCTGATTGCTGAACAGTTTGCATCCGTGAGTAGAACGTCCAACTATAAAAGAGATTTTATGAGAAAGTCAAGAAAATTCATCCTCCAAATTTTACATCGGACGAAATACTTGATTATAATTTACCGTTTACCATGAGTGAATTAAACCTTTGCTAAAGAGAACGTCCCTAACTGCGCCAGGTCACGACCAAATAACAAATAAAATGATTGCTGAGACGACTGATTCTTTCAAGCGATGCCTTCTTAGTTTTACAACTACTGTTGGCAGCAAGGACTATATCCGCAAGAGTGGAAAGTTGCAATTATAGTGCCTTTATTAAAGGAAGGAAAAATCAGCTAGAATGTAATAGTTATCGGCCAGTCAGTCTAACCTGTTGTTTGGGAAAGCTTTTGAAAGAATGATAAATCAAAGCTTATCTACCTGATAGATCCGCAATTTATAACGGAGGTTCAGGTGGGATTCCTAGAGGATACTCCACCACAGATCAACTGGTCTTCTTGGAAAACTATTTACAAGAAGGATATAAAAATCGACATCACACTGTGGGGGTATTCTTTGATATTGAAAAGGCTTTTGACATGACATGGCGCGGTGGTATTCTGCAACAGTTGCAAAAATGGGGGTTTAAAGGCAGTTTACCCAAAGTCATTTCGTCGTTTCTGTCTAATCGCACTTTTTGCGTTAAAATCAATGGCAGCTTGTCTCAATCCTACATCCCTCAGAATGGGATCCCGCAGGGATCAACACTAAGCTGTACTCTGTTCAACATAGCTATTAATAGCTTAGTTAGTAACATAGACACAGAAATAAAATGTTGCCTATATGTTGATGACTTGTGCGTGTTTGGTAGTGGCATAACTGTTGGTGAAATCTCCAGAAAAATGCAACCTACCATTAATCAAGTCCTGAAAAATGCGGAAGAAGTAGGTTTTACTTTTTCTATCACCAAGACTAAATGTGTCCACTTCTGTAGGCTACGTAGACCACATTACGACCCCCTCCTGTTCATTAACCAAAGTGAAATTCCATGTGTGGATTCCATTAGGTTTTTGGGCATGAGACTGGACAGTAAACTGACTTGGGAACCGCACATTAGCGATTTGGTGTTGAAATGTGATAGAGCCTTAAATCTGATCAAGTGTCTGTGCTCTACAAAATGGGGTGCAGATGCAGCCGCGTTGATCACAATATACAAATCCCTTATATTGTCGAAAATTGATTATGGTTGTTTTGTCTATGGCTCTGCTAGATCTTCTTTGTTGTCAAAGCTCGACAAAATTCAAAATCGTGCATTGAGGCTTTGCTTAGGTGCTTTCCCAACATCGCCAAGTACCAGCCTTCACATAGAGGCTAATGTTATGCCGCTGCACTACAGAGAGAGAAATTATTGAATAACTATATTTGTAACAGAGCATCGCGTGATTGTCACCGTAATTACAAAATCCTCTTCAGGAATGTTAGTGAATACAGTGACAGAGCCACGATCACCGTCCACTATCTGTAAGAGCACAGGAAATTCATACGCGTTTGTTGATAGATATATCAAATATAATACATCACACTAAACCAGAAATTCCCCCTTGGAGGGGTTCTCCAATAAAGGTTGACACTGATTTGCTGCAATATGACAAATATGGTACTAACCCAAATGTAATAGATTTACATTTTAATAATATCATCTCCGGAATGAGTGATCACGTCATATATACGGATGGTTCTATAGGAGTGGGATGTGCATTTATTGCTCAGGGAGAGTATCACACATGGCGTCTTCCTGATATATCATCCGTCTTTTATGCGGAACAATACGCAATGTGGCAAGCGTTAAAGTACTGTGATATGTCGCTTGGATATCAACACTTTTGCATTGTATCTGACTCCCTATCCGTTATACAATCAATAACAAACTGTGATAGTGACCCTGTAACACAATGGTGCTGGTCATCCATCAAGTATCTAGAAAGTGAAGACAAACATGTCACTTTGCTATGGGTTCCCAGTCATGTTGGCATACGGGGTAACGAGGATGCTGATAAGGGGGCCCAACGTGCAACCAAGCAGACAGTGGTTGACTTCTCCAAAGTAAAACACGACGACCTAAAAAATGAATACAATCTTGAAATTCTGTCAAAATGGCAAAACGATTGGGATAGGTGTGATACTCACCTCAAACACATTAAACCTAGCATAGGTAAATGGATTAATCCTGGTCTCACAAGAACAGAAACAACAAAATTAACTAGATTAAGTAGGTCATACTGCGCTGACGCATGCTTACCTACTAAAGGGAGAAGCAATACCTACCTGTGCTAGATGTGGGCAGGTGGTAACGGTAGTACACATCATTTCAGGATGCGACCAATTGGAAGATATAAGGCAAACTTATAACATCTGTGATAACTACAAAGATAATTTTATCAGTAGGACGCGTATAAATAACCTATTGTTGTATCTAAAGGCAATAAATATTTATGCCAAAATATGAATGAGCGACAAAGAGCTAATGACCATAGACGTCAAGCTCACAAAAAAAAATAAATAAAAAAATAAATAATAAATAATAAATAATAAACAATAAATAATAAATAATAAATAATAAATAAATAATAAATAATAAATAAATAAATAATTTTTAAGATTTAATTGCAAAACTACGTTTTGTTACGCTAACTTTATATATATATATATATATATGTATATATATATATATATATATATATATATATATATATATATATATATATATATATATATATATAAAAGTTAGCGTAACAATAGTTTCAAATCTTATACCTCGCTTACTACTAGTATACTGATACATTTTCGTCAACGGTACTTATATATTGCGACGTGACAAATTCACTGGCGTCGTTAGAATTTTTATTAAGTAATAATATAAACCTACATTTCTTGAAACGGGAATCATAGTTGGCTTGGAAACCATCAGCTGCAGTTCTTCAAACATATACATACAGACATTCCTGAAAAACATCTTCCAAATATTTTTTTTCAAGACGATGCTCCTGCCAATAATGCAGTGAGGAATTACTTAAAAACCGTTTCCCAAATCCTTGGATTGCAACGTTCGGTTTGATATTATGACAGTTTTGATAAATTACGCTTTTCAGAAATCCCCATAGAAAGAAATTCAGTATTGACAGATCTGAGGATTGTGGCGGCCATAACATCGAACCGAACGTTGCAATCCAACGATTTGGAAAAGAATTATGGACTGGGGCATCGTTTTGTTGAAAGAAAATGTTTTCAATATGTTTTTCGGGAATGTCTATATCTATATTTTTGAAAAGCTAAGAACTGCAGTTGATGGTTGCCAAGCTAACTCTGATTCCCATTCAATAAAATGGAAGTTTGTATTATTACTCAAAAATCGCACTCCCTACAAAAATTCCAAGCGGGCCACTGAATTTATCACTTCGAAATGTATAAGTATCGTTGACGAAATATATTAGTATAATTTTGTTAAGCGAGGTATGAGACCTTGAAAAAAGTGTGGAAATATCGACGTTGGGATATAAGTCGAAAACAAAAGAGGATGCTGTAGTGTCCCAAGGTACCTTATCTTTCAAAGTGTAATTTGGACTTATTCGCAATAATGCAAATTTAAGAACAAAACAATAGCTAAGGGATGTATCTTGACTTTACTGACAATAAAGCTGCCATTACTCAAATTAATTGCTTGCCTTACATTGACTTTCCTGGTAATAATTAAAACATCATGAGGTGGTAGGCGTGTATAGTCCATGCCAGCCGGGGAGGTACCACCACCCTTACCATGGGTTCCTTAATATTGGGTCTCCGATTTTCTGAGCTCGATAAGGGCTTTTCCATCTTCCTTAATCTATTCTCATCCTTATTCTTCCTTCTCGCCCTCACTGTCTTCCTATCGGATTAAAAGTCCCAAATTAAAAAATAAGATGGCTGTGGTTTCTAGGGTTATAAATTCCGGACGTAAAATCCTGCCCCATTCGGATGTCCGGGAAGGCAGGGCCTAAGCGACCTCGGTCATCGAAAGTATCAACTTTCTGATTCATTACTGCAACATCCGCGGTATCAGGTCTAATCTTAATGCTATTCACCAACATTTTGAACAATTACAACCTGATATATTGTTTCTATCTGAAACACAAGTCTCCTCTAAGCTCCGAGTCACCCGACTTGATGATAAACATTCTGGTCCTAATTTTGTGAAATTCTACTGTTGCATTTATAGGTCTCCTAATGACAGCAACTTTCAAGACTTCTTCGATTACCTTAGTATGAAAGTTGACTATCTCCTGTCCCAGTTTCCATCTTGCGATATCTCATTTGTAGGCGATTTCAATGTTCATAACTCTAATTGGCTTCAATTTTCATCTACTACAAATCCCGCTGGACATAGTGCAGAAACATTTGCTATTTCATGTGATCTCACACAAATGATTTCTGAACCCACAAGAATCCCTGATAACCCTAACCATACTCCACATCTTCTAGATCTCTTTCTTACATCAAACCCTCTTGTTTATAAAACTTCCGTTCTTTCGCCTTTAGGTCTTTTCGACCATTGTCTAATAAAAATCATTTCTACTGTACCTAATTCCACTGTTGTTCGCAAAACCGATAGAACCTTGTGGTGTTTTAAGTCAGCTCGATGGAGTGATTTACGGGATCTCTTTGCAACCTTTCCATGGCGTGAATATTGTTTTAAGTCGTCCTCTTCTTCGGACATCGCTCTTTCAGTATCTGAAGTCATCCTCATGGGAATGGAGTTACACATTCCGAAAAAACAGTACCGTGTAGGTCATTCACGTTCCCCAACCCTGGTTCAATAAGGGTTGTTCTGATGCAATATCTTTAAAAAATAAATGTTACATTAAATGGAAATCTAATAAATCGGTTGACAGTCATGTAGAA
The DNA here is from genome assembly GCA_036346205.1 of Vesta saturnalis. NCBI lineage: Eukaryota > Metazoa > Arthropoda > Insecta > Coleoptera > Lampyridae > Vesta > Vesta saturnalis. The sequence continues at coordinate 814,638 of JARFJB010001984.1, forward strand.
TACGTTGGTGCTAGAAATATCTGCAAAAGTGTCATCACTAAAACTAAAAAGTTGTTCGAACAACGAAAATGCAATGAACTAGCTACATCTCCTTTAGGTAGTCGTAAATTTTGGTCTTTAGCAAAAGCCATTAGTAAAAACTTTCGAACATCTTCATTTCCCCCCCTGACATCTATTGACGGATCGGTAGTTGCTGATTCTGTAGACAAAGCCAACGTTTTTGTGGATTTGTTTGCATCAAACTCGTGTCTCAATGATTCTGGAAAAGATGTCCCCCTAGTCAACTCTTCTTCATACGTTATGAAACCAATTCATTTTCGGTACAAGCTCTTGGAATCGATCATCAGTAGGCTTGATCTCAATAAGGCGACTGGCCCAGACGGTATCCCAGCTATTGTCTTAAAGAAATGTTCCCCGAACTAGTACCAGTCCTATCTAAGCTCTATACGATCTCTATATCTTCTGGGAATTCCCTTCATCATGGAAGTTAGCAAATGTTCAACCTATTCCCAAAAAGGTGATAAGACCGATCCTCAAATTACAGACCAATTGCCATCACTTCCATTTTGTCTAAAATCATGGAAAAAGCCATCAATCAGCAACTGCTCACGTTCCTTGAAACTAACAAACTCCTTAGTGACCACCAATATGGGTTTAGGCAAAGTCGTTCAACAGGCGATCTTCTTTCATATGTGACCCAAGTTTGGAACAATACAGTAGAGCAGTCCGGTGAAACAGTTGTAGTCGCTTTAGATATCTCAAAGGCATTTGACCAAGTTTGGCATAAGTGTTTACTTGCCAAACTCACCTCGTTTGGGTTAAATGATACGCTCATCAACTGGGTTTCTAGTTTCCTTGATAAAAGACGAATACGTGTCGTAGTTGATGGCTTTTTTTCAAAAGAAGTTAGCATTAACGCGGGCGTACCACAGGGATCCGTTATAGCGCCTACACTTTTTCTGCTGTACATAAACGACCTTATTTCTTCAACAACTAACCCATCCATTGCTTTGCTGACGATAGCACTCTTCACTGTAGTTCATCTCAGTCTACTCATAGTGATAATCCACCTTCTATGTCAAATCAAGAAATTAAAGCTGAAATGGCAAATTCAATCAACAAAGGCATTCAACGTATTCTCGAATGGGGAAGCAATAATCTAGTTAAATTTAATGCTAACAAAACTCAGTGTTGCCTTATGTCCGCCAAAAAAGATCGATCATTTCCTGTTGTAAGTATGAATGGCTCAGTTCTTAAGTTTTCAGACTCTATTACTCTGTTGGGTATGACTGTATCTTCAAATCTCTCATGGGTTGACCATCTTCTGTCAGCTACCAAAACAGCTGCTCGTAAAATAGGCTTTTTGTACAGATCTAAGCAGTACTTTACCTCTCGACAACTCCTTCTGCTGTATAAGGCCCAAATTCAACCTCATCTGGAATACAATTCTCACCTTTGGGTTAGTGCTCCCCAACACGCTCTCGATATCGTTGATCGTATTCAAAAGAGAGCGATTAGGCTTATAAATGGCCCGTTCTTAACTTCTCACATACAGTCCCTTGAGCATAGAAGGATGGTTTCAGTTCTTTCTTTGTATTATCGTTATTACAACGGTTATTGTGCTGGTGAATTACATTCTTTGATACCATCTCCGGCTATCTTTGCGAGAAACACTCGGTTCGCTCATTCACATCATCAGTATGCAGTACAAATTTCCACTTGTCGTACCAAACGGGCGCAATCCACATTTTTCTACACGGCTTCTAAACTCTGGAATGATCTCCTAGTTGTTTTTTCCTCTCACTTATGATATGAGAAAATTTAAGGTAGCTGTTCATAGGCATCTATTGGCAATTCATTATCCCTCTATCCATCCTCCTAAGTGTTCCTGAGTGCTTTAGCACGATAGGCCTTATTTAGCCTGTTCAGGTCCACAACCATTAAAAAAAAAAATCAGAATTTATTTACAAGTCTGATATTTAATTACACTCAAACCTCGTCTAATGGTAAGCTACGTCCTGTTATGTGAATGGGATAGGATTTGATGAAGTTAAGTGTTGCATCATGTAGGACCGGTAAACAATGAAACTACTTAAATTATTTACTAAGTTGGGAAAGAACTATCAAGGAAACCCAATTTATTCATAAGTAAGTAATTGCAAAAGTAATTTAATAAATCAAAGAATGAACAAACAAAGAAATGGTTCAATATGTTGTATAACAAAGCACAAAAAAAATAAACGGTGAAGTCACACCCAAAATTGTGTCAAATAAATAGGAATAAAAATTGTAATACCAAACATGTGACCCTATACAACCAATCATGCCAGTATTTGAGTAATTAAGCCAATAAGAAAATAACAATTCAGATTACGGTACATAAAGTATAAAAACAGTAAAATTAAGCAGGTAAAATAAGGTAACTGCAATGCAGTTTAACGTACACAATTGTATAGTGAATAATAAAACCATAAAATACATACGTACAATTACAATAAATTACATATAAAGCAAAATTAGTTCGTAGACAAGCATTTCTAAATAAGCAGACTGAATCAAAGACGCTATCTATCGTGCCACGTTTGTCCACGCCTTACTACTTACACCGCGAAAACATTAGTAAACAGTTAACAATGCCAACTCATACAAGCACTGAGGGGGGGGGGGCACTGTAGTGTCTGACGCGGAGCCCTTTTACTGTAACAGATTTCAAATTAAGGAGCATACTTGAGTAATTACATAGAAACTCTTGCAAGGCAATGATTGATTTTTAATAGGTTACATAGGCTTGTTGAATTGTTTGCTGTTAGCTTAAAATACCTATTTGCACTTGAATATAATACTTTAGTTAAACATTGTATCACAAACACGACGAGTTAAGGCACGCGGTTTAATCTCGACGCGACGGTGATTGTGTATAGATTAATCAAAAAGAAAAGGATGAATTCGCGTTTCTAGTTTTACTAAAATGTGCACGATAAAATATTTACAGACAGAACGGTTTACAATGAGGGTTTGTAATTAAACAATCAAAGAACGGTCCAACCGTGAACTCAGTCAAACCTCCGACTTCAACTAACTATATTTACTCCTCAAATCAACTCCCGTTTTTAAAAGTTATCAAAAAAACAAGAAATATTACGTGGGAATATTTTCATATTTATTACCAAAAGAAGTATTAATTTTTAAAATATGCATTCATCCGTAACAAAGTCTATAGGTCTAGAATTTCCTAGTAACAAACAAAAATGTCTTTTGATTTGCGGTATGTTCAAATGTAATTAATTTCTAACTGCGGCGTTTTTACCCCCAAAACAAGTGTATAAAAATTTTCAACGATTCGTCGCACTCCTTTCGGTAAAAACAACTTCGACAGAACACCTTTTCTACTCCAAGATCTGTTTTCCTTTTTCTTTTCAACTCTTAGCTGCATATATTCAAATTTATTACGTAAAATAAAATATTCCGAAAACATTATCAAATTATGACTTATTAATTATCTTTTCTGTCGCGGTAACAATTGAGATTTGAGAATATTTATTACTTACCAAACTCTATGATATGAAAATGAGGAAATAGCACTTAAATATACACTAATCCCCTGGACACGAAAATGTCACTTCTGACCAATGAAAACCCACACAAAAAAATTTCTGGGATGATTGAATTCTTTTTAAGATCCACATAAGGTCAATGAGAAAATTCCCCCACTATAGCTTCAAGTAACCCGGCTAAAACGTAGGTAAATTCAGTTCGCCCTAAACCTACATCGCACACGTTCAACCTCGTTCTTCTGCAGCATAACTTTAACTAAATAACTGAAAAACAAAACTCCACAAAAGATCAAGTCATCTTATTAATCGTCACATAAAAATCAACCATTCTAAAATTGCATAATAGAAATTTCCCAGGAAAAAACATACTTGATATGTAGAAATGACACACATATATCCTGTTTTTCAATAAGAAACCCGCTTACTCAAATAAGTTTTCTATACTCTGACCAACAACAAATCAATACACAAGCGAACTGGTGAACTTGAAAAATTTCATGACCATTTAAACGGGACTGAACCTTTCGTTATCAACTACGATAACACAAACAATCCTATACCGACATACTATGTTACTCTTCATCCTAAATGAAACTTAATTGCTTTAGAAACTGAGATAACAAACTTTAAAATAAACATTCCCGGCAACGACGGTTTAATTTAATATTCTACATATATTTTCAATTTCATCCACACGTTATATTTTCCTCACCCAATTCCGTGTCAGCTTATCTCGTTTGACAGCTAATAGAGGAAGAATAAACAATTTTGAATGGCAAGCATGACAATTAAAACTTACACGACTACCGTTAGTGTAATATTTAATTTATTAAACATTCAGTTATTAAGCAATATAACATATATAATATATAGGTGGCTATACTTTTGGTTTTCATATCTTATAAATTTTGTTGACATTAATATTTGTTAATGCGCTTTCTCTTTTTACTGAGGGCGATAGCCGCAGTTGCAATTTAAACACTTTAAGCTTGTAAAATCTATTTTAAATACGCGATTTTTACCCAAAATAGAATACGTTCAAATTCATGTCAATTTTAGTATAAAAATACATAATGGTGTCGAGATAAAATCACAAAGTAATTTTTTGCTACTTAAATAATTTATAACCCCTACACAACTTGCAACTCATTATATTATATATACATTTTATTAAATTTGAAGTTGTTAGTTTAGATTACAGTCATACGTAAAATAAATTAAAACTATTATAGTTTCGGGATTTTGTTCATTTTTAATGAAGAACTTAATTCCAATATTGTGTTTCCGTTAGGATAGTTCCCAAGTAGTAGTTATGGGATCAAATCAGGAAGAGTAGGAGGTAGATAATGTGGTACCTATTAACTAAAGCTAGCTAAACCGAAGGTGATCATACCAATTTTCATACGTGATCTACAGTTTTGCACGACGCTGGGAAGACGACGCCAAGAGTGAAAACTAAGTGACGAAGTATCTAGTCGCAAGTGAGATTACAATGAGAAGCATAGCTGAAACGTTGCGCATTATTTTTGTATATCAGTTGATATAAAATATATTGATTTCTCATACACTTACATGTAAAGAGAAAGCGATGCAATCGGGTTAAACTTTTGAATTTTTTTCAATTTTTGTCGTTTTATGTGCTGAACAACGCGAAAAACACAATTGCGTGCGTGTGCGCGTGTGTGCGTGCGTGCGTGTGTGCGTGCGTATGTGTGTGTGTGTCTGTGTCTGTGTCTGTGTCTGTGTCTGTGTCTGTGTCTGTGTCTGTGTCTGTGTCTGTGTCTGTGTCTGTGTCTGTGTCTGTGTCTCTGTCTGTGTCTGTGTCTGTGTCTGTATCTGTGTCTGTGTTTGTGTCTGTGTCTGTGTCTGTGTCTGTGTCCGTGTCTGTGTCTGTGTCTGTGTCTGTGCCTGTGCCTATGTATGTGTCTGTGTCTATGTCTGTGTCTGTGTATGTGTCTGTGTCTGTGTCTGTGTCTGTGTCTGTGTCTGTGTCTGTATCTGTCTGTGTCTGTCTGTGTGTGTCTGTGTCTGTGTCTGTGCCTGTGTCCATGTCCGTATCCGTCACTGAGTCCGTCCCTGAGTCTGTGTCTGTGTCTGTGTCTGTGTCTGTGTCTGTGTCTGTGTCTGTGTCTGTGTCTGTGTCTGTGTCTGTGTCTGTGTCTGTGTCTGTGTCTGTGTCTGTGTCTGTGTCTGTTCAGTGTCTGTGTCTGTGTCTGTGTCTGTGTCTGTGTCTGTGTCTGTGTCTATGTCTGTGTCTGTGTCTGTGTCTGTCTGTGTCTGTGTCTGTGTCTGTGTCTGTGCTGTCCTGTGCCTGTGCCTGTGCCTGTGTCTGTGTCTGTGTCTGTGTCTGTGTCTGTGTCTGTGCCTGTGTCTGTGTCTGTGTCTGTGTCTGTGCCTGTGCCTCCTGTGCCTGTGTATGTGTCTGTGTCTATGTCGTGTCTGTGTATGTGTCTGTGTCTGTGTCTGTGTCTGTGTCTGTCTGTGTCTGTCTGTGTCTGTCTGTGTCTGTCTGTTTGTCTGTGTCTGTCTGTGTCTGTCTGTGTCTGTCTGTGTCTGTCTGTGTCTGTCTGTGTCTGTCTGTGTCTGTCTGTGTCTGTCTGTGTCTGTCTGTGTCTGTCTGTGTCTGTCTGTGTCTGTGTCTGTGCCTGTGTCCATGTCTGTGTCAGTCCCTGAGTCCGTCCCTGAGTCTGTGTCTTGTTTGTCTGTATCTGTGTCTGTGTCTGTGTCTGTGTCTTGCCTGTGTCTGTCCGTGTCTGTGTCTGTGTCTGTGTCTGTGTCTGTCTGTCTGTGCCTGTGTTGTCCGTGTCTGTGTCTGTCTGTGTCTGTGTCTGTGTCTGTGTCTGTGTCTGTGTCTGTGTCTGTGTCTGTGTCTGTGTCTGTGTCTGTGTCTGTGTCTGTGTCTGTGTCTGTGTCTGTGTCTGTGTCTGTGTCTGTGTCTGTGTCTGAGTCTGTGTCTGTGTCTATGTCTGTGTCTGTGTCTGTGTCTGTGTCTGTGTCTGTGTGTGTGTCGTGTCTGTGCCTATGCCTGTGCCTGTGCCTTGTTGTGTCTTTGTGTCTGTGTCTGTGTCTGAGTCTGTGTCTGTGTCTGTGTCTGTGTCTGTGTCTGTGACTGAGCCTGTGTCTGTGCCTCCGTCTGTGTCTGTTCCTGTGCCTGTGCCTGTGTCTGTGTCTTTGTCTGTGTCTGTGTATGTGTCTTGTCTGTGTCTGTCTGTGTCTGTTGTCTGTCTGTGTCTGTCTGTGTCTTGTCTGTGTCTGTCTGTGTCTGTCTGTGTCTGTCTGTGTCTGTCTGTGTCTGTCTTGTGTCTGTGTCTGTGCCTGTGTCCTGTCTGTGTTCCCTGGTCCGTCCCTGAGTCTGTGTCTGTGTCTATGTCTGTTCTGTGTCTTGTCTGTGTCTGTGTCTGTGTCTGTGTCTGTGTCTGTGTCTGTGTCTGTGTCTGTGTTGTGTCTGTGTCTGTGTCTGTGTCTGTGCCTGTGTCTGTGTCTGTGTCTGTGTCTGTGTCTGTCTGTGCCTGTGTCTGTCCGTGTCTGTGTCTGTGTCTGTGTCTGTGCCTGTGTCTGTGTCTGTGTCTGTGTCTGTGTCTGTGTCTGTGTCTGTGTCTGTGTCTGTGTCTTGTCTGTGTCTGTGTCTGTGTCTGTGTCTGTGTCTTGTATGTGTCTGTGTCATGTCTGTGTCTGTGTATGTGTCTGTGTCTGTCTGTGTCTGTCTGTGTCTGTCTGTGTCTGTCTGTGTCTGTCTGGTCTGTCTGTGTCTGTCTGTGTCTGTCTGTGTCTGTCTGTGTCTGTCTTGTCTGTCTGTGTCTGTCTGTGTCTGTGTCTGTGCCTGTGTCCATGTCTGTGTCCGTCCCTGAGTCCGTCCCTGAGTCTGTGTCTGTGTCTATGTCTGTATCTGTGTCTGTGTCTGTGTCTGTGTCTGTGTCTGTGTCTGTGTCTGTGTCTGTGTCTGTGTCTGTGTCTGTCTCTGTGTCTGTGTCTGTGTCTGTGTCAGTGTCTGTGTCTGTGTTTGTGTCTGTGTCTGTGTCTGTGTCTGTGTCTGTGTCTGTGTCTGTGTCTGTGTCTGTGTCTGTGTCTGTGTCTGTGTCTGTGTCTGTCTGTGCCTGTGTCTGTCCGTGTCTGTGTCTGTGTCTGTGTCTGTGTCTGTGTCTGTGTCTGTGTCTGTGTCTGTGTCTGTGTCTGTGTCTGTGTCTGTGTCTGTGTCTGTGTCTGTGTCTGTGTCTGAGTCTGTGTCTGTGTCTGTGTCTGTGTCTGGTCTGTGTCTGTGTCTGTGCTGTGCTGTGTCTGTCTGTGTCTGTGTCTGTGTCTGTGTCTGTGTCTGTGCCTGTGCCTGTGCCTGTGCCTGTGTTGTGTCTGTGTCTTGTGTCTGTGTCTGTGTCTGTGTCTGTGTCTTGTCTGTGTCTGTGCCTGTGCTGTCCTGTGCCTTGTCTGTGCCTGTGCCTGTGCTGCCTGTGCCTGTGTCTGTGTCTGTGTCTGTGTCTGTGTCTGGTGTCCTGGTTGTCTGTGTTGTGTCTGTGTCTGTGTCTGTCTGTGTCTGTGTCTGTCTGTGTCTGTCTGTGTCTGTCTGTGTCTGTCTGTGTCTGTCTGTGTCTGTCTGTGTCTGTCTGTGTCTTGTGTGTCTGTCTGTGTCTGTGTCTGTGCCTGTGTCCATGTCTTGTGTCCCTGGTCCGTCCCTGAGTCTGTGTCTGTGTCTTGTCTGTGTCTGTGTCTGTGTCTGTGTCTGTGTCTGTGTCTGTGTCTGTGTCTGTGTCTGTGTCTGGTTTGTCTGTGTCTGTGTCTGTGTCTGTGTCTGTGTCTGTGTCTGTGTCTTGTCTGTGTCTGTGTCTGTGTCTGTTTGGTCTGTGTCTGTGTCTGTGTCTGTGTTGTGTTGTGTCTGTGTTGTGTCTGTGCTGTGTCTGTGTCTGTGTCTGTGTCTGTGTCTGTGTCTGTGTCTGTGTCTGTGTCTTGTCTGTGTCTGTGTTTTGTCTGTGTTGTGTCTGTGTCTTTGTCTGTGTGTGCCTGTGCCTGTGTTGTGTCTGTGTCTTGTCTGTGTTGTCTGTGTCTGTGTCTGTGTCTTGTCTGTCTGTGTCTGTCTGTGTCTGTCTGTCTGTCTGTGTCTGTCTGTGTTGTCTTGTCTGTCTGTGTCTGTCTGTGTCTGTCCGTGTCTGTCTGTGTCTGTCTGTGTCTGTCTGTGTCTGTCTGTGTCTGTCTGTGTCTGTGTCTGTGCCTGTGTCGATGTCTGTGTCCGTCCCTGAGTCCGTCCCTGAGTCTGTGTCTGTGTCTATGTCTGTATCTGTGTCTGTGTCTGTGTCTGTGTCTGTGTCTGTGTCTGTGTGTCTGTGTCTGTGTCTGTGTCTGTGTCTGTGTCTTGTTGTCTTGTGTGTCTGTCCGTGTCTGTGTCTGTGTCTGTGTCTGTGTCTGTGTCTGTGTCTTGTCTGTTTGTCTGTGTCTGTGTCTGTGTCTGTGTCTGTGTCTGTGTCTGTGTCTGTGTCTGGTCTGTGTCTGTGTCTGTGTCTGGTCTGTGTCTGTGTCTATGTCTGTGTCTGTGTCTTGTCTGTGTCTGTCTGTGTCTTGTTTGTCTGTGTCTGTGTCTGTGTCTGTGCCTGTGCCTGTGCCTGTGTTGTGTCTGTGTATGTGTCTGTGTCTGTGTCTGTGTCTGTGTCTGTGTCTGTGTCTGTGTCTGTGTCTGTGTCTGTGTCTGTGTCTGTGTCTGTGTCTGTGTCTGTGTCTGTGCCTGTGCCTGTGCTGTGTTGTGTCTGTGTCTGTGTCTTTGTCTGTGTCTGTCTGTGTCTGTCTGTGTCTGTCTGTGTCTGTCTGTGTCTGTCTGTGTCTGTCTGTGTCTGTCTGTGTCTGTCTGTGTCTGTCTGTGTCTGTCTGTGTTGTCTTGTCTGTCTTGTTGTTGTGTCTGTCTGTGTCTGTGTCTGTGCCTGTGTCCATGTCTGTGTCCGTCCCTGGTGTCCCTGAGTCTTGTCTGTGTCTATGTCTGTTCTGTGTCTGTGTCTTGTCTGTGTCTTGTCTGTGTCTGTGTCTGTGTCTTGTGTCTGTGTCTGTGTCTGTGTTTGTGTCTGTGTCGGTCTGTGTCTGTGTCTGTGTCTGTGTCTGTGTCTGTGTCTGTGTCTGTGTCTGTCTGTGCCTGTGTCTGTCCGTGTCTGTGTCTTGTCTGTGTCTGTGTCTTGTCTGTGTCTGTGTCTGTGTCTGTGTCTGTGTCTGTGTCTGTGTCTGTGTCTGTGTCTGTGTCTGTGTTGTGTCTGTGTCTGTGTTGTGTTTGTCTTGTCTGTTGTGTTGTGTTTTGTCTGTGTCTGTGTCTGTGTCTGTCTGTGTCTGTCTGTGTCTGTCGTGTCTGTCGTGTCTTCTGTGTCTGTCTGTGTCTGTCTGTGTCTGTCTGTGTCTGTCTGTGTCTGTCTGTGTCTGTCTGTGTCTGTCTGTGTCTGTCTGTGTCTGTGTCTGTGCCTGTGTCCTGTCTGTGTCCGTCCCTGGTCCGTCTGAGTCTGTGTCTGTGTCTTGTCTGTTCTGTGTCTGTGTCTGTGTCTGTGTCTGTGTCTGTGTCTGTGTCTGTGTCTGTGTCTGTGTCTGTGTCTGTGTCTGTGTCTGTGTCTGTGTCTGTGTCTTGTCTGTGTCTGTGTTTGTGTCTGTGTCTGTGTCTGTGTCTGTGTCTGTGTCTTTGTGTCTGTGTCTGTGTCTGTGTCTGTGTCTGTGTCTTTGTCTGTGTTTCGTGTCTGTGTCTGTGTCTGTGTCTTGTCTGTCTGTGTCTGTGTCTGTGTCTGTGTCTGTTTGTGTCTGTGTCTGTGTCTGGTTTCCCTGTGTCTGTGCTGTGTCTGTGTCTGTGTCTGTGTCTTGTCTGTGTCTGTGTCTGTGTTGTGTCTGTGTCGTTCTGTGTCTGTGTTGTGTCTGTGTCTGTGTCTGTGTCTGTGTCTGTGTCTGTGTCTGTGTCTGTGTCTGTGTCTGTGTCTGTGTCTGTGTCTGTGTCTGTGTCTGTGCCTTGTCTGTGTCTGTGTCTGTCTGTGCTGTGTCTGTGTCTGTGTCTGTGTTTGTGTCTGTGTTGTGTCTGTCTGTGTTGTCTGTGTCTGTGTCTGTGCTGTGTTTGTGCTGTGCTGTGTTGTGTCTTGTCTTGTCTGTGCGTGTCTGTGTCTGTGTCTTGTCTGTGTCTTGTCTGTCTGTGCCTGTCCTGTGTTGTCTGTGTCTTGTCTGTGTTTGTCTGTGTCTGTGTTTGTCTGTGTTGTCTGTGTCTGTCGTCTGTTTGTCTGTCTGTGTCTGTCTGTGTCTGTCTGTGTCTGTCTGTGTCTGTCTGTGTCTGTCCGTTGTCTGTGTCTGTCTGTGTTGTCTGTGTCTGTCTGGTCTGTCTGGTCTGTTCTGTGCCTGTTCCTGTCTGTGTCGTCTGTGTCCCTGAGTTGTGTCGTGTTTGTCTGTCTGTGTCTGTGTCTGTGTGTCTGTGCCTGTGTCTGTCCGTGTCTGTGTCTGTGTCTGTGTCTGTGTCTGTGTCTGTCTGTCCTGTGTCTGTCCGTGTCTGTGTCTGTGTCTGTGTCTGTGTCTGTGTCTGTGTCTGTGTCTGTGTCTGTGTCTGTGTCTGTGTCTGTGTCTGTGTCTGTGTCTGTGTCTTGTTGTCTGTGTCTGTGTCTGGTCTGTGTCTGTGTCTGTGTCTAGTCTGTGTCTGTGTCTGTGTCTGTCTGTGTCTGTGTCTGTGTCTGTGTCTGTGTCTGTGCCTGTGCTGTGCCTTGTGTTGTCTGTGTTGTTGGTTTGTCTGTGTCTGTGTCTGTGTCTGTGTCTGTGTCTGTGTCTGTGTCTGTGTCTGTGTCTGTGTCTGTGTCTGTGTCTGTGTCTGTGTCTGTGCCTGTGCCTGTGTGTGTCTGTGTCTTGTCTGTGCTGTGCTGTCTGTGCTGTGTGTCTGTCTTGTGTCTTGCCTGTGTCTGTTGTGTTGTCTGTGCTTGTCTGTGTCTGTGTCTGTGTCTGTCTGTGTCTGTCTGGTTGTCTGGTTGTGTCTGTGTCTTGTTGTCTTGTCTGTGTCTGTCTGTGTCTGTCTGTGTCTGTCTGTGTCTGTCTGTGTCTGTCTGTGTCTGTCTGTGTCTGTCTGTGTCTGTCTGTGTCTGTCTGTGTCTGTGTCTGTGCCTGTGTCAATGTCTGTGTCGTCTGGTCCGTCCCTGAGTCTGTGTCTGTGTCTATGTCTGTATCTGTGTCTGTGTCTGTGTCTGTGTCTGTGCCTGTGTCTGTCCGTGTCTGTGTCTGTGTCTGTGTCTGTGTCTGTGTCTGTCTGTGCCTGTGTCTGTCCGTGTCTGTGTCTGTGTCTGTGTCTGTGTCTGTGTCTGTGTCTGTGTCTGTGTCTGTGTCTGTGTCTGTGTCTGTGTCTGTGTCTGTGTCTGTGTCTGTGTCTGAGTCTGTGTCTGTGTCTGTGTCTGAGTCTGTGTCTGTGTCTATGTCTTGTCTGTGTCTGTGTCTGTGTCTGTCTGTGTCTGTGTCTGTGTCTGTGTCTGTGTCTTGTCTGTGCCTGTGCCTGTGCCTGTTGTGTCTGTGTTGTGTCTGTGTCTGTGTCTGTGTCTTTGTCTGTGTCTGTGTCTGTGTTGTCTGTGTCTGTGTCTGTGTCTTGTCTGTGTCTGTTGTCCTGTGTCTTTGTGTCTGTGTCTTGTCTGTGTCTGTGTCTGTGTCTGTGTCTGTGTCTGTGTCTGTGTCTGTGTCTTGTCTGTGTCTTGTCTGTGTCTGTGTCTGGTCTGTGTCTGTGTCTGTGTCTGGTCTTGTCTTGTTTGTCTGTGTCTGTGTCTGTGTCTGTCTTGTCTGTGTCTGTGTCTGTGTCTGTGTCTGTGCCTGTGTTTTTGTGTCTGTGTTGTGTCTGTGTCTGTGCTGTGTCTGTGTCTGTGTCTGTGTCTGTGTCTGTGTCTGTGTCTGTGTCTTCTGTGTCTGTGTCTGTGTCTGTGTCTTGTTGTCTGTGTGTCTGTGTTGTGTCTTGTGTCTGTGTCTGTTCTGTTGTCTGTGTTGTCTTGTTGTCTGTGTCTGTCTTGTTGTCTGTGTCTGTCTGTGTCTGTGTTGTTTGTCTGTGTCTGTCTGTGTCTGTCTGTGTCTGTCTGTGTCTGTCTGTGTCTTGTGTCTGTGCCTGTGTCCTGTCTGTGTCCGTCCCTGAGTCCGTCTGAGTCTGTGTCTGTGTCTTGTCTGTATCTGTGTCTGTTTGTCTGTGTCGTTCCGTGTCTGTCCGTGTCTGTGTCTGTGTCTGTGTCTGTGTCTGTGTCTGTCTGTGCCTGTGTCTTGTCTGTGTCTTGTTCTGTTCTGTGTCTGTGTCTGTGTCTGTGTCTGTGTCTGTGTCTGTGTCTGTGTCTGTGTCTGTGTCTGTGTCTGTGTCTGTTGTTCGGTTCGTGTTCTGGTCTGTGTCTGTGTCTGTGTCTGGTCTGTGTCTGGTCTTGTCTGTGTCTTGTCTGGTGTCTGTTGGTCTGTCTGTGTCTGTGTCTTGTCTGTGTCTGTGCCTATGTGTTGTGCCTTGTTGTGTCTGTGTCTGTGTCTGTGTCTGTGTCTGTGTCTGTGTCTTGTCTGTGTTCGGTTCGTGTCTGTGTCTTTGTCTGTGTCTGTGTCGTGTCTGTGTTCGGTCTGTGCCTGTGCCTGTGCCTTGTCTGTGTCTGTGTCTTGTCTGTGTCTGTGTTTGTCTGTGTCTGTCTGTCTGTGTCTGTGTCTGTCTGTGTCTGTCTGTGTCTGTCTGTGTCTGTCTGTGTCTGTCTGTGTCTGTCTGTGTCTGTCTGTGTCTGTCTGTGTCTGTCTGTTTTCTGTGCCTGTGTCCATGTCTGTGTCTGTCCCTGAGTCCGTCTGAGTCTGTGTCTGTGTCTTGTCTGTATCTTGTCTGTGTCTGTGTCTTGTCTGTGTCTTGTCTGTGTCTGTGTTTGGTCTGTGTCGGTTCTGTGTTTGTGTCTGTGTCTGTGTCTGTGTCTGTGTCTGTGCCTGTGTCTGTGTTCGTTTTGTCTGTGTCTGTCTGTGCCTGTGTCTGTCCGTGTCTTGTCGTTCGGTTCGTCCTGTGTTCGTGTCTGTGTCTGTGTCTGTGTCTGTGTCTGTGTCTGTGTCTGTGTCGTGTCTGTTCGTTCTTGTCTGTGTCTGTGTCTGTGTCTTGTCTGTGTCTGTGTCTATGTCTGTGTCTGTGTCTGTTCTGTGTCTGTGTCTGTGTCTGTGTCTGTGTCTGTGTCTGTGTCTGTTCTGTGTCTGTGTCTGTGTCGGTCTGTGTCTGTGTCTGTGTCTGTGTCTGTTCTGTGTCTGTGTCTGTGTCTGTTCTGTGTCTGTCTGTGTTCTGTGTTTCTGTGTCTGTGTTGTGTCTGTGTCTGTGTCTGTGTCTGTGTGTGTCTGTGTCTGTGTCGTGTCGTGTCTGTGTCTGTGTCTGTGTCGTGTCTGTGTCTGTTGTGTGTTGTCTGTGTCTGTGTCTGTGTCTGTGTCTGTGCCTGGCCTGTGCCTGTGTTGTGTCTGTGTCTGTCTGTTATGTGTCTGTGTCTGTGTCTGTTTGTCTGTTGTTCTGTCTGTGTCTGTCTGTGTCTGTCTGTGTCTGTTGTTCTGTCTGTGTCTGTCTGTGTCTGTCTGTGTCTGTGTTCTGTCTGTGTCTGTCTGTTTGTCTGTGTCTGTCTGTGTCTGTCTGTGTCTGTGTCTGTGCCTGTGTCCTGTCTGTGTCTGTCTGAGTGTCTGGTCTGTGTCTGTGTCTATGTCTGTTCTGTGTCTGTGTCTGTGTCTGTGTCTGCCTGTGTCTGTCCGTGTCTGTGTCTGTGTCTGTGTCTGTGTCTGTGTCTGTGTCTGTTGTCTGTTCTGTGTTCGGTCTGTGTCTGTGTCTGTGTCTGTGTCTGTGTCTGTGTCTGTGTCTGTGTCTGTGTTTGGTCGGTCGTGTCTGTTCTGTGTCTGTGTCTGGTCTGTGTCTGTGTCTGTGTCTGGTCTGTGTCTGTGTCTGTCTGTGTCTGTGTCTGTGTCTGTGTCTGTCTGTGTCTGTGTCTGTGTCTGTTCTGTGCTTCGTTTGTCTGTGCTGTTTGTGTCTGTGTCTGTGTCTGTGTTGTTCGTGTCTGTGTCTGTGTCGTTCTGTGTCTGTGTCTGTGTCTGTGTCTGTGTCTGTTCTGTGTCTGTGTCTGGCCTGTGCCTGTGCTGTGTTGTGTCTGTGTCTGTGTCTGTGGTTCTGTGTCTGTCTGTGTCTGTTTGTGTCTGTCTGTGTCTGTCTGTGTCTGTCTGTGTCTGTCTGTGTCTGTCTGTGTCTGTCTGTGTCTGTCTGTGTCTGTCTGTGTCTGTCTGTGTCTGTCTGTGTCTGTCTGTGTCTGTGTCTGTGCTGTGTCCTGTCTGTGTCGTCCCTGGTGTCTGGTCTGTGTCTGTGTCTGTCTGTTCTGTTCTGTGTCTGTCTGTGTCTGTGTCGGTCTGTGTCGTGTCTGTGTCTGTGTCTGTGTCTGTGTCTGTGTCTGTTCTGTGTCTGTGTCTGTGTCTGTGTTTGGTCTGTGTCTGTGTCTGTTTGCTGTGTCTGTCGTGTCTGTGTCTGTGTCTGTGTCGTTTGTGTCTGTTCTGTGTCTGTGTCTGTTCTGTGTCTGTGTCTGTGTCTGTGTCTGTGTCTGTGTCTGTGTCGTTCGTGTCTGTGTCTTGTCTGTGTCTGTGTCTTGTCTGTGTCTGTGTCTGTGTCTGTTCGTTCTTTGGGTTCTGTGTCTGTCTGTGTCTGTCTGTGTCTGTCTGTGTCTGTCTGTGTCTGTCTGTGTCTGTCTGTGTCTGTCTGTGTCTGTCTGTGTCTGTCTGTGTCTGTCTGTGTCTGTCTGTGTCTGTCTGTTCTGTGTCTGTCCTGTGTCCTGTCTGTGTCTGTCCCTGGTGTCTGGTCTGTGTCTGTGTCTTGTCTGTATCTGTGTCTGTGTCTGTGTCTGTGTCGTGTCTGTGTCTGTGTCTGTGTCTGTGTCTGTGTCTGTGTCTGTGTCTGTGTCTGTGTCTGTGTCTGTGTCGTGTCTGTGTCTGTTCTGTGTCTGTGTCTGTGTCTGTGTCTGTGTCTGTGTCTTTCGTGTCTGTGTCTGTGTCTGTGTCTGTGTCTGTGTCTGTTTGTGTCTGTGTCTGTGTCTGTGTCTGTGTCTGTTCTGTTTTGTGTCTGTGTCTGTGTCTGTGTTGTCGTGTCTGTGTCGTGTCGTGCTGTGTCTGTGTCTGTCTGTGTCTGTGTCTGTGTCTGTTCTGTGTCTGTGTCTGTGTCTGTGTCTGTGTTGTGTCTGTGTCTGTGTCTGTGTCTGTGTCTGTGTCTGTGTCTGTGTCTGTGTCTGTGTCTGTGTCTGTGTCTGTGTCTGTGTCTGTGTCTGTGTCTGTTCTGTGTCTGTGTCTGTTGTTCTGTGTCTGTGTCTGTGTCTGGTTTGTTCGTGTCTGTGTCTGTGTCTGTCTGTGTCTGTGTCTGTGTCTTGTCTGTGTTGTGTCTGTGTCTGTGTCTGTGTCTGTGGTGTCTGTGTCTGTGTCTGTGTCTGTGTCTGTGTCTGTGTCTGTGCTGTGCGTTTGTGTCTGTTCTTGTTGTGTTGTGTCTGTGTCTGTGTCTGTGTCTTGTCGTCTGTGTCTGTGTTTGTCTGTTTGTCTGTGTCTGTCTGTTCTGTCTGTGTCTGTCTGTGTCTGTCTGTGTCTGTCCGTGTCTGTCTGTGTCTGTCTGTGTCTGTCTGTGTCTGTTGTGTCTGTCTGTGTCTGTTTGTGTTCCTGTCTGTGTCTGTCTGGTGTCCCTGGTCTGTGTCTGTTCTTGTCTGTTCTGTGTCTGTGTCTGTGTCTGTGTCTGTCCTGTGTCTGTCCGTGTCTGTTCTGTTCTGTGTCTGTGTCTGTGTCGTTTCTGTGTTGTGTCTGTGTCTGTGTCTGTGTCTGTGTCTGTCTGTGTCTGTGTCTGTGTCTGTGTCTGTGTCTGTGTCTGTTCTGTGTCTGTGTCTGTGTCTGTGTTAGTCTGTGTCTGTGTCTGTGTCTGGTCTGTGTCTGTGTCTTGTCTGTGTCTGTTTGTTCTGTTGTCTGTGTCTGTGTCTGTGTCTGTGTCTGTGTTCCTGTGTTTTGTGTTTTTGTGTCTGTGTCTGTGTCTGTGTCTGTGTCTGTGTCTGTGTCTGTTCTGTTCTGTGTCTGTTCTGTGTCTGTGTCTGTGTCTGTGTCTGTGTCTGTGCCTGTGCCTGTGCCTGTGTATGTGTCTGTTCTGTTTGGTCTGTGTCTGTGTCTGTCTGTGTCTGTCTGTGTCTGTCTGTGTCTGTCTGTGTCTGTCTGTGTTGTCTGTGTCTGTCTGTGTCTGTCTGTGTCTGTCTGTGTCTGTTGTTCTGTCTGTGTCTTCTGTGTCTGTGTTGTCTGTTCTGTCTGTGTTGTTCTGTGCCTGTGTCCTGTTTGTCCCTGGTCCGTTGGTCTGTGTCTGTCTTGTCTGTTCTGTGTCTGTGTCTGTGTCGTGTCTGTGTCTGTGTCTGTGTCTGTGTCTGTGTCTGTGTCTGTGTCTGTGTCTGTGTCTGTGTCTGTGTTGTGTCTGTGTCTGTGTCTGTGTCTGTGTCTGTGTCTGTGTCTGTGTCTGTTCTGTTCTTCTGTGCTGTGCTGTTCTGTCGTGTCTGTGTCTGTGTCTGTGTCTGTTCTGTGTCTGTGTCTGTGTCTGTGTCTGTGTCTGTGTCTGTGTCTGTGTCTGTGTCTGTTCGTGTCTGTGTCTGTGTCTGTTTCTGTGTCTGTGTCTGTGTTGTTCTGTGTCTTGTCTGTGTCTGTGTTTGTGTCTGTTCTGTGTCTGTGTCTGTGTCTGTGTCTGTTTGTGTCTGTCTGTGTCTGTCTGTGTCTGTCTGTGTCTGTCTGTGTCTGTCTGTGTCTGTTGTTCTGTTGTTCTGTCTGTGTCTGTCTGTGTCTGTCTGTGTCTGTCTGTGTCTGTGTCTGTGTTTCCATGTCTGTGTCCGTCCCTGAGTCCGTCCCTGAGTCTGTGTCTGTGTCTATGTCTGTATCTGTGTCTGTGTCTGTGTCTGTGTCTGTTCTGTTCTGTGTCTGTTCTGTGTCTGTGTCTGTGTCTGTGTCTGTGTCTGTGTCTGTGTCGTTCTGTGTCTGTGTCTGTTGTGTCGTGTCTGTGTCTGTGTCTGTGTCTGTTCTGTTCGTGTCTGTGTCTGTTCTGTGTCGTGTGTGTCTGTCCGTGTCTGTGTCTGTTCGTGTCTGTGTCTGTGTCTGTGTCTGTGTCTGTGTCTGTGTCTGTGTCTGTGTCTGTGTCTGTGTCTGTGTCTGTGTCTGTGTCTGTGTCTGTGTCTGTGTCTGTGTCTGTGTCTGTGTCTGAGTCTGTGTCTGTGTCTGTCTGTGTCTGTGTGTGTCTGTTCTGTGTCTGTGTCTGTGTCTGTGCCTGTGCCTGTGCCTGTGCCTGTGTTGTGTCTGTGTCTGTGTCTGTTCTGTGTCTGTGTCTGTGTCTGTGTCTTGTTCCCTGGCCTGTGCCTGTGCCTTGTGCCTGTGCCTGTGCCTGTGCCTGTGTCTGTGTCTGTGTCTGTGTCTGTGCCTGTGCCTGTGCCTGTGCCTGTGTCTGTGTCTGTGTCTGTGTCTGTGTCTGTGTCTGTGCCTGTGCCTGTGTCTGTGTATGTGTCTGTGTCTGTGTCTGTTGTCTGTGTCTGTCTGTGTCTGTCTGTGTCTGTCTGTGTCTGTCTGTGTCTGTCTGTGTCTGTCTGTGTCTGTCTGTGTCTGTCTGTGTCTGTCTGTGTCTGTCTGTGTCTGTCTGTGTCTGTCTGTGTCTGTGTCTGTGCCTGTGTCCATGTCTGTGTCCGTCCCTGAGTCCGTCCCTGAGTCTGTGTCTGTGTCTATGTCTGTATCTGTGTCTGTGTCTGTGTCTGTGTCTGTGTCTGTGTCTGTGTCTGTGTCTGTGTCTGTGTCTGTGTCTGTGTCTGTGTCTGTGTCTGTGTCTGTGTCTGTGTCTGTGTCTGTCTGTGTCTGTGTCTGTGTCTGTGTCTGTGTTTGTGTCTGTGTCTGTGTCTGTGTCTGTGTCTGTGTCTGTGTCTGTGTCTGTGTCTGTGTCTGTGTCTGTGTCTGTGTCTGTGTCTGTGTCTGTGTCTGTGTCTGTGTCTGAGTCTGTGTCTGTGTCTGTGTCTGTGTCTGTGCCTGTGCCTGTGTATGTGTCTGTTGTCCGGTTGCGTTGACGCACCCTGTATGTAGGATGTTATAATGACGTGTATTACGTGTTTTGAGCACGAGTTATTGAGTTTGAAAAAAAAATTTTTTTTGTTATAATGTTGGGGTGTATGATACGCCACTGGAAATGTAGGAGAAATATAATTCTGTATGTAGATACGTGTATTTGAATATTAGAGAGACTTTAGTGTTGGAATAATTAGATTTTGACGAATGTAAATGTGAAGAGAAATTTGTCTATGGGACGATAATGCTTTCCACTGGATTGCTACTGTTTTGCTGCCGTTAGAGATGGAATGTTGTTGGATAAATGAGTAATCTTGGTCAGAAAATGTGAAGAATAAGTGTATAATGTTTTAGAAAATATGTAGAGAAAGATTGGGTATGTTTGTGTTTTCAAGGGTTTTGTAATGTTGTGCAATTTGTTTTAAGAAGACGGTATGTATATGGAATTTGAGACCTTAGACGGTGCTGATTTGTGCAAATGTTGCGGAACGAGATCGAGCGCAGACTGGAGATAAATGTTAAAAGTTGCGTAATGGTCCAGAGTGGCCACTGAATGAATGTAATGACGAAAAATGATTTCTTCATGAAGTAATTGAAAAATTTGTAAGTGAAAACAAATATGTAGATGTATTGTAATTACACCGTGCTTGTATAGAGGGGGAAGCTATAAAATTTTGAATGAATACTATTGGAGAATATAACGCGGAAGGAAGACATGTTTAAAGATGGATGACTGAAGTTATAAATAGGAAAGTCAAGATTGACGAGGGGCTTTTTCGTTTTTGGCTGTTGGTGAGAAACGGCGTGGGAGGTAATTGTGATAGAATTGATGATGTTGGAGTATATTTGTGAATTTTAATGAGGCTTTTTTAAACAACTGCGTAACCCGAACTGGGATGAAGAAAAAAAAAAAATAATTAAAATTGAAGTTGAAGATAAAATTAGTTTGTTTATTTTCAAGAAAAAAGTGCGTAAGCAGATTTGAATAAAGATAACAATGTTATGTTAAAGTATTGTGCAGCGCGTGTTCTTGTAACGAGATTCAGCTGTATTTATGAGACCACCTGTTAAGTGAACGAAGCGTTCGTTGTATATTAAACCAATGTTTAATTAACGTTATATGACATTGAAAGTTTATTTATGGGGACTAAATTTGTAAAGGTTGCTAGAAATTTTAAAAAACCAAACGTATACAGTTTATTACGTGTTATTGGACTGTTTGTGAGTACAGTAAGGAATAAGTGTTCGGAAATTGTGAAGCAATTGTTATGTGCCTTCATGCAATTTAAGGATTACCACATAATTGATTTACCGACGAAAGAAGAAGAAAAGCCAAGGATTAATGAACAATCTTAAGAAGGTTTTAAGTACTTTTTTAGTAAAGCACGATTATCTCTTTGGTTTATTTCATTTGTAATGTGATTAAAATTAATTTTTAGAAGCGAAAAGATAATCGTCCTCGAATCATGTTGTGTTGGATTGTATAGTATTAAGAATTTTGCAGAAATTGGTAGTGACGTGGTTTTGATTTTCAACCACGTTGTTGAGGTTATTAAATATCCTTGTTGTAAACATTTTTTTTGATTATTTTATGCAGGACAATATATATTTATCGTTATCTTTTTACTTTGTTGTTTATTTAACCAGGTATGAAACACAGATGTAACATTTACTTAATTGGTGATCTTGTTTTGACAATTTTAAAAGTAAGCTTTGTATTTTAATTTTTCAAAAAAGAACAACCTGAAAAGTCTTATTAGCCAGGTTGATTGCAAAATTTTCATGATTGTTTCATTAGCGCAATGCACAATTAACAGATCAGCTGTTAGTTTAAATTTCATTAAGTATAATAAAAGTTGGAGTTTTGAAACCTTAAATGTTTACGAATGTCAAATACGATTCAGAAGTAAAGTAAATTTAAAAGATATCGTTCATGTTAAGAATTTTAAAAATTAATTACCGTTCATTGAATGAATTTGAATGATCAATTTTATTTTAGAAGTTTTGGTATACGAGGTGTATTCAAAAAGTTTTTAATAACCTGGGTAGTACTAAATTTATTTGAGTTTAAGTTGAATTGTTTTGGATGAGTGGTTGTTTTAGAACCGTCGTATATGAGTTTACCGAGTAAGCACAATCCTACTTTCCACAATCAAGTAGGGTTAATTAACATCCAGCTTAAGACAATTATATTAACAAAGTTTCGATTGTGGTGGCGCCTAGAGACATATTTTCCCGAATTGAGCTATTTGAGTATAAGTGTAAGGTGTTTGAGCTTATTAATCATTCATTTTACTTATTATTTCGACCACGCCCATCTCCCTGTTAGCTGGCTTGGCAACCCGCTTACATTAGTAGGCATGCACGACGCCTAGTGCGGTTTGGACGTGTAACACTGTGTCTATGTCTGTGTCTGTGTATGTGCCTGTGCCTGTGTCTGTATCTGTGTCTGTGCCTGTCTGTGTCTGTCTGTGTCTGTCTGTGTCTGTCTGTGTCTGTCTGTGTCTGTGTCTGTGCCTGTCCATGTCCGTGTCCGTCACTGAGTCCGTCCCTGAGTCCGTCCCTGAGTCTGTGTCTGTGTCTGTGTCTGTGTCTGTGTCTGTGTCTGTGTCTGTGTCTGTGTCTGTGTCTGTGTCTGTGTCTGTGTCTGTGTCTGTGTCTGTGTCTGTGTCTGTGTCTGTGCCTGTATCTGTTTCTGTGTTATGTGTCTGGGGTGGGTTTTGGTCTGTGTCTGTGTCTGTGTCTGTGTCTGTGTCTGTGTCTGTGTCTGTGCCTGTGTCTGTGTCTGTGTCTGTGTCTGCGTGTGTACCTGTGTCTGTGCCTGTGCCTGTATCTGTGTGTGTGTGTGTGTGTGTGTGTATGTGTGTGTGAGTGTATGTGTGTGTGTGTGTGTGTGTGTTTGTGTGTGTGTGTGTTTGTGTGTGTGTGTGTGTATGTGCTCGTGCACGCGTGTGTGCGTGCGTGTGTATATGTCTGTGTGGGTGTGGATGTGATTGCGTGTGTCTGTGTGTGCGTGTGTACGTGTGTGTGTGTGTCTGCGTCTGTGTGTGTGAGTGAGTGTGTGTGTGGGAGGGGGGGCGCACGTGAGAGCGTGCGTCCCTATGTCTATGCGTGCATGCGTGCGAGTGCGTGTGGTGGTGTGTGTGCGTGCGTGTGTGTGTATATGTGTATGTGGGAGTGGGTGTGATAGTATGTGTCTGTGTGTGCGTATGTGTGTGTCGCGTCTGTGTGTGTGTATGAGTGTGTGCGTCCGTGGGTGCGTTCGTTGCGTGTGGCGGTGTGCGTGTGATTGTCCGCGACTGTGTCTGTGTGAGGGGTACGTGCGTGCGTGCGTGCGTGTGTGTTCATTATTTATAGTAATTAGTGCCGGCAAGCCTTCCTAAAGTATTTAAAATTAAGATTGACCATTGTTATTATTAACTCAAAGATTAAAGCAACAAAATATAAATAATCCGATAACATCTTTTTCTGTCTTTTTCTTACCTTAACATGTAGATTGTATTTTTTGTAGTTACTCTAACCACTATTGTAATTTTGGCCTTACATTCGCAATTTTTTGATTTCTTGTTTATGTTGGTTCTCTTTTTAAATGAGCTGTCATGAGACACATATTTTTTTCTGTAATAGATATACCTATTTATTATACAAGGTTAGTTATATAGGGTGTTTCAAAATTCAGTACAAATATTTTAAGGGTATATTTATCAGCCAAAAATAAGTCTGTTTTCTCATATTAACATGTGTCCTAACTTGCTTTGTATTCAAGATACAGGGTGTCAATGTTAATTAAATGGGCCTTTAAGGGTGGTTATTATTTTTTTAAGCAAAAACGATGCGTCAGACAAAAGAAATCAAATTTGCTTAGAAATAAATAGGGATTCTAAGAATAATTTTTATTTTAAGAGAATGCAAAATCCGTACAAACGCCACTGGTAAAAATAATAAAATTATTTGTACACAAGGAAGTAAGTCAGGACACATGCTTATATGAAAAATAGATATTTTTGGCTGATAAATATGCCCTTAAAATCCTTGTACTGAATTTTGAAACACCCTGTATATAAACTCACCTGCAAAAAACCGCCTATACAATACTAAGTTTAAAACACCCTGTAGATGGTTATGAGCTTTACACACATACAAACAGGCAGAAATACAGACAGACGGCGCGGCGCGACAAAAGATGTTTGAAATGGTCCCCACACGTACAAAATGTCATTAAACGTTACACGTTGTATGTAAATAATAAAACATTAATCGAACTTAGCTATATACTTACGAACACACAAAAAGTTTTAAATTGGGAGCGCTATCGCGTACAATCCATTTCGTGTGATTTAACCTTGAATATTCTTGAATCCACATATCACATTCTTCCAGATTGTTTAAATTTGCGTAAATTGTTATACTATTGCTATTGTTAGTAAGTTCTATCGTTTTGTATTTGAAAGATTGGGGTAATTCCATATTGTAATATAGTATGGAAATCAAGATCAGCTAATTAACTCAACAAGACGTACGCGTTTGCATATAAAATGTTCTAACCACTAAGCAAAACAAAAGCGCGCAAGCGCTGAGATGGCAAAGTGTACATCCATTTAGGTATTCAGAGCAATTCGTACTGTTATTTGGCGGGCGGAAACTCGGTGGCAGAATGTACATTTATTTGGCGTCTGTTTAGCAATGTGTACTGTTATTTGGCATCGACCAATTAGATAGCCCTATCGCCCTGCGTTTGTCAAATACATGTATGTTGTGCTTGTATACCTCCCGGCTCCCTCACCCAAGCAGCAGTAGCGTAAATCATGTGACGTGTGGCCACTTGTCTAATGCCTTGTTATAGTTGAAATTATGTGAAAATTCCGATATCGGATTAGCGCTTTTATTCAAGCATTACGATCGGACATATATCTTTGTCGTTTTTTACATGTTATATAACGAAGACGGAAACACATTTGTTGTGTATAACTTGTGGTGAACCTACACTGTGTAAAGAGCCAGCCGCTTTTACATTTTTTTTTAATTAATTATTTGCTAATTATCCTGTTCAATTAAAATTTACAGAAATCATCAAATAATGAATTTATATCCCCTCTGACGTGATTTCAGACACAGACACAGATACAGACATAGACACAGACACAGACTCAGGGACGGACTCAGGGACGGACACAGACATGGACACAGGCACAGACACAGACACAGACAGACACAGACAGACACAGACAGACACAGACAGACACAGACAGACACAGACAGACACAGACAGACACAGACAGACACAGACAGACACAGACAGACACAGACACAGACACAGACACAGACACAGACACATACACAGACACAGACATAGACACAGACACATACACAGGCACAGGCACAGGCACAGGCACAGACACAGACACAGACACAGACACAGGCACAGGCACAGGCACAGACACAGACACAGACACAGACACAGACACAGACACATACACAGGCACAGGCACAGGCACAGGCACAGGCACAGACACAGACACAGACACAGACAGACACAGACACAGACACAGACACAGACACAGACACAGACACAGACACAGACACAGACACAGACACAGACACAGACACAGACACAGACACAGACACAGACACAGACACAGACACAGACAGACACAGACACAGACACAGACATAGGCACAGACACAGACACAGACACAGACACAGACACAGACACAGACACAGACACAGACACAGACACAGACACAGACACAGACACAGACACAGACACAGACACAGACACAGACACAGACACAGACACAGACACAGACATCAGACGGACTCAGGGACGGACTCAGGGACGGACTCAGTGACGGATACGGACATGGACACAGGCACAGACACAGACACAGACACACACAGACAGACACAGACAGATACAGACACAGACACAGACACAGACACAGACACATACACAGACACAGACATAGACACAGACACATACATAGGCACAGCACGACACAGACACAGACACAGACACAGACACGGACACAGACACAGACACAGACACAGACACAAACACAGACACAGATACAGACACAGACTCAGACACAGACAGGAAGAACAGACACAGACACAGACACAGACACAGACACAGACACAGACACAGACACAACACTACAGCTATACACACAGAGCACGCACGCACACACGCGCACACGCACGCAATTGTGTTTTTCGCGTTGTTCAGCACATAAAACGACAAAAATTGAAAAAAAATTCAAAAGTTTAACCCGATTGCATCGCTTTCTCTTTACATGTAAGTGTATGAGAAATCAATATATTTTATATCAACTGATATACAAAAATAATGCGCAACGTTTCAGCTATGCTTCTCATTGTAATCTCACTTGCGACTAGATACTTCGTCACTTAGTTTTCACTCTTGGCGTCGTCTTCCCAGCGTCGTGCAAAAACTGTAGATCACGTATGAAAATTGGTATGATCACCTTCGGTTTAGCTAGCTTTAGTTAATAGGTACCACATTATCTACCTCCTACTCTTCCTGATTTGATCCCATAACTACTACTTGGGAACTATCCTAACGGAAACACAATATTGGAATTAAGTTCTTCATTAAAAATGAACAAAATCCCGAAACTATAATAGTTTTAATTTATTTTACGTATGACTGTAATCTAAACTAACAACTTCAAATTTAATAAAATGTATATATAATATAATGAGTTGCAAGTTGTGTAGGGGTTATAAATTATTTAAGTAGCACAAAAAATTACTTTGTGATTTTATCTCGACACCATTATGTATTTTTATACTAAAATTGACATGAATTTGAACGTATTCTATTTTGGGTAAAAATCGCGTATTTAAAATAGATTTTACAAGCTTAAAGTGTTTAAATTGCAACTGCGGCTATCGCCCTCAGTAAAAAGAGAAAGCGCATTAACAAATATTAATGTCAACAAAATTTATAAGATATGAAAACCAAAAGTATAGCCACCTATATATTATATATGTTATATTGCTTAATAACTGAATGTTTAATAAATTAAATATTACACTAACGGTAGTCGTGTAAGTTTTAATTGTCATGCTTGCCATTCAAAATTGTTTATTCTTCCTCTATTAGCTGTCAAACGAGATAAGCTGACACGGAATTGGGTGAGGAAAATATAACGTGTGGATGAAATTGAAAATATATGTAGAATATTAAATTAAACCGTTGTTGCCGGAAATGTTTATTTTAAAGTTTGTTATCTCAGTTTCTAAAGCAATTAAGTTTCATTTAGGATGAAGAGTAACATAGTATGTCGGTATAGGATTGTTTGTGTTATCGTAGTTGATAACGAAAGGTTCAGTCGCGTTTAAATGGTCATGAAATTTTTCAAGTTCACCAGTTCGCTTGTGTATTGATTTGTTGTTGGTCAGAGTCCCCGTCAGTCTATCCACCAATCACGGCATTAGCAGCCCGACCAAAACCGTCTCCGCCCTCCGCGGATTCAAAACAAAACCGTGATAGGCGCTACAGACGATCTCACTCCGTTGGGTACACTCGACTCATTCCCCTGGGCCTCTTTCGAGACTCAGGCCTGTTCCTGTTCACTCTCATTCCGCTGGGTTTCTTTCGAGAACCTATACCGATTTGCTTTTATCTTATAAACCAGGGTTACTACTGCCTCAATCTGCGGTCACCTGCAACCAAGTTAATCATACAACACCACACTTTCACCAGTGAACGACTTCCCGTCGGTCAAAACACCCGATGTAGCCTTTTACTTACTCAATTGGATAGAAAGGTTCTCGCCTAAATTCTGCCAATCTCCGGGGTACCTATTCAACATCGCAACCGGTATTTGCCCAGATTTTTGCAGTTTACACTCCACCTATACACCGCACACTGACTGACACAAACACTCCTACACTAGGTAAAATAATTAAAAATCGAAGCCGACAGGTTGAAAGCAGCAAGCCGTCCCCAATTAGACCATATTTTGGTCACCCAGTTTTATAAATTACGAACCCAGTACGTAACAGTGAATATTACATTTCAATCTCGCTAAACGTAATAAACCGCTCACTTATCGTGAGATATCCAGAGGATAGCAACATCCTTATTTAACATATTTGTTAAATTCCGCCAGCCTATTTATTTAACAGCACTGATTACAAAAAAGTCTCGAAGATTTAAAGGTCTTACGCCGTTCCCAGGCTAAGAGAAAACTTTACTTCTGAATGGTTTTGAACCTGTATCCGATCCTGATCTCTTATCCCGATAACCCAGACGTGAAGGAGAAACCCTTCTTCAAGTCTACCGTACATGTAAAACGTTTAGTTTATCCTGTACCTGAAAATTTTTAAACTAAATCGTTCCGAAAGGTTTAAATACCTTATTATTCTTATTATTAAAACCGGCCCCGAGTTAGAGCCATCCCAGGTAGCTACTATTCACGCTGTTGAAGCCAGAAGCGCAAGGAGCTACTAAGCGGCCACCGCCTTAAGTGTGCCCGCACCCAGAATATAATAACAAAGTGTTCATTTTCAATTCCAAGAGTTCAATGATTCGTAAACACCACCAATTCTGTTTTACTAGAACTTACACTAATGATTAAGAATAAGTAAAAATATATTATTCCATCATAATTAATAACCTACTGTAAAAGATAGTTGGTAAAACCCCTGTAAATATTATTTAGTGTCTATAAAATTCAGTTTCCAAAAAGTTGGATCTATAAAAGTTGAATTTTATAAAGGCAATATAAACTGGTACTCTGTATAAACAAATCCCTTTAAAAGTATTGATTTTTATAGTTGACCTCCAAGCAGATATAAAGAGCGTTACCCTTGTAAATATATCGACGAAGACATGCCATCACAGTGATAACAGCTGTATAAAGTTTCGCTACCGACAGCTAACGGATCCGGCTTTTACAATATTGACTTATTTTAAATAAATTACTTTTTATTAATTTACGATTAGTTCTTATGAATGTGTAAACTCCTCGCTAACAGTATTTTCACAGAAAAGGCAAGGAGCAGAGCCGTCATAGTATCACCACCGACCAATCCCGAAACAATCGCGCCCATACCAAGATGAATCAATCAGGTCTCGATCCAGTAGAAGCTGCGTTATTCATTTTTGTGTATTTAAGATACCTTTGCGGTTTGGTTGTTTGTTTCCTTCCAACCTACAAAATGGAAATTAAAGGAAATGAAATAATTTTAATAACATTTTTTTATGATAACCATGTAACATCTTTTATAAGAAGCTCATTACAAAAAGAGGCAACATTATAAACGCAAAAACAATAATCTATGTCACCGACGTTTAAAACTTCATGATAGACTTAGTTGTTTATATCCTCATAATGAATTTATTTATGCATATTTTAAGTAAATGAGAATTATTCAATTTAATTTAGTTAAGTTTGTAACATTTTAAAAACGATATAATTTTTTTTAAGTCGATATTTGTCATTTATGAAAAGATATCCCGATGCACATTTGCATCTTCTTATAACGCATGTACTTAAACTGAACCTACGTTTAAACGAACAGTGTAGGTTTTAGTTCACCACCCACGGGTTATACACAACAAATTCTTTCCGTCTTCGTCATATAATATGTGTATAAACGACAAAGTTGCATCTTTGACCGTAGTGCTTGAATAAAAGCGCTAATCTGATATCGGAATTCTCTCATAGTTTCAACTGTAGTTGTTATTTTACCTCTGTCAGCTACAACCTGTACCTCGGTCACGGTGAATTTGTAGTTGAAAAATCGAGCTACTCTGATTCTATTATATTATTGTTTTGTGTTTTTGGTGTTAATACGTGTTCTTTTTTTATTCGTTTTGAAGTTTTATTTCGTCCGATTACACAATGGAATCGTCCAAGAAAAAGCAACAGTCAACCAACAACCGTGATTACAGTACCATCTACTTCGAGAAAGAATTCTACTCCTCTGCCTTCAAATGAAAATAGTGAATGTAGCAGTAAGTTCCTCATCTGCACCATGTGATATTGATGTTAATAGTACGTTAAAATTAACTGGAAACGTGGAAATGGAAAAATAAGCGTTCCCTTGGTTAGATTGCTAACACGGTAAGCTAGACTGTAGTTTATGCAGAAGCGTTTAAAAAAGAACGCATTGCAGTTTCAATAAAAAGTACATGTCTTATCTTCAACATACCATGAAAATATTTAGATCGGATTAGTGAAAAAGGATAGGCCTTTTCCTGCTCAGTTTGGGCTTTTGGAGCTTAAAAAGTTAAGTGGTGTGGATATTGGTGTAGGGTTACACTCTAGATTTAGTGGAACTAATTATCAAATTTTAAGTGTTTCTGGCAAAATTTCAATTTTTATTGATGAATCTACAAGCTTGAGCTCTAATCCACATTATTTATTTAAAATGTGAAACCAGCAAAGATGTAAGTACTTAAAAGAGAATTTGTTAGCATTCACCAGTGATAGCGGCAGTGTTAAAATAATAATAAAAAATATGGTGTCGCAGAAAAGCTAACAAAAGGTTTCCACATATTGTTGCTCGACACTGTGTGAACCACTGAATAGAATTAGCTGAAAGTGATTCAGTTAATATTGTGGGGGCTGTTAATCATTTCCAAATTTTTATGGATAGACAATATACACTTTATATCAAATTTTCCAAAAACCAAAGACAACTAGCGAGGTGCATTAAAGATCCAGATCTGCAACTGAGAGAAAATGCTCACATGTTGGGTACAAGCTCGCTCTCTTAAATCAGTAACGGCTATATGACGTGGTTATCAAGCATTTCAAAAAGGCTCACAATGATAAGAGTAGAACTCCAACGGAGCGTACAATGTACAACCGATTAATTAAACGACACCCATCAACTCAATTCCTGTTAGATTTGGTAAATAGTATAAACGACATAATAACTGAGCTTTCGCTGCTCTCAAGAATTCCTTCAAAGCACACACTCTACGATATTTCATGCAGACAAAACCATTAAGGGGAGCGTTGCATATTTTGAAACACTTAAAGATACTTTTGATGCTAGTTTTGCGTCAAATAAAGCGGTAATGGAATAATGGTAATTAACCGCTATTTTTAATCAACAACTGCTTTCAAGTAATAAGCAACCATAACAGATTTCTAACAATAAAAAGTAGTAATGAGCCATCAACTGAAACTACAAGAAGCTAAAATCATGAAGCAGAATTAAAACTTCTTGAGAGAAATAATTGGCCTACAAACAAATCTATACGATTTGTCGAGAGATTGGCACACGAATCTGGTATGGAAGAAGAAAATTTATTTGCAAATCTTTTGTAAACATTTGAGTGCAAGGCTATTTTATATTAAATTTATTATAACAAAATAAACAAATAAACTTGTCGTGCTTACTATAACACATTACTGTGAAAATGTCAACATTAGGTTGTGGAAGAGCAGTGCACAGGCAAATACGTGAAGTAGTGTACAATAATTTTAATTATCTTGCAACATTATTCCCAAATGAATCGAATCAAGAAATTAAGCAAAGTGTTCATGATTGTTCTGGAGTATCAGTAAGAACGATTGAGCGGATTATAAAAGAAGTAAAGGTAACCGCTGCAAAAATAATGGAAATCCACCAGTTCATCAACGGGATGAAATAAAATAAGCGTGATTCCAAGAGTTTGTGGTTTATGAAATAAACATAAGGTTGTATATAATGTTCACAATACGGAAAGCTTCATTCTGTTTTTCATAATGTCCTAGAGCATTATATCGCTTCTAGCGTATTTAAAAATAGGCGTATTATTTGAAAATAACACATTATAAGGTTTAATCCCTTTTGTATATTTTCAAGTTACACACATAATGCTTGAAAGTATCTGTTTAGAATTAGTATCACATTGTAAATCATATTTTGTTCGTATTTAATTGAAGTAGTATGTTGTATATTTTGTACAAATGTTAAAAAAAAAGTTTATTGATTGCAATTGTAACATTATTAAGTCAATATGTCATATATAAAATTGTGATTAAAAGTAATTTGGTAGAACTTTAGTTCTCAATAAAACAATTTTCATTAAGCAAAAAAATTGCGGGTAAGTCCCTAACAATGTGGTCCTTCGTCGAGCCGGATATTTGAATTCGGAAATATATTGTGGAGAAACATTTCTGTTCAAAGAAATAATTATAATTGGTGTGGACAGAAAATATTGGTTTCGACATTTTGTTAAATACGTGACTGCCTACCAGTTGGTATCAAGTGGAACCTACAACAGAAGTAGAAGCAGATATGTATGCAAACATATTACTTTGGTTTATCACATTAAAAGCAAGGTTTGGTTAAGGCTATCAAGTAAGTTCACGTATCCTTTTTATTTCAAAATATACGTTTCATTATTGTTATTTCACTTAGGAAAGCATTCGATTTTTATAAGTAACGTTATGAATCATGGATGATAATGTAGATATTACATTAAAACAATTAATTAAAAAACGGGGTGTTTTAAAAACACGACAAACAAATTTTAATAAATACGTTCAACAACTTTCTAATAATTACAACGAAAATAAAAATTTGGATCAATTTTTAATTACTGAATTAAAAATAAGATTAAAAAAGGTGGAGAATTTGTTGGATGAATTTAATAATGTTCAAACTGAAATTGAAATAATTACTAGTGAATTTGAGGATGCATATAATAAACAGTTATCAGAAAGAACATTGTTTGAAAATTCATATTATGAGTTTGTCTCTATTTGCACTGTTATGATAGGTTCAGGTAGTTCTACCAGGTCTAGTTGTGATAGCAATGAGAGCAATAATTTAAACACCCATTTAGCAGATAACTCTTTGGCTCAAACTCGGCCTAAGTTACCTTCTATACCGATTCCAAAATTTAATGGCATTTCAGAAAATTGGTTAATATTTAGAGATGCATTTTGCTCTTTAGTACATAATAATAAATCGATCGGCAATCTTGAAAAATTTTATTTTTTGAAAGATGCACTTACAGGGGAAGCTCAACAAGTATTAAATTTGGTAAATGTGTCGTCTGATAATTACATGATTGCTTGGGACATGCTATGTGAAAATTACAACGATAGAAGCATATTAGTAAACGAACATGTAAAACTTCTATTTTCTATTCCCAATCTTTCTAAAGAATCAGCATCGGATTTGCGTGATATGGTGAATAATATTACAAATAATTTGTATGCTTTAGAAAAACTAAATGTAGCTGTTGATCAGTGGGATCCTATGATTATTTATTTGGTATCTAGTAGATTAGATGGTGTTACTAAGAGAGTGTGGAAAGAAAAGAAACCTGGGAAGAATTTAAAGAATTTTTAAAATATAGGATTAACGTGTTAGCAAATTTAGAAAAAACTAAGAAAGACGAGAAAAGGTATAATTTTGATAAATATAAACAACCTTCAAAATCATTTGTAGCAACTGCTAATAGTATTTGTGTATATTGTAGAGAAGCACACACTATAATTAATTGTACTGAATTTTTAAAGCTATCAGCTTCTGGTAGATATAATGAAGTCAGACGTTTGGGCTTGTGTGTTAATTGTCTGAAGAAAGGAAACCATAGAGGTAAATTTTGTAATGCAGGGTGTTGTAAAAAATGTGGATCAAAACACCATACTTTATTACATTTTGGGACTTCTTTGGTGGATAATAAACATAAAGCCAGTACAAGTAAACAAGATGAACCAATTTCAAATACTCTATCCGATATAAATCATACAGTGTCTTTCATACTTGTAGCGCATTGCTAGATAACGGATCTCAGTCTAATTTAATAACAAAAGAATTTTGTGATTTTCTAGGGGTGCAAAAACAAGAAATTAACTTGTTGGTATAAATCAGGTAGAAAGTAGGATTAAAGAAAAAATGTGACATAAATTTGATGTCCCTGCATTATAATTTCAGTCAATCTGTTTCATGTTTAGTAGTTCCTTCAAGGAGTAAATCTATTCCATCAAAAAATATAAATATTAGTCATCTTGTTGTACCTAATCATCTAAAATTAGCTGACCCTGGATTTGATACTGCTAGTGATGTCCAAATTCTTTTAGGTGCTGACATATTTTATCATTTACTGTGTGTTGGACAGATAAAATTGGGTTACAGCGAGCCGATGTTGCAAAAAACCAGATTAGGGTGGGTTATGACAGGATCAATTCAGGACACTGGGCGAAATATTTCATTATGTCATTTCAGTAAAATTGATGTCCAAAATCAATTAGAAAAGTTTTGGAAAATTGAAGAAATTCCCTCGATAAGTAATTGTTTGTCCTTTGATGAATTGCAATGTGAAAAGTTATTTTCAGAAAATACAAAGCGTGACTTTGACGGTAGATTTGTGGTAAAAATTCCATTAATTCAACATCCCAATGAATTGGGTAACTCGAAAAAATTGGCATTGAAACGACTATTTGCGTTAGAACAAAAATTTGAAAATAATCACATTCTTAAAAAAATGTGTACAGATTTCATGAACGAATACGAGCAACTGGGACATACGACAGTTTGTAATTCTTTTAATTTTAATTCTTATTATTTACCACGTCACGGTGTGTTAAAAGAATGTAGTTCAACTACTAAACTAAGGGTTGTATTTAATGGTTCTGCAAAAACAACTACTGGTGTGTCTGTAAATGATTTGCAATATATTGGTCCTAAACTTCAGGATGATCTTTTTGGCATTCTTCTAAGATTTTGTATGCACAATGTAGTTGTTTGTGCAGATATATCTAAAATATATATGATGATATCTGTAGATCCTAGTGATGGATACCTACAAAAAATTCTTTGGCGTTCAGACCCTACAAAAGATGTCCAAGAATATACATTAAATACTGTTACCTACGGAACAAGATCAGCACCATATTTAGCTATTAGGTGTTTAAGACAATTAGGTATAGATAATCTTGAACGACATCCTGTTGCTTCTAGTACAATATTAAAAGATTTCTATGTAGATGATATGTTGAGTGGTGCATCAACCACAGATAATGCTATTCAGTTATCTAAAGATGTTAGTCAAGTATTAAAATCTGGATGCATGCAATTAAGAAAATGGATATCTAATGATCCGTGTGTTTTAGAGGGTCTTCAAACTACTGAATCCAATCCTATTGATCGGCGAAAAAGATCAAAATAAAACACTCGGTTTATATTGATCTTGTAAGCTAGATATTTTAAAATATAACATAATGTTTGAAAAGGATATTAAGAAATATACCAAAAGAATAATTTTATCAGAAGTATCAAAAATTTATGATCCATTGGGTTTAGTAGGACCTTGTATTATTTTAGCAAAAATTTTATTACAAAAACTTTGGTGTGAAAGATTAGCCTGGGATGAAACAATTCCCATGGAATTGGAGTCAAGTTGGAGAAAATTGAGAAATCAATTACAATTTTTAAATAAGCTAGAGATTCCAAGACATTCACTTCTAAAAAATCGATCTAGACTAGAAATTCACGGATTTTCAGATGCTTCAACATAAGCATATGGCGCTTGTGTATATATTAGGAGTATTTCTTGTACTATTTTTGTGTTCAACAGTTAAAGTTGCTCCTTTAAAAACAATATCGCTGCCACGTTTAGAATTGTGTGCAGCACATTTGCTTTCAAAATTAGTGTCAAAAATAAAAGAATTTAGTGAAAATCATTTTGATGCGACGTATTGTTGGTCTTATTCTACAGTAGTTCTTTGCTGGATTAAAACTTCTCCAAATCCCTTACAGACATTTGTTGCAAACAGAGTAACATTAATTCAAGATTTGAATCCAGCAGCATGATGGAATTATGTAAAATCTGAATATAATCCAGCAGATTTACTTTCCCGTGGTGTATATCCAGAAAAAATTGCTGATGATTGTAAGTAGTGGCATGGTCCTAAGTGGCTTGAATTGGAATCACAATTATGGCCTAATTTAAGCCCTGCTATGTTAGAAACAGTATCTGAATTGAAACTACAAGTTCATATAAATAGTGTAGGCCCAGCGAACGTTTCAAAATGGTTTCTATTTGAGAAATAAGACATGCACTGAATGTTATGCAAAATGATATGTATTGTCAAGAAATAAAATATTTGCAACAAAATAAAGTTGTTAGATCAAGAGCAATCAATCATTTGAGTCCATATATGGATGAAAATAATATCTTACGAGTAGGTGGTAGATTACAAATGTGTGATCTTCCACATAATACCAAGCATCCTATTTTATTAAATGGAAAGCATACGCTTACCAGATTAATTGTTGAAGCGGAACATAAAATGCTTCTACATCCGGGTCCTAATTTTTTTTTTAGTTCACTCCGTGAAAAATATTGGATAATCGGTGGGAGAAATTTGGTAAGAAAAGTACGTTTTCAATCCATTAAGCGTTTCAGATTCGCTCCAAAACCATATACACAAATTATGGGTAACTTACCAAAAGAGAGAATTTATCAATCTCCTCCATTTTATAATGTAGGTGTAGACTACGGTGGTTACTTTTTAATAAAACATGGAGATGGCAGGGGAGCTAAATTAATAAAATGTTATGTTTGTTTATTTGTCTGTCTATCTACTAAAGCCGTGCATCCAGAGATAGTTTCAGACCTAACATCTGACGTATTTATTGCTACACTACGTAGATTTGTATCTTGGAGAGGAAAGCCATTGTATATTTTCAGGCAATGGTACAAATTTTGTTAGAGCTAATAAAGAGCTTCAAGAATTAGGAAACTTTTTAATTGATTCCTCAAATTCAATAGTTAATAAAATTGCAGATGAAGGAATCCATTGGCGATTCATTCAAGCAAATTCACCTCATTTTGGGGGTATTTGGGAGTCCGGTATAAAATCCTGTAAATTACATTTAAAGCGAGTGTTAGGTACGAATCACTTAACTTTTGAAAGTTTTATGACATTACTTACAAAAATTAAAGCTGTTTTAAATTCGCATCCAATGTTTCCTCTTTCAAGTAGTTCCTTCACATTTTCTAATTGGACGTCCACTTACTTCTTTACCTGACCCAGACCTAAATGACGTCCCCATCTATCGGTTGGCAAAATATCAACATATTCAAATGCTGTACCAGCATTTTTGGAAGCGTTGGTCAAAAGATTATTTAATAGAATTGCAAAGACGCAATATACAACGCAAGAAGATAATGCGATTATTGGAAAGTTAGTTTTAATTGAAGATAAATTAGTACCTCCATTACACTGGAAGTTGGGACGTGTAGTAGCCGTTTACGCAGGAAAAGACAAATGTGCACGAGTGGTGAAAGTTAAAACCCCATATGGAGAGTTGTGGAGAGCTATCAATAAATTGTGTCCTCTGCCAATAAAAAGTGATCAATAAAATTATCATGTTGAAAGACATTCTTTCAAGGTGGAGAGTATGTTTAGAATTAGTATCACGTTGTAAATCATATTTTGTTTACGAACGTATTTAATTGAAGTATGTTGTGTATTTTGTTCAAATGTTAAAAAAAAAGTTTATTGATTGCAATTGTAACATTATTAAGTCAATATATCATATGTAAAATGGTGAATAAAAGTAATTTGGTAGTCCCTAACAGTATCTGACATGTTATAAGGCTTTTAACATCTTTTTTAGATCACTTTTTAGATTTAAGCAATAAATGTAATTTTCCTATCAAACTAACTAGTAGATTTCCATAAGAACTGAAAAAAAAACATGAGCTGGTTCAAATACAAATCTGAAATGGTATTAAATGATTATGAAGCTAAAAACCGCTGCCAAATTATCTTCCATAATGCTCTCTCGTATATGTAAACAAATTTTGACCAACAAACTGTAACAAGAAACTTCAAAGACCGCAATACCTTTTAAAAATTATACTTAACGATCTTAAAAACCCCAATACCCGACTTTAAAAAAAATCGGTTTCTAAATTAAAAAATGAACAATTTTGCACCCAACAAACGGTGCGGTACTGGTTATTATTGTTTTATATTTTGAAATTATATGAAAAAGTATTAGTTCGTTTTGTTACGCACACACACACGCGCACACGCACCCCCCCCCCACAAAAACATACACAAGCACGCGCATACACGCACGCACACACACCACACACACCCACACACACACAAGCACGCACGCACGCCCGCCCGCACGCACACACACACACACACACACACACACACACACCCACACACATACACACACACGCGCACACGCACACGAACATGCACACGAACACGAACACCACACGCACACGCACACGACACACACACACACACACACACACACACACACACACCTCTCTCTCTCTCTCTCTCTCACAACATAGACACTGCAAATGCGTTGTCGACATTGCCAGCTTCTTCAGAAACCGGACAATTGCTTGTAACGTACTTTGATAATGGTATGGGAATAACTGAATCTATTAATTACCATTTAAACAAACTTGAATTAGAAGATCTTCAATGGTTCCATAAACCCAAAATATCGTACAGCGCGATATTGGTACGACAAACGGCGAAGTGTTAATTCAGGATCGCTTTTTGGCAAAGGAATGCCAGAGGCGAGTTATATTTTCACTACATTGAAATATTTTTACGTTGAATCGCGCTGCTACTATTTCAGAAATCGAAACAAAGTTACACATTAACTGTATGTTCTTATAGGTTATAACTAGTTAAACCATTATAAAATTACTTTTATGCAAGCTTGTATTTTTTTTGACTTTTTTTTGGTCCAATTTGTCTTTAAATAAATGCTTATATTATTATTTTTAGAAACTTCAAGATAAGCATCCACATTACACAGAAAAAAGTGTTACTATAAAGGTTAAGGAAGACCCTTTTACAGTTACACCAATCATGAGAAGAGCACATAATTTACACTGTGCTGGTGATATTGTATTTGTAGACAGCACCGCGTCTTGTGACGCAGAAAATCATTCTATAACTTTTATGCTAACGGTATGCTCTGAAGGTGCTGTTCCACTAGCAGTAATTATAAACAAGGGTCAAGTAAAACACGACTACATAGCAAGCTTTAAAATGGTAAGAGATGCGGCTTTAAAAAAAAGCGTTTCCTGGGTGCTTTACGACAGATGATAGCGAAGCCGAAAGACATGCCCTTAAGGCAGTTTTTCCACAAGCACGTTTATTACTTTGTTCTTTTCACATAGCGCAATCAGTTTGGAGATGGCTGATGGAAAAGAAAAATAACATACCAAAAGAAAATAGGAAACAGTTATATTATTCATTTAGAAATATATTAACAGCTTTATCTCCAGAAAACGCTACCGATGCATTTTATAATGCATCAAATAACGATCTAATTAAAAAATATCCCCATTGGCTACAATATTTTAACAACTATTGGATCCAACGTGAAGACTAGTGTATAGCTTATCGTGACAGTAATACTCATGGTCATCAAACGAATAACTTCCTGAAGTATGTCTACGCCTATATAAAGATATAGTACTTTCTCGATGTAAAGTTTACAACGTAGTTGCCCTAGTGGACTTTACTTGTACGACTATGGAACAACATTACATTCGACGTCTGAGAAACTTCACTAATATAGGATACAGTGAAGGAAAGCTTCTTTTAAAATCACAACTGAAGAAAGCAACGTATCTAAAAAAGGATATCATACAAAAGATAGATGAATTCACATGCAAAGACGCAAGTGAAAAAATGGCCAAGTGTTATATGATGTGAATATTGAAATTCGTTGCTGCACTTATCCTGTTGGTCGGCTAGGTAAAACGTGTAAACATCAAGCAGGAGTTTATTTATTTTATTATGACCTGGAAGAAAATGATTCCGAAATCCGTAACCAAATCGCATGCTTGGCATTGGGTGAAAAGACTAAAGGGCGAGAATTTTTCAGACCTCTTGTTAGTTTGCAACAAACATATGCATCCACTCTGGTATCAACAACTGATTTATGTGAACAACATTCCAATGCCGAACTAAATAATGCAAGTAATGACGGTGAAAATTACCCTGTATCTAAAAATCAACAGTCACACAATAACATTGAGTCATCATCATTTGAAACATTGTTAAAACTTATTTATGATTGCCACACAAGATCTGACACTAGCGAAGCTTCTATTAAAATGTGTTTAGCTCGGCTTCAAAAAGTCACCACCAGAAATGCATGGGACAGTTTTTTTACGCACGGCAGGATCTAGTTCCCCTTTAAGGCGTTGTCGTACGTCAATTCGGGTACAACCAACAACCATTGCCAGAAGACCTCGTATTACAAGAGGGAGTAAGAGAATGCCCAGTGGAAGACCAGCCCACACTGAACAAAACCAAGAGTAGTAAAAAGAAAACGACATTTACAGCTAAATGTGGAACGTAACGTTGCAAATACAAAATCGCAAGGCAGTGGACACTAGGAACTAATAAAATATGTTTTTAGAACCAACTTTTAATCTGTGTCAATGGGCTTACGTTTTGTAGTTTTGTATTGGCATTATTGTAATAAATATTTAAAATATATTCTCTTCTCATGCAAATTTTAATTTACTGCGATAACGTACACGGCGCTGACGCGACTTTACAATATATACTGTTATCTGGCATATACATGCATTTTTAATTCACTTGCAAAACGTACATGGCTGTGACTCCGCAATGGCAGAACGTACTGCTATCTGGCATCAACCAATCAGAAAGAGTAGATATAGACCGTTTTCCATAACCATGTACGTTGTGCAATTGACTAAAAAAAACGACTCCTCAATCAACGGTTGTGCTTATATGCAGCTGGGAGATTGCCTGTAGGGGGGTAGAGCGCATGGACGGACTTGGTTGTTATAGACGTCTTATATATCACCCACTATACGGCATCAGTTCGTCATTGGTGTCGACGGTGGATTCGTACTGTGGTCTATTATTTCCTATTACTTTGTACAATACTAGCAATTTCCTTTAGAAACTGATTGATTATTATTTAAGAACAGCATCAATTCAACAAAGGAGTGCATGAGAAATATTTATTTAGTTTTATGCATTAATATACCAATCAATAATTTTGCTTGCATGTATAACTTATGTTTATTATTAAATCATGGAAAAATCAATATGGGAACACTGTTCCCACCCGTCCCTGTTCCACTACAGACTTGATGGTACAACAAATATTATATTATTAATGATCAACAAATACAAACTTTAGGTTTAAATTGGGACACTAGTAAGGACTCTGATTTTGAGCATTGCTTATGTGTCGTATAATTACATTCTAATCCGAAAATGGATGATGGGATGAGTCCACTATGAAAGAGATCATAAAATCCCTATAAAGTTATTTGATGTTTTTAATCTTAAAACTAACTATAAAACTTTAAAAGATCATGTACTAATTGCATTTACAAAGATTAAAGTCCGTATACTTCAATGTGTTAAATATTTTAGTAAATTTTCAGTATAGTTTGTATGTTGAAGTAGTATACTTATGCATTCATAATTAAATTGTGATAAAATTAATTACGCAGTGATTAAACTTTTTTAACGGCACATTATTTAATTTCTCTAAACAACGTTACATTACGGAATTGTCTCAAAAATAAATTAAAAAAAGAGAGGTTTTCTTAATTTAAGATTTAAAAAGTATTTATTAAATAATAAGAGAGAACAATTGAACACTAAGTAACAAGAGAATTAGATAAACACCAGTGCTTATGAATTAAAAGTAATTTAGTATGTAGATCGTGTATTTAATAATAAAATATAATTATAATTTATTTGCAAGGTATGATTGGCCGATTGTTAAATGTGTGCAAAAAATTATAAATAGCAATATAAAAAACTGTGCAACATAATTAATTATTCTTAACTTGAATTATTATACTTGGGATTACAATGTGGATGTTTTTAAGAAGCTACATAATCGCGTTTATATTGTGTTTTTTAATTAAATAGTTGAAGCAGCAAAACTGCTTGCAGTATACTAAAATTTTACGTTCATGGAAGCAATTTGCATATTTTCCAGTATACTATGCTCAAACCATGAAATAAAACATTTCATAATTTCGAAATTACTTATGGGGCATGACTAAAATTACGCTAACTAAACAAATAAAAATACAATATACATTTTTATTCTGTAACAACAAAAATTATGATTACAGCAAAATTATACGTATTACATATTATTATACATATTAAACGTCTATGTTGTAATAAGATCTTTAAATGGAAAATATTTGATTAGAAATTAGGTAAGTGTGTAAGGAGAATTTCGGTGGGGGCAAGTGCCCGCAACGAAGTCTAAGAAAGAAATAACACCTTGTTTGGGAATATATTTTATTGTATACTTATAAGGTAACTGTATTGCATTTGATTTCTGCGGTGTCGCTCCTGGGCGGCTGTCCCCAATAGGCGTCACTTCAGGGCGAACAAAAACGGTCTTGGGCACCACCCAAAGATTTTGGTCCAGGGTGTTCTTTGGGACCACTCCTGGACGGCTCGGTCTCCAAACAGGCGACCCCGGGTTACTTCAGCGGAGGAAAATTTCAGAGTCCTCTCCCTAGCGGTTGCATATGTCACTAAAACAAAATTAATACGGGCGGAGGAGGACACGGTATACAGGGTCACAATTCCTCTCGACAAACAATAATTCCAAACCCAAAGATGGATGATTACTTTCGGTGGGTAACTACACGCTCTGCAATTGTAACGGTCAAAATCAAATTGGCGGAACAATGTGATAACACAAATGTTCTAATAAGCTTAAAATAAATTAACTCGTGTAAAGTTATTTTCCGATTTACTTCAGAGAAGTAATTATTAAAACTAAACGTGATTTTTAATTTTTGACTACTCTTTACCTCATATTCTCAAGCAACACTTACTGGAAAATTGTTTTAACCTCAGTTCGCAGCACAATATCATGAAACAGAAAGAAAACCTATCCGGTTTGCGAGTTCCCTATATAAGTTCGTCGCTCTTTTGGTGGGGCGCTCCGGGTTTTTCCCGACTGCACAGCGTTAGACACGAGCGGCGTTACATGTTTTATGTAATTAAAAATTAATCAACGCTCTGACGTTCTTGGTAACAATTAAAACGGATTAAGAGGGTGATAATACATCGGACAGTATAAATTGTAACTCTTATTGTGCTAAAAAAATTATCATTACACCCAGCGCGTTAATTTCACCTTGGTTATATTTTTATCAAATAAAATTTTCCTTGCACTAATTAAACTACTGTTTTTCACCTTTGTGGTAAATTTAAATGTAATCTTTAACTTATATACAATTTTCCTATAGAGAGTAAGTTTAGACGTGGCAATGTTATCGCATGTGATATGCCTGCTTTGCTCGTGAAGAGGTTAATCTCTGCATTTTACTTTTAATTTTCAATAAGCAAATGAATATGATTTCTATTGTTAATTGCAAAATTTACTTTGTTATGACGGTAATTATAAACAAAATATTTCCCATTGCGTTAACTAAAATTTCATGTGTATGAATATTAAGGTCAAATGCATACATTTTACTATGCAATTTGGGTAATACGAACGGTGTTAGTTTAAAATTGTTTTACTGATTGTTATTAGTCGTTATCGACTTTCAGACTTTCAGGGTGTATGCATTCTTATCTATAAATAATACGATAAATATAAAATTTTACATAACTTTCCTTTCAGATAAATTTGTATTCGAACTAATTAGTAAATATATGTGTAACTGTGTCCAAAATCGCCAATTTTTATTTTTACTTATATCTCTTTTATTTGAACAGATATAAAAAAATAAATTACACTTTGTCATTGCCACTTTTTATCCTCTATTGATTGGTGACAGAAAAAAATTTATCTGACGTTTCGCCGATTAGAGACCATCATCAACTTTATTTTTTCATAAGGGGCGGAAATTAGCTAATGGTATAAAATGATTCCTTTTTTTATTCTAAATACAACGATGTATAACACTTAATGATAATTCGACGTTTCGACCCTCATTCTTGATGTTTTCAAATATTTCTTTTTTTTATGAAACATTTTTGAAAAAAATACTACCAAAACAATTTATTCTGCAAATGTACATTTATTTCAACTCATAATTCATAATAGGACGTTTCCAGTCATCAAAAGCATCATCAAGTAATGTCTTATGAACAGTAGCTACATATTCGTAGATAACTATTTATTACGATATCGAAAAAGCCTTTCCAAACCTGGTCTTAAACAATGACAGATAAATAACTCTTTTATTAAGTTGAAATTTAAGTAAACACCTAACAATACATTCACTTTAAGTGAAAATATTTAGAAAAATGTGAAAAATCCTATTAAAATTATTGTAAATTTCTGGAAGTAGGCTTTGATGAGTTTAAAACAATTATTGTATAACAATTATGTTATCTGTCAAAAGACTGCAATAGTTTCTCACATTTTAATGAACATTGTTTGAAAATGGCGTTAAATTATTCTAACGAAGAAAATTCTGATATGTAAGTGTGTTATATCAAAAATCCTACCAGAGCTAGTGATGACTATTTTCAAATGAACCCCGAAAGAAGACAACCTGGCAGAAATAACTTTAACAATGTAGAAAGAAATTTAATAGAATTTGGAAGTTTTGAAAAACCACGTTCAAAAAAGTATGCGATCGATAATGAGAATCGTAACGGAAACATTTTGGAATATTTTGACGAAAATCCGAAATATTCAATACGAAATTGTGGCACGGAGTTTCATATTCCAAAATCCTTACAAGCCAACAATTGTACCAGGCCTGCAGAAGGTGACTTTGACAGAAGAATCGAAATTTGTAATTGGTACCATCATAAATGTCAAGAAAATCCTGATTTTTCTGGTAAAG
Source organism: Vesta saturnalis (assembly GCA_036346205.1). Taxonomy (NCBI): domain Eukaryota; kingdom Metazoa; phylum Arthropoda; class Insecta; order Coleoptera; family Lampyridae; genus Vesta; species Vesta saturnalis. The sequence continues at coordinate 858,009 of JARFJB010001984.1, forward strand.
TTGTATGGACAGATGACACACGTTTTACCAACTGTAACTGTAAATGTAAGTAAAATCTTTGTTTGAGTTAATTGAGTAACATTTAATAAGTTAACTACGACTCATTTTTTTAATATTCCCAATTAATTTCAGGAAATCGTCTGATTGGTCTATTTATTTATGACCACATGTTAACAGGGCAACGATACCTTTTAATGTTGCAAAACCAAATCATTCCATCCATTTGTCCCTCCTGGTGAATTTAATAATTTGTGTTTCCAACAAGATGGACGCCCCGCACTTAGTTCAGGGGAAGTCCGAGTATTTTTACGGGAGATTTTTGGTGAAAGAATAATATCCAACGGCGGTCCTGTGCGTTGGCCTGCTAGGTCTCCGGACCTTACCCCATTAGACTTTTATTTATGGGGATATGTCAAAAATGAGGGGTATGAATTTGATCCCCCAAAAAATAGGCAAGTTCTGGAACTCTGGATTATTAATATTATTGAAAATATTAATCGTAATACAATACGTCGAGTGACCAGAACTGGCGCAAAAAAATGAGAAAAGTGAATTGAAAAAAATGGTCGACATTTTGAATAATAGTATGTAGAACTAATGTCCGTTTTATAATTATCCTGTAAAATACATTTAATATTAATGTAAAACATTATAAAAATTATTTGATATTGTACCGTTGTAAAATGTATGATTCATTGCTAAAAATGTTTTTTAATTACTTTTTAGTCATAATTTTACGGTTTAAAGTAACATTTAACATAACACCCTTATCACTACTATGTGTTTGTTTAATATTCCCCATTATTTTCACTCCTTTGCTTGAGCAATATATTTATGAATACCAAGTAAACATTTGAGTATTTTTATGACAAGTTTTAGAAAGGCTTTTTCGATATCGCAATAAATAGTTATCTACGAATAGGTAGCTACTGTTCATAAGAGATTACTTGATGATGCAATAATTGTTTTAAACTCATCAAAGCCTACTACCAGAAATTTACAATAATCGAATTCATTATTTAGCTGTAGTTAATTTTTAAGTGTTTTAATAGGATTTTTCACATTTTTTTTAAATATTTACACTTGAAGTAAATGTATTGTTAGGTGTTTACTTAAATTAAATTTGAACTTAATAAAATAGTTATTTATCTGTCATTGTTTAAGACAAGGTTTGGAAAGGTTTTTTTCGATATCGTAATAAATATTTATATATAGGAATAGGTAGCTACCGTTCATATGAGATTACTTGATGATGCTTTTGATGAGTCGAAACGTCCTATGATGGATTACGAGTTGAAATAAATGGAGATTTGCAGAATAAATTGCTTTGGTAGTTTTTTTCAAAGATGTTTCATAAGAAAAAGAAATATTTGAAAATGTCAATACTGAGGGTCGAAACGTCGAATTATCATTAAGTGTTATACATCGTTAAATTTAGAATAAAAAAAGGAATTATTTTATACTATTAGCTAATTTCCGCCCCATATGAAAAAATAAAATTGATGATGGTCTTTAATCGACAAAACGTCGGGTTTATTTTTACTGTCACCAATCAATAGAGGATAAAAGTGGCAATGGCAAAGTGTAATTTATTTTTTATATCTGTTCAAATAAAAATAAAAATTGTCGATTTTCAGTTTTTTCGAATATTTTGAAAAATATTTGAGACAGCCATTATTTCAGAATGGCATTTTAGTCTGTCAAGTCCGAATCCCCAATCAGCCATCTTGATAAGAGAATGTACTAGTAAGTGCTCCTCCTCATGGGCAAGCCCCCCCCCTCCCGAAATTTTAGAAGCCGTTGTGCTGAAATTTCAACTTATACCGGAGAAGTTGTAAGCCCCCTTTTCTGGATGAGAGCAGGATTCTTTGAAGGATAGCTTACTAATTACCACTATGTGGATTTTGTGTTAACCTCGACTAGTCAGGGAATTTAGGGGTGGATTTTTCTTTTAGACTCATATAACCATTAAACAATGCCGTACCCAGGTTTAATACATATATTTAAACAAACTCTTAATTTTATAATAATAAATAAAAGTAATAAATTAAAAAGTATTCTGGTAAAATAAACTTAAAATGTTTGTCTTCAGCGCCTGGTCTGCGGGCAGCCCACCGTACACCAACGTGAGCCTGGCGTCCTCGAGTCTGTAGGCGGTAATTCTTGTTTGCGGACTTTCGACACAGGCGTCGCCAGTGAGTCGATGTCGGTTGGTAAAATCTCTGTAAATCAACCGCGTTATAATATAGTATTTAAAACAACTAAATTAATCGTGGATTTTGTTTATTTCTAAACAAGTTATAAAGTGTTCAGGTGAAAATTATACAAGGGTGTGTGTACAATTTCAAGGAGGATTACTGTGTTTTTGCCAGGTAAGTTTATTCTGATTTATTATATTTTGTGTTTAAGAAAATGTTTTTGAAGTGAGGTTAAAGCGTAATTCAAATTTCTATCAGGGACTGGCTCTTTATTACTTCTTAAGTAACGTTTTGCAATACGGAACAGGTTAAAGAAATAGCAGGACCTACACGGGGTTTTGGTATTTACACAATTTGTGTTAATACAAATTCCTGTTAGGCAACGGTTGTGTTTATGTGTTTAATTTTTGGGGTTTGTACACACGGTCTAAGGGAAATACTAATTCGAATTAACTATAAATACTATATACAATTTAATAGGTACAAGGGGTTATTCAATGTTTTGGAATTCGCAATTTACGGTTTGAAATGTTTATGTGATGCAGGAATATTTTCAACCATGTGTTGTTGAAAATGTGATAAGAGTTCATTCACTACTTTAGGTAGTAACGCGACCTTCGCTTTATTGGTATAAAGAGGATGATTCTTTACACTAATCAAATGTGAATACGTATTTGCGAAATTGGGTTTTCCCTTTTTATTTTCTTTAAGAATATTTATCTTCAAGTTTTAATTGTTAAAGCAGAATAAATTGCTTTATTCTAATTAATGTAATGGATTTCTTATTGTGAAATAGACATTCTTTTACTTTGAAGTAAAACGTAAAATTTACTTTTAGTCGTATAAATGTAATATTTTACACAATTCAGGTTGGTTTTTCGGTAACAATTTGGATTTGATATTCAGGTGTATTTTTGTGATATACAGGGGGAGTAAATTATAAATGTTGATAGCCAAGCAGGGAGCTCGAGCTAAATCAACAAATTCTAGAGATTCTATTTATTCAAAGTTGTAACGGACGCTTCGAATATATAGAATTATATACGGGAGGTTCAGGATATATTGGTTGTTCGTTTATAATTTCGTTAATAGCCAAGCCAATGGGCTCAATAGTCTAAATTAACGAATCTTAGAGATCCTATTTATTCAAAGTTATAACGGACACTGTGAATATATAGAACTATTATACAGGGGGATTCAGGATGGGATTTGTTTAGGATATCGTTAATAGCCAAGCCAGCGGGCTCAATAGTCTAAATTAACGAATCTTAGAGATCCTATTTATTCAAAGTTATAACGGACACTGTGAATATATAGAACTTTATACAGGGGGTTCAGGATGGAATTGGTAATTGGCCGTTTCTGAGGTTATAGCGCGTGTTGTGAGCAACCAGACGTGGCGTTAGAGCCCCATTTACTAGAAGCCCTATAATAATCCTGGTGACCGCCGGTGTTAACCAGTCAATCTACCTAAGATCAGTACAATGCGCAAAACCTCTTTGACGTCAATTACTTTCTTAAGGATGGTTTGATTAATAGGAATTTCTAGGTATTACAACTATTTTCATAAAAATCGGTTATACTTCGGAGTATTTGAATGCTTTTTAAATTTAATTGAAATTACTTTAAGAGCGGTCAGGCGGTTATGTTCTCGAATAGAGAATTTCAGGTGTAATAAATTACAAACGGAAAGGCAGGCGAGTATTTGCAGAGAAGCGTTCTACAAACAGAATTTTTCTATTTATTGCTTTAAGAGCTGTTCAGGCGGTTATGTTCTCGAATAGAGAATTTCAGGTGTAATAATAAATTATTACAAACGGAAAGGCAGGCGAGTATTTGCAGAGAAGCGTTCTACAAACAGAAGTCTATGTGTAATAAAACTATTACAAACGGGCAGGCAGGAGAGTATATTTGCAGAGAAGCGTTCTACAAATAGAAGTCTATGTGTAATAAACTATTACAAACGGGCAGGCAGGAGAGTATATTTGCAGAGAAGCGTTCTACAAATAGAAGTTTTCTATTTATTGCTTTAAGAGCTGGTCAGGCGGTTATGTTCTCGAATAGAGAATTTCAGGTGTAATAATAAATTATTACAAACAGGCAGGCAGGAGAGTATATTTGCAGAGAAGCGTTCTACAAATAGAAGTAATTTAAAAGTGCCAAAATTTCGCTTATAAACCTTGCGAATGAGTAGGGTTTTTGGTAGGAAATGTCGCAACGATTCTGCACATCGTGAAAGTGGGGTACCGGTGCGCACGCAAAAGTGCTGATTATTTACATTTATTTGGAACTGGAATAAAATGAATTATTATTAAAACATTATCTTAATAATTTTTATTAAAATAATAATTAATTTATCTTACTCAATTTCTGGTTCATTACAAAGTCTCACAGACAGTATGAAAAATATTACGTTCAAAATGAACAGTGTAAAGGAAGTAAACATGTTTTACTTGATTACTTAGAAAAAAAAATTCTAAGTGGGAAATATTCCACACTTCGGCCAATTTACTCTTTGTTAAAAGCCACATAGAACGTAAAGAACAAAAGAAACTTTGTACGTTTATTCCATACTTAACGGAGTAGTAGGGATTGCACTAAGAAACCCCATGTATTAACTGGATAGCACATAAGCCAATTTGTAGAAGAGGCAGCAAATGATGTGTATTTAACAATGAAGATAATTTGAACATTGTTAGACACGTTTTATTTGTTTTGCCTCTAGGTGATTTTGATTGCGGGTAATTCGGACGCGTATAACATCAAAAAATAACAAAATTAAATGTCGCTGATGTAGACGGCAAAGGTTCGGTTGTAATAAAAAAATTCCGGACACAAAAACCTATGTTGAACACATATCCACAATTATAATATTTTGCCACCGAACATCTACTAAACGCTCTTTCTTAAAGTATCCTCAAGGAAAATGCGTTAATCAAGCCGTTGGAGTAAATAAAATCGGCGATACTCCTTGTGTAAAAGCGACGTTCTTTAAATTTCCTGTGTTATATTGATACTCATCCTGGATCTGATATAAGTAGCTTGAAGCGTCATGAAGGTGGAAATCACCTACAATGTCCGAGAGCTAGAAAACAAAATTAAGATTTCAAATAAAATATTGGACTGTGTAGCTTTGACTTCGAAAGACAACACAAGGAAAACGTGAAGAAGCCCATTAAAATTACAATCTGCATTAGAGTCAACAGGAATTAGCATTAATACCTGTCAGGATTCCACCATTAATTCACATATTATTAATTAGTCGGTTTAATAATTACTGGCAAATACCCGTTTATACAATTTGTTCTTAAACAAAGCTGTTTTTCTTTACAATTATTTAGAATTTTAGAATCTATCCGCGAAATAGTACGCACACGCCGATGTGCAAAATATGTCGCACATTGCAACGAAACAAGACTTACTTTTCACCTTTAAAGCTATCAAAATTGACATCTTTTTTTTATAGTTGTACAAAAATGCGTATGTGTGTTGTTACACGTCCAAATCGCACTAGGCGTCGTGCAGGCTTTCGAAAGTAAGCGGGTTGCCAACCCAGCTACAGTGGAATTGGGCGGAGTCGATAGAACGAGTAAAATGATTGAAACACAGTTTCAAACACCTTACACTTACCATAAATTCAGAACTAACAATGCTCAATTCAGAAAAAATTGTCTCTAGGCGCCACAACAATCTTAAACTTTTCTAAAATAATTAGTCTTAGGCGGGGTGTTAAATTAATCCTACCTGTCTGTGGAAGATTATAGCCAAGTCAGATAAACAAAAGTAAGTTAATTAATGGATATATATATATATATATATATATATATATATATATATATATATAATATAGTATATATATATATATATATATATATATATATATATATATATATATATATATATATATATATATATATATATATATATATATATATATATATATATATATATATGAATTTTAATTTTCGCGTCCTTCATGAGTTGAATTGGTGTTTCGGATGCTGGACGACGTTGGTGTTGTAGTAGTCTCTAAGAGAATGTTTTGGAAACATGTCACAATTGGTTCAGCAGATTTTCCATTTTCCCATGGTATTCGGTGGTGTCCATCACCACTGTTATATTTCCTTTGTCGGCTGAAATTATTGTGAGGTCATCATAAATTTGAGCATGCACTGCTTGAGAAATACATATTTTACCTACAATGGACAAAAATACAAACCAAGACAAGGGATAATGGGATCGCCACTATCACCAGTGATTGCTAATCTGAAATCTGAATATGGAGGAATTTGAAGAAGAAGCACTTAGAACGGAATAAAAAGGTATAGTTCACGATGGAGCTAGAAAAAGATAATCAATTACTATTTCTGCATGTATTGATAAAAACGATCGATTTGGTCACACAGTCTATACCACTATGCTAGCAAACATAGAACGTTACAAATCTCGCATCATCAGAGAGGCTATCGAAATAGAGAAGCACATAGACAACCTCAATACCAAGGATGATGGATCAAGATTACCTACAACATGGAAACCAATTATAATAGGTAAACACATAAAAACAAAACATTAAAACACGACAACAAACGAAAGCGGAAGTAGAGAAAGTGAAAGTGCAACGAAAGAAAACAACAAAAAAGAAAGTAGAGAAAGTGAAAGCACAACAAAGGGACCAAAAACACGCAATCAAGCACGTAACCAGCGACTCGGAACTCCATATAAAACAGAATTTCAACAAAAGGAGTCAGTTCAATACGAGTAACACGAAACAGCACCCAAAATATTTCACTGCAGATCGCAATGAACTCAGTCAAATCGTCAACTTTACTTTTCTAAACACAAACCCTTATTTTTTACTACGTAATATGATTCTACATCAAAATCATATATATATATATATATATATATATATATATATATACATACATGCATGCATCATTTAATTAACTTAAGACGTTCTATTGTACGTCACTGTGAAATGTGTATTGAAAAGAACGGTTTACATTTTGAACAAAGTGTCTAATTTTATTACACTAGTGTTATTGTTATTTATTTATAAATCGTTATTGCTAAGAATTCTTATTAATTTCACAATTATTAATTAAGTATTGTTACAATAATAAATAAGGATTGTTAAAATTAGTGTACTAAACAGATTTCAATTTACAAAAGTCTTGTTTTTGAGTATGGCTTGATACAGTGGCGGCTCTTTAATGAGAGCAAGTGAGCAGCGGGCTATAACTTATTAGAATCTCACTTAAAAACTACATACATGTTTATGGCGAAATAGATACATACATAATCATACAGAAAGTATTGACCGCATAACAATAATAATTATGCATTTCTTTTTATACGAGGATAATAACAATGGATACTAAAAAAAACCGATAACCTACCTATTTATAAATGAAAATGTATTCGAAATTTTAAAGAAACGATCGTTAGGTACTAAAATGGCTCTAAATGTTTTATTATATCTTTTTTATTAAAAACTTTATATTCAATTATTCACATAAAGCACATTACTTAACCTAGTACCACAGCAAACATTAAAAATCAAAATAACTGGGAAACGCACAGGAATTTCGGAACAGAAGAAGGTACATTATTTTTGTTAAACTGTATGTAGATAATGAAAATAACAGTCTTTTTTAAAAATAGTCATTGGCGTAGAAGTTCTGTTTATGAAAGTGGTTGAGCACCCCCTCCACTGCGCCGCTGTGCAAGTTTGTGAACATCCTTATCACTTGTTTTATGCCCCTTAATTAATAGACATTATCCCCCCATCATGAAAAAATCTAAGCATTCGTTTATGAGTTATAATGAAAATTTGAGAAAAAAAATTATATTCAACACCCTGTATCTCGGAAACGAAGCCTTCTACGACATATGTTGAATTTTAATTTCTGCGTCCTCCATGAGTTGAATTGGTGTTTCGGATGCTGAACGACGTTGGTGTTGTAGTAGTCTCTAAGAGAATGGTTTGGAAACATTCCACTTGCCATCTTCATGATACGCGTAACTTTCGGCTGCTGCTTCTTGTTACTCGTATTGAACTGACGACTCCTTTTTGTTGAGGTTTCGTCTTATATAGTGATTACGTGCTTTTACTTTCTCTACTTTCTTTTTTGCTGTTTTCTTTCGTGGCACTCTCACTTTCTCCACTTTCGCTTTCGTTTGTCGTCGTGTTTGAGTGTGTTGCTTTTATGTATCTGTCCATTACAATTAGTTTCCATGTTGTCGAGAATCTTGATCCATCATCCCTGGTACGAAGGTTTTATATGTGCTTCTCTATTTCGATAGCCTAATGATGCGAGATTTGCAATGTTGGCTAGCATTGTGGTGTTTTGAAAGTTAATTTTATGCCCTGATGTTTGTACATGTTGTACCAAAGATGAGGTAGTTTGGCCTTCTTTCCTCCATGTACAGGTTATTAGCAATCGCTGGTGATAGTAGCGATCCCATTCGTGCTCCCTGTTTTTGTTTGTATTTTTGTCCATTGTAGGAGAAATATGTATTTCTCAGGGTGTACATGCTGAAACTTATGATATGTTCGGCTGGTTTATATTTTCGTGATATATTTAGTGCTTCTTCTGCCGGAATATTCGTATACAGTGACAGCACGTCAAAGCTTACGAGTATATCTCCTGGTGCGATTGTTTGTTGTTTGAGTATTTCGATTAAATGTTCTGCATTCTTCACGTAGAACTTCTCTTGGTTGGCGTAAGGTTGCAGCGGTTTTGCTAGTTATTTAGCTAGCGATGGCAGTGGTGATCCTATTGAATTCACGATCGGTTGGAGAGGAGCTCCATCTTTATGTAGTTTATGTAGTCCATGTATTTTTGGACATCGTGATAATTTTTCTCTCAGAATTAGCATTTTTTTATTTCTTCGTTAATTGTTGGCTCCAATATTTCCTTCCTTGTTGTTTTCTTCAACCACGTCGTTGGGTCTATCACAATTGGTTCAGCAGATTTTCAATTTTCCGACGGTATTCGGTGGTGTCCATCACCACTGTTATATTTCCTTTGTCGGCTGAAATTATTGTGAGATCATCATAAATTTCAGCATGCACTGCTTGAGAAATACATATTTTACCTACAATGAACAAAAATACAAACCAAAACAAGGGGTACCAATGGGATCGCCACTATCACCAGTGATTTCTAATCTGTATATGGAGGAATTTGAAGAAGAAGCACTTAGAACGGCCATCCACAAACCAAAACCGTGGTTGAAATACATCGATGACACCTTTGTCATACGGAACCATGGTAGAAAAAACTTGTATAGATTTCTGGAACATTTCAACCAGAAGAATAAAAACATATAGTTCACGATGGAGCTAGAAAAAGATAATCAATTTCTGGATGTATTGATAAAAACGATCGATTTGGTCACACCATATACCGGAAACCGACACACTCAGATCAATGTCTTCAAGCACAGTCTATACCACTATGCTAGCGAACATAGAGCATTACAAATCTCGCATCATCAGAGAGGCTATCGAAATAGAGAAGCACATGGACAACCTCAATACCAAGGATGATCAAGATTACCGACAGCATGGAAACCAATTCTAATAGGTAAACACATAAAAACAAAACATTAAAACACGACAACAAACGAAAGCGAAAGTAGAGAAAGTGAAAGTGCAACGACAGAAAACAACAAAGAAGAAAGTAGGGAAAGTGAAAGCACAACGAAGGGACCGAAAACACGCAATCAAGCACGTAACCAGCGACTCGGAACTCCATATAAAACAGAATTTCAACAAAAGGAGTCAGTTCAATACGAGTAACACGAAGCAGCACCTAAAATTTTTCCGCATCTGAATTTCACTGCAGATCGCAATGAACTTAGACACCAACGAATACCATCGGAAAATGGAAAATCTGCTGAACCAATTGTGACATGTGTCCAAAACATTCTCTTAGAGACTACTACAACACCAACGTCGTCCAGCATCCGAAACACCAATTCAACTCATGGAGGACGAGAAATTAAAATTCAACAGATATATATAATTATATATATATATATATATATATATATATATATATATACATATGGAACTGTATATACATAACAAGATTTCCTCCGAAAGGCATTCGAACCCATGTCCTCATTAACTAGACCAGTCTTTTACCAACTGAGATACACGGGTTAGTGTTAGTAGTTAATAAAATATCCTGTTGTTAACAAACTATATACGTACTAAGTTTTTATCGAATGGAATTCATAACCTCTGTAGCTTCACTCTTGCCAAACCTTTCTAATCATGAACCTGCCTATTTCATTAAATTTTCCAAGAAGTTTTATATATATATATATATATATATATATATATAATATATAATGAGATATTTTGGCAAGGGCACTATGATAAATATTCAACACTAACGTTTTATTCAAATATATTTCAAAACTCTGTTCAGTATCAGTAAAATATAATAAAATAATAACTATATATATATATTATATAAAATACAGATACTTGTTAAAGTATCCGGTAGTTATATAATTCAAAGTAATTGATTTTATTATATAACTATCACAGGATCATAAACATATATTATTGTAATATACAACGATGTTGATTGATACTTTATCTAGTGTAAAATATCACATTATAAATTATGGCACGAAATGTCTCTACAATAAATATATATATATATATATATATATATATATATATATATATATATATATATATATATATATATATATATATATATATATATTATATATGTGCATTGTTACGCTAGATTATATGTAAACCCTACATTATGAGGAGAATGGCGTCAGTACTGCGCTGGCTAGTAAGGCTAAAACAGAAATTTTGGTCTTTATCGTGTTCATGATACCGGAGCCAATTGAAATTTTATGATATACTAAGTTATGTTGCTAGTTAATATTGCCGTTGTCATTTTTTATAACTGAAAATTTATTTTACGGAAATATAACCTCAACCAAAATTCTAATTATTTCTAATACCAATGCAGTCACTACTGTTCTAGTAAATTGTAACTAATGTGAAGTTATATCAAACAAAGTGACCTTTTGAAATTCTATAAAATGTTAATAAATGCGTTTAGGTGAAGATTAAAATCAACAGCTGTAGTGCACATTATACATATATATATATATATATATATATATATATATATATATATATATATATATTTATGAACAAATTTTAGCAGCTGGTAAATTAACTGACAACTTAAATTAGCTAACTATGTACATTTTTTTAAAACATAATCATATGCGGGAGAAAAATTTTTCGTATCTTTTTTATTGTTACAAACATTATTACAAAAATTTTTATGTATAACATTTCTAATAAGAGTCTTTTTTATAGTTACTTTGAATAAAGGCAGGTTTTAAATTAAATTTGGAAAGTGTTTTAAACATTATACATTTTTTATTGATATAAGGAATGGGTACATACTTAAAATTTTATTCGTTTATTTCCGCATTCATCAACAATAATGACGCAAAAAAGTTTATTATGAAAATAGTTAAAAATAAGTACATTCATTTTATAACAAACACACGAAAATAAACTATGAGAATTTTAAGTATGTGCCCATTCCTTATATCAATAAAAAATGTATGATGTTCAAATACATACAGTTCATCTGTCAAATGTCAAATCAGGCGCCATTTTAATTTAATTTTTAATTTTAGATCATTATGACGTCATCGAAATTATAGATAATTGACGTACAATTCCCCCACAATATTATTTTTCCTAATAATTAGTGTTTGTGAAGTTTGTTAACGATCAAATTTAAAAATTACGGTTCTTTAACTAAAACTCACTGTTCCCAATAGAAACATACACAGGCCACCTTGTATTTTAAATAACTCTTTCAAGTACTAGTAAAACGATATCCATAGTAATTTTTTTAGTTCCTAAATAAAGGCAGTCATTTTTAATGTTCTAATTTTTATTAACAAAACATGCTCCTGAAGCCGACTCTGTCAAAGTAAAATGGCGTTTGAGTTGACATTTGGCAGATGAACTGCATGTATTTCAAGCCGTAGAATCCAAACATGTAAAAATATACAGGTTGTTTCATTTAAATTTTCAGCTTTTATGTCATATTGTTGTTTTTATACAAAAGAATCCAAAACTGGCTCTAATATAACCCATCAAAACTTGAACAAAATCTAACGACCCTTTGATTTACACACACACACACACACACACACACACACACACACACAACTATATAATATATATATATATATATATATATATATATATATACAGGGTGTCCGAACAACCCTACAAAGGAAAGTTGTGATTTTACAAAGGAAAATATAAAGAAAAGTTTTTATAAACTTAGGTCCGGAAATGATTCTTAAGGTGGCTACCATTTTTTAAAGATAACTTCACGAAACTGGTTTTTGCTTAATTACTCTGGAACTAGTTTAGAATAACCCTTCAAATTTGTCATACTATTTACCAATGATAATTACTGTTTTTAGTGATCAGAGATAAGTGGATATCATATACAGGGCGGACTAGGGGCAGGAGCCCTATACATTTTTTACTCTAGCTTCTTTCGCTTGCATCTGATTATGATTCTCTGATAATTTCCGCGTGAAAAAGGTACTCTTGTTAAACATCCCTAAAACCAACCGTTTTCAAGAAAAAACGTCTTATGTTTTTAATATAACCTTTTATGTGTTATTTTGTATTGTATACATATTTTTTTAGACTTTATTCATTTTATTATGTTTTTGTTATTTTAATTTCTGTCCATCATTTATTAATTCTAATTTATTAATAAACTAAAAATAACAAATAACGAATAACAAGTTAAACTAAACTTAATATTAAATTACAATAAATGCTCCACATGATGACTGTCGGTTCCAAGGTATAGTGAAATTCTTTTACTTAAAGAACGTCTGATCAGTTTATGAATATTACGTATCTGTCGGAACTCATTCCAAGCATTTTGAACTAGCAACAAAAGTTGTTCACGCGTTTGTAATGGTACAGAGAACATCTTAGATTTGAGAAAACCCCACACACAAAAATCGCACGGATTTAAGTTTGACGATCTAGTTGGCTATTGAACTGGGCCGCCTCTACCAATTCATTGGTTTTCGAAAGCCAGATTCAGAAATTTACGCACATTTCTATTAAAATGAGCCGGTCACCTATCGTGCATATACCACATGCCTTGCCAAATATTTAGAGGAACCTCCTCTAGTAACGTGGGTAAAATATTCTCAAGAATGAGGATTATCTCCAATGTTTGAATAGTAGTGTGAGTTGTCCAGATTATTAATCCCACCAAACAATTGGAAAATGCTAAGCGAGAAGGGAAATCACCTTCCAACATAGCATTTACTTTTTAAAATGAAATAGGTATAAGTTCCCTTTGTGTATCATTCGATTAATTGATGTTTCACAAACTCCAGGATGCATGGCGGACAATCTTTGTACTCTTAGTTTTGGATTATATTCGAGATCCATCAGTACAGCTTCTTCAAATTCTTCCGTTACAACTGAATGTCTACCCGTTTTATGTTTTTTAGGAAACCCTGATCTATTTTCCCGCAATCTTTGATGAGGGCTATAAAGGTGGTATGAGTGGGATGCATTCTTTCAGGAAATTTGTCTGCATGTCTACGTTGTGCCTCTCGAGTATTACACTGAACTTCCCCATAAATTAAATGCATATCTGTATACTCTTCAACAGTAAACGAAACCATTTTTCAAAGAAATGTAAACTAAAATTTTACTGCTAATTAAAACAAATATGGAACTATTCAAATAGCAACTAATGATATTCAATTGGCCAGCTAGATCGCCGGACTTAAATTCGTGCGATTTTTGTGTATGTGCTTTTCTCAAATTTAGGGTGTACCCTGTACCAATACAAACGCCTGAACAAGTTTGGTTGCGAGTTCAAAATGCTTGCAATGAGTTCCGGCAGATACGTAATATTTACAAACGGATCAGACGTTCTTTAAATAAAGGAATACCACTATGCCTTACAACCAACGGTAATCATGTGGAGAATTTATTGTTATTTAATATTAAGTTTAGTTTAATTTATTATTTTTTAGATTAATAATAAATTAGAATTAATAAATGATAGATAGAAATTAAAATGAATAAACTTTAAAAAATATGTACACAATACAAGATAACAAATAAAGTGTTGTATTAAAAGACATAATACGTTTTTTCTTGAAAACGGTTGCTTTTAGAGATGTTTAACAAGAGTCACTTTTTCACGTGGAATCATAGTTTCACAGAAAATTGATAACCGAGTGCAAGCGAAAGAAGTTATGGTAAATACGTACAGGGCTCCTGCCCCTAGTCCGATCCTTTATATAACATCTACTTGTCTCTAATCATTAAAAACAGTAATTACCATTGGTAAATAGTGTGCCAAATTTGAAAGGTGAATCTAAAGTAGTTCCAGTTTCGTGACGTCATCTTTAAGAATCATTTCCGGACCTAAGTTTATAGGAACTTTTTTTTCATATTTTTCTCTGTAGAATCACCCATTTCATTTTGTAGGGATTGTTCCGTGACACCCTGTATATGGAAAAACATTTTTGGCACGAAATATATTTTATCATCGTAAAACCACATTTTGGAGTCAATGAACCTTATACGGATGTGGTACGATGTACAAGGGCAATAATATATATTGATTTAAAGACCCAAATGGAGTTATTTGATATTAAAAAAACGGTCGCTCTGGAATAAATTAGATTTCCCCTGTTTATGAAGAATTCCGTACTTCTCGTTATGTAATAATAGTGTGCCCTAAATCATTTATGATAACTCTGATACGGCACAATTTTAGTACACCAAGTAATTTTAACGCATATAAAGTAGTTATGTACTCAATTCTAAAATATAGTACTTCTGTTTAGAATAATGACACCTTTAGATAAAAAACACATTTTAAGGAATAGTTTCGAATGTTATGAAAAATTTACTGTGAAAATAAAATGAATAATTACAGATGACAAGATTGTCCTGGCAAGATAATGTCTAGATTTGAAATTATATAGGTATCTAACATAAATTTTAAATATAAATAGCATTTCTAATAGAAAAATTACTTCGAAAAGCAACTAAAACACCTTAAAGTGGCGTTGGAATAGATCAGGATGATACATAAGTTCAATTAACTTATACCTTTCAGATTTATTTGTTACAAAAGCTAAACCTTGGCATAAATATCCGTGAAAGTTAAATTGTTGTGTTAGACTAAAAAATGGTTAAAATATATTATGAAATATTAGTGTCTTTGCCAACTATTCTAAATTTAAAGTTAATTTTGTAACTAAAAATTCAGTTTGTATTGCAGGAGAAAATTTCACAGGTGAATCGCTGAAAGATATTAAGTATGCGAAGTTTTCTATTTCTGTAGAGTAACCAACAACACAACATTTGCGTTTACTAAATTCCAATAAACACATAGTGCTATTATTTGGTAAAAAAAAATAATGTCTAGATTAAAAATCAAATTAAATTAATTGTTAATCATTTACCTATACCACTTCTTGATAAAGGAAAAAATATGGATTTATGAATGGATAATACTTTTAGATATACACCGTTCATATGCTTCATAAATAAAACTACCAAAGTAACTTTGTAAGAATTGGGTTTTGTCATAATTCACGCATTGCGCTCCCGTTTATAGTTCAATATCTGGGCGATCTTGGAGATACTTAAAAATTTCAAGGCAATTCATTTCAAAATTATCTTTTGTCATTAAAAGTCTTTATAAAGTTCTTCCAGTAACGCTAGTTTTTCGCTGCTCCAAATTTTATTATTATCAGAAATAGTCCTTTCTGTGGCAGCGTTGGATCGCGGTAAACACGCACATTTCAACAATTTTTAATATGTTGTTTTGCGGTATATCTTCACTCTTGAAGTGGTTAAAAATCTCTACCCATTGTTTGCCAATAGAACCAGAAACTTCTTTCCCCTCCTTTATTCTTTGACTGGTTGTATACCTTCTCGTGCACACAATTTCATCAAAAAGTTCCCCATTAATACACAACAAAACGCTTGCCAGTCTTCGAAGTGTTGCGTCCATTTATCCAAACAAGCTTTACAAGCAGTATAAAACATGCATACTTCTACCATTGAAGATTTTTCAGATTCCACTTGCGCCACATATTTCTGAAATGTAGAAGCTTGTGAGTGAAGAAACCATAGCCAACCTTCAAAAAATATGTTTTTAAAACAATTAAGAACCAATGTGGGTCATTTTTATTGCGAGAGAAAGTAACGCTGTAATGGTTTGAACATTTTTAGTAGGTAGCAACGCTAACTATCTGGTTTTATTGTATCCCAGCAGTTTTTGGTATACAGCATTAACAAACTCACGAAATTCTTTTAATTGTTCAACTTAACAGTATAAATGTAGAAATAGCCAAAAATTTTCATACTAATAGCTTCGATGTCAATGTATGATCAGTGTGCTGATGTTCGAATACAGTTATAAAGGATATGGGCGGCACAGTTCACCCCAACTAAAGCTATTTTAAGTAACTGTTAAACTTTATGAAGGATGTTACGCCCATGTCTTGATGCTCCTCAAAAATTGAAGGTTGTGTTGTCCGTGCACATTGCCATTGCTTTTGTTGTTAATTGGTATTAGTCAACCGCTAATACTATATTCGGATATAATGCCTGAAGTTTCACCTGGAAGATCTTAAACAAAACCTTTACTTGAATGTCCTTGTCTGGTTGAACACGATAAAGCGACTGTGCTTGTTTATATCATAAAATTGTTCTGCGTAAAAGACCGTCATACATACATAGGCGTATATCTTTTCGAATGAATGCCCATATTTGAACTATTAATAAAGGGAGGGCCGTAGGAATGATTACGTATTCATTTTCAAATAACCCAGAAGATTATAAACACACAAGAAAGAACGGGGACCAACGACCTGATACTAGTGATTAAGCTGGCACATTGGGAGCAACCCTTAACTTATTATCAGATAAGATAAGATTATCATAGATGTGCAGTGCATAATGTGCTATGTTATTTACATGTCTGCGTTTACTGAATCACGCTGAACGACCAGTTTTATGATTTAAAAATGAATAATACATAATAAACGGTAAACGGTAAACGGTAAACGGTAAGCGGTAAACGGTAAACGGTAAACGGTAAACGGTAAACGGTAAACGGTAAATAGTAAATGGTAAACGGTAAACGGTAAACGGTAAACGGTGAACGGTAAACGGTAAGCGGTAAACGGTAAACGGTAAACGGTAAAGGATGAACGGTGAATGGTGAACGGTTGACGGTAGACGGTAGGCCGCAGACTGCAGACGGTAGATGTGTTGCCTACCATCAACACAAAATTATCACGGTGCGATGTCAAAATTTAAGTCGTTTTTCCATGATAACTTATCTGTAAATGCGTTTAGGACATTTCCCAAAAATAGTATAAGTTTATATCGTTAATACCTAGGCAATAACGCCAGGAAAATTTGTTTTCTTTACAATTTTTCAAGATGTGGCATTCTGCCTGCCTTTCACGTTTCTTCTTAAAAAGACATTATTTCTAAAAATTTATAAAAAAGCATTTACTTTTCAAGGGAATGTTCGACTCCTTCATCTTGAACCAATCTCGATTACATGTAACAAAGTGAGCATTTTATAGTGCTATGGAACTGTACTATGGAACTATGTACTGTGATGGAGAAATCCCACACCTGTTTTTTGTTTTGTTTTTTTTATGGTTTACGATCCTGTTATTTCATATTCCCGTCTTCTTTCATAATTACAATAATTATAGAAACGTTCCCAAGTTAAGTTAAAAGCTACGTAAATAAAATCAACACTTTCAGTTGACCTAGTAAACTACATTCGTTCTATAGAAAATAAAAGCCATTGCCTTCGTTATCAGTCCTATTGTTGTCTTCTCGGAATACACTTATATAAAGTTCGCTTCGGATATCAAGATGTCAACTACTTAGTAAAAATATTTCTTTTCCTTTTAAATTTCTCGCAGTAAATTAATACCGGATTTGCATAATGCTTTAATTAACCACATAAATAAAGAGAATTATGTGAAAATTATTAAACATCAGACTACATGTTTTGAATGACAACGTAAATTAGAGTATTTCCTCATCCTGTTCTACTACTAATCATCCAGTCCGCAGATACTAAGCCCCCTGCAACCATTCCAGCCCTTCCAGATACTGGCTACCTGGAGGATCCGTCCATGGCTACGGAGTAATTATTATTGTTTGTTTATTTCGATTTAGAGTTATTATAATTTGAAATAATATAAAATAGTTTAAGTAGTTATTTAGAATTGTACCAAATAGGTAACAAATAGTGTGTTTGTTAAGATGAGGTATTTGTTATCATTATTCTTCTCTGACTAAAATCTGTTTATCCAACAGAAATAGAAATAGAAATAGAAATAGAAATAGTTAAGCTCCTCCCACTAAATTCGGCCAATGTAAGCAGCGGCCAGTTTTACACCAACGAAATTATAAAAACCGGGAAATTTAAAAACAACAAATTGAAATGTCGCATTGTCAGTACTAAATTACAAAGCGTTATGTTTTCAGTATTGGCACTTCAACACAGCAGATGTTTCAAATTATGTATTACTTGTAAAAATACGACGTAAGAACATATTACAGAAGGTAAAAGAGACTGCAAATCATTCCAGTAAAGTTTGGAAATTATAGGTGGACTTGGGTATAAACAACGATTCGTCACATACTCTTTTTTTTTCAAATTATTTTTAATTATATAAAATAAAGTTTTGGATTAGGTCACAATAGGGCGTCCTTTTATAAGGACGATAGGGTTAAATACTACGTTTAGAATAAGATACGGTTGCAAAACACACTACTTTATTCTAAAAAACAGAGAATATAAAACAGTTAAACAGTATGACATTGAATAAAACAGAATTAGAGACGTCTGCTCTGTTAGGTACGCCAACTACAGCAGTTGAAAGCAAGTAATTGCTTTTGTTTCGGGTTTTAAAAATGCGACTAATAACAAAGTTGGATTTAAATATTTCGGGAATTTTTAGGGAGGGGCATAACTATTTTTGTTCGGTAAACGGAATATAGGTCAGGCAAAGAAAAAAAAATTAAAAGTCAGCTGTTTACGAATACAGTTTTTCGCTATCATTTGCAAATAGTCTGTAGTACAAAATGTATGATTTATACACAAAAAAAAACAATGTACAATTTTTATTCTTTGCTTAAGCGTGGCTTGAAACTAGGATACTTTTATAAGCTTTATAGTAATACTACTTTATATAGTAGTTGTAGTTAATAATAATAATAATAATAATAATAATAATAATAATAATAATAATAATAATAATAATAATAATAATAGTAATAATACCCCCCCAAGGGAGACACCTTGTCGTGGTAGTAGCCACTGCTACCAGCAGTGGTGAAGCCAAGTATTCCCGAAATTCTAAGGTGTTGATGGTGACGAGGGAATGAATGGCCTTGCGATAGTAGGTCGCTAACGGTCTGCCTTCTATTCTTTTATGTTATGTGTTGTGTTTTGGATTTGTTTCACCCTTAATCCAAGTTGTGAAGCGACCCGTGGCGATGGCTGAAAAGCTCCTGAGGGTTATCAGGTATCACAAACGGAGCTCTAGAGTACCACTCGACCCTCTAGTGTAAGTAGGGTTACTGCAGTACGGAGCACTGCTGCAGTCGATTTTTATTTATTTCACTCTCGTGGGATCTACATGAGTGAAACATACAAAAAACCAAACCCAACCAAAACTGTTGTGGAGACGATGGAATCTGTTCCCCGGTTCCTGTTGGTTGAGAATACTGATGATGGTATGGGTAATTTTGATAAAGTTACTTAAAGTTAATTACCAAATCGATGTATGGCTTAATTGCGAAACTGCTTTGATTAGAAAGGTAAGGGATGGATTTCTGGTATAAACAAGAACGGAAAAACTGTCAAAGAAGCTCCTTGAGACGCCTATATTTGTGGGAATAACGGTCAGAGTCGAACCTCACGGCAATTTAAACACCTCCAAAGGGGTTATTTATTGCAAGGACAAGGAAATTGTACAATAGAGGAAATATTGAAAGAAGTAAAAAGTATAGGAGTCACGCAGGTTAGACTTCTTAAAACCAAAAAAGATGGTATGCTGACTGATACACCGAGCCACGTACTTACTTTTAATACTCCAAACTTGCCCTCCAAGATTAAAGTTGCGTTCTATAGTTTTAATGTTAGACCATATATTGCTCCACCTATACGTTGCTTTAACTGCCAACTGTTTGGACATGTAGCTGACAAATGCCAGGTAGAAAAAAAAATGCCCATGTGTAAAGCCTCCACATGACCCACCATGCGAAGAGCCAAAAAATGTATGAATTGTGAAGGTCCACATTCTGCAGGTTATAAAAATTACCTTACCTACAAATGCGAATGTGCAATTCAGAAAATTAAAACAATTGAAGAGATCTATTATATAGAAGCAAAGAAAAAAGTTCAAGTTAGTACACCAAATCCTGGCACTTCATATACAGCAACTTTGACTGCACCAAATAAAGACTTAAAGGCTGATAAGTGTATAAATGTGTAATTGTCTTTTGTGGGTTACACTTACTAATTTCCACTACGTGGATTTATTCTTTTAACCTCGGCTAGTCAGGACGTTTGGGAAGTGGGTTCTTAGACTGTTATATAACGGTTAAACAATTATTCATACCCAGGTTTAATACATATATTAAAAACAAAACTTCGGGAGTTATAATATCAACTTAACAAAAAAAGTATTCTGGTAAAATAATCAAATACTTGAGTTAGACAAAATGACGGAAAATAAACGAAGTTTCTAATTAATACTAATAATGGGTCTCTTCGTACAGCGACTGGTATTTGGGCAGCGCACCGTACCTCGGTGTAGTGCTGGTGTCGTTGAAATTTCGGCGGTAAATCCTAAGATTATAATACTTAGGGAAGATGGCGCCTGTGTATTTGGATCGTCGTCGGTTTGGATATTTCCTGTAAACAAACGCGTTATAATGTAGTGTTAAAAAAAATTGTGGTTTTGTTCTTTGTAAACAAATATAATGTGTTCAGGTGAAAATAATACAAGGGTGTGTGTATACTTCAAAAACGGGAGGATTACTGTTATTTAGACAGGTAAGTTTATTTTGTCTATTATTTTAGAATTTAAAGGCAATGTTGTTGAATTCGAGGTTAGAGCGTATTTAAAATTTCTGTCGTGACTGGCTCTTTATTACTTATATTTTCTTAAGCAGCGTTTGGAAATACGGAACAGGTTAAAGAAAAGTAGGCCCTACACGAGATTCTGGTACTTACACGATTAGTGTCAGCACAAGTTCGTGTTAGACCACGGTTGCATTTGATTTGTTTTATTTATGAGGGTTTATACACACGGACTAAGGGAAAAAGACTAATTCTAAAATAACCACAACGCAAAAGTGCTGATTATTTACATTTTTAAGAGCTGGAATAAAATGAATTATTATTTAAACATTATCTTAACAATTTTTATTAAAATAACAATTAATTTTTTTCACCCAATTCTGGCTCATTACAATCTCATCAAACAAGTATTACCCCAAATAGAAATATTTATTAAAAACACTATTTTTGCGGCCCTGACCCAAACAAAACCGATAAGCGAGTTCACTATACCGCTAAGGCAAAGGTCAGGCCCGGTATCGACAAATGAATCAAAAAGAGGTAATGATCAACTTGACACTACCTCTGAAGACGATAACAGGGAGACTGAAAAGAGAAAGAAAGCGTGGCCGTTGAGTAAATCAAGGAAGCCAGCCTCTAAGTCATAAATCTTTATCAATAAAACCATAACACTATGGATGAATCAATATTACATTGGAACTGTAATGGCATCATACATCACCATTGTGAGCTTAAATTGTTACTCCACGAAAAAGATCCGATGTGCATATGTCCGCAAGAAACTCACCTTCGACCTGAGCAGCCATATGCACTTCGTAATTACACCATAATACGAAAAATGCAGCTGAACGGGCCCACGGAGGGGTAGCCATTATAATTAAAGATCAAGTACAATATAAGCGAATTGACATCAACACCAATTCCAGGTGGTAGCTATTCAAATATTAAGACCTATCAAAGCCACTATCTGCAGCATATATCTACAAGACGGCGAAGTTCATGTAAAGGACTTGTGGAAGATATTGAATCAGCTTCCTACCCCGATTATCCTGGCTGGCGATCCGTAAAACTCGACTATAGGGGACGGGTGGTAAATGATATGTTAGACAGTTCAGAACTAATATTATTGAATGACGGCTCCGTAACACATATCTCTTCCCAATCTGGTACTTTCTCCGTAATTGATCTGGCCATTGTTTCCTCTTCGATTAGCAGCTCCGTTAGATGGATGGTGTTGGATGATGCCTATAACAGCGACCACTATCCGTGCGAAATTAAATTAGCAGTCGTGAGCACCAGTAAACAACCCAATAAATACTGGATAATGTCGAGAGCAAATTGGCACCAATGTAATAACGTACTGTCGCCGTCGAATACGTTACAATCACAAAATTTTAACATCCACACTCTCACAAATACCATAAAACAAGCTGCGATAGGGAGTATACCTTTAGGTGGAGGCAAAGTAAGTCAGCGGCGTCTACCATGGTGGAATAGGGATATTTCTAACGCAATAAAAGAAAAAAACGCGCGTTAAACATCTATAGGAAAACGCCTACACTAGTAAACATGATTGCTTACAAGCGATCTTGAGCAAAATCTCGACGGCTTATGCTAGAGTCGCGCAGAAAATCTTGGAGAGATTATTGGTTCTATCCAAACCGCTCTTCAGTAAATCGTGGACACTATGGCACATCACTTTGCAAATTTAAGTAGTACGTCAAATTATTACGGAGAGTTTAAAAGAGCCAAACTAAGAAAAGAACGTCCAATTAGCTTCGCCATCGAAAACTATCATATAATGCTCCATTTCAGTTTTTTGAGCTCGAACAAGCTTTGAGTGATGCCAACAGGTATGCTCCAGGCGCGGACATAGTTAATTATGAAATTATTGATAACCTGTCTGATAGGTGTAAGAGAGTCCTGCTTGCAACTTACAATGAACTGTGGCAAAAAGGCGTATACCCCCAACGCTGGAGATTGGCAACGATTATCCCTATACTTAAAGAAGGAAAAAACTCGTTAGATCCTTTGTTGTATAGACCAAGTAGCCTGACTTGCTCTCTTGGAAAGCTTTTAAAAAGAATGGTCAACTTTCGTCTCTCCTGGTGGCTTGAAAAGAATAACCTGCTAGCCCCATACCAGATGGGTTTCCGTAAACATATGTCAGCTATTGACCAGATTGCTTAGGTTGAAATTTTCGTACAACATTTAATTCAAAGATAGGCAGCATTCGGTTTATGGTGTTCTTCCATATTGAGAAGGCTTATGATACCGCATGGAGGTATATCATGCAGCAGCTGCACGGTTGGAACAATAGGGGTAAATTGCCAAACTTCATTTCATCTTTTATGTCTGAGCGTATGCTCCAAGTACGTGTGGGGAACACTCTGTCAGAGCGCCTAGTACTTGAAAACGGAGTGCCACAGGGGTCCACGTTAAGCTGTACATTGTTTAATATAGCAATAAATATGATCCACTTTTATTTCTAAATGGCGAACCGATACCGTGTGTTGGGTCTCATAAATTCCGAGCGTGAAATTAGACTCCAAGCTTACTTGGAATGAGCATGTTCAGTTCCTCGCGGAAAAATGTAAGATTAGACTTAACCTGATAAAGTGTCTATCATCGGTACGTTAAGGAGCCGACACACATATGCTAATACGTTTATATAGAAGTTTGGTTATGTCCCAACTAGACTACGCGTGCGTAAGCTACTCATCAGCTAGGACATCCTTACTGTCTATAAGAACGTAAAAATTGATACTCATCTACACCTTTGGAATCAGAGCTAACGTGCATCACAGGAACTATGAGATCACTACAGATAATGACAACAGCTACAATGCAAGACCAACAATTACCAGACTGCTCTGTATTAGGGCAAATGAGCTAGCAGAAAAGATAAAAATCCCTGTGTGTCCAGTATTTCCTTTAGCAATAAGAGAAATGCCTCCCTGGTTACTCCCAAATCTTACAACCCTGTTAGACCTGACGATCCATTCTAAGAAAGGGTATTTACCTATAGAACTAAAAAGCAAATTCACCGAAGTGCTGTCTAGACTGTTTCCAGAAACGATAATCTATACAGAGGATCGCGAACAGGAAATGGTGTTGGATGTGGTATGGCTATAGGTAAAAATCATATTCCTGGTCTCTACCAGCCACAGCGTCTATATTCACAGCAGAGCAACACGCTACCTGGAAAGCGCTACGATATTGCGAAATGAACAACAAAATAAAATCGGCAGTTACAGCCACCGATTCAAAAACCGCCCTGATGAGTCTTTGCGATCGTAGCTCGACTGACGTCTTAACTAAAATGTGCCAGGAAATAGTAAAGGTGCTGGTAGATAGAAGAACTGCGGTGACGTTCATATGGATAGCGGGGCACGTAGGAATTTCAGGTAATGAAATGGCAGACGAATCAGCGAAAAACGCAGCGTTAGCAAATGAAATAGATGTTCCTGAAGTTAAATTGAGGTACCAGAAGTTATACATAATACACCGTATAAAGGAAACATGGCAAGAGCAATGGCCAACCGTTAATAACCACCTTAGCCCTTTTAAACCTAGTGTCACCGCTATGTCACCTGCTATACAACTGCCCCGCCAGGAAGCCATCCGTATTCACCGATTAAGAATTGGGCATACAACTATAATATAAGAAGAGAATCCTAAAACGTAAATTCTGCAATTATATTATATCTGTGAAACATATAATCTGTGAATGTCCAGCCCAAGCCATTCAGTGTGGAATGTGCGATATACCTCAAAGAATTGAGGAATGCCTTACACCTTCGAGAGGAATGAAAACGTGCTAAAATACCTAAAAATGTCAAATTACTTCCTGCGGATATAATAAAAAAAGGGGTAAAATAAATGTGGTACTTACCCGATAAAAACCTAACGATTAAAGTGGATTTTTGGTTTCAAACGAATAATGTGCGAAATCTAGCACTCGAGGTAATAGGGGCAATGACCAAAGCAGTTGACGCCCTAAAAACAAAAAAAAATAGTAATAATAATAATATGTAGGGGTTGGACTTGCAAATAATCGTAAGTGATGCAAAGTCAACACCGAAACATGAGCTCGTAGCGGTAAATCGCCACTGTTAGCTCCAGAAAATATGGTGTCGCGGACCAGTCCACGTGGGGCCTCGTATCTAACGAGGTCAGAGATGGCAACTCTGCGTCCCCCTAGCTGGAAGTACACTTTTCTTATACTAGTCTTGAGTGACTTCCCTTACTTTAACTCTTTCCTGTTGGAGCACCCTTGCTCCAACTCTTGTTGTCTTCAGGCTTCCAACGAAAGCTGAAAGACCTCTTCCTTTTTTCTCTTCTCTTTCCAGGACATGCGCCGTCAAAAGCGTATACGGGTGTAGCTAGCCCGGGATGTCCTAGCTGGGGGCAACTGAGCGCTAGCCGCGTTCTAATACCGCAACTGCCAACTGTACTTCAGAGACTATAGCAGGGCGTGGCTAGGGAATGTTGCACAGCTAACGGTTGGTGGTCTTGGATTTACCACTAGTACTACGAGGAAGGTAACCTTTATAAAAAATCCCCAAATCCCAAGGTCGTTTGGCAGTTTTGGGTGCCGAAGGGATTGCGCGACTTAATTTCGCCAAAGTTATCCCGTTTTATATCCAAAAAGGTTGTATGGACTGTATAGAGCACTAAAGATGACAAAGAAAATGATAGACGGTATATTAGTTGAAACCAATACGAATAAACGATCAAGAAGGGTGTTAGATACAACAAAACTGGGAGATTTTGAAATTGACGTCATTGCACACAAAACTATGAATGTATCTAGAGGTGTTATTTTTTGCCACGATCTATTAAATTGTCCAATCGAAGATATTTGTGGAGAACTAAGTAATCAAAACGTAATAGAGAGAAGAAGAACCAAGCTAGAATGAATAGGGAACTGGTGGATACTCCAAACCATGTATTAACGTTCATCACCCCTATATTACCAAGAACCATTAAAGTAGTGCTTTATTATATAAATATTCGTTTATACGTGCCACCACCGATGAGATGCTTTCCATGCAACAGGTTTGGTGACACGTCTTCTTGGTATGGATATTTGTGTCTGCGGTAAACCAACGCACGTTGGTGTTCCATGCGAGGAACCCATCACTTGCGTTAACTGTGGTGGGCTCACCTTGCTCGAGTCTCAAATTGCCCGATCTATAAGCAAGAAGTTGCTATCCAGCAAGTTTGGGCAACATAAAATATTAGTTACCTGGAAGCAAAAAGAAAAGTTGTATCACCTGTCTCTACTGCAGGAATTGCCTATGCTAAAGCAGCTACGTCCAGTGCTGCCGTACCATCTAATGTTGATGTCCCAGCCTTAACCAAACAGCTTTTACGTCTTTAATTGGGGCAATTATACCTTTAATTCAATTATCAGTTGAGGATAATCAAGCGATTTCGTTTGTAATGCCCCCTACACAACATTTAGCTACCGAAATACTGAGAAGCAAGAATCCGTTTCTGAAGAATGCATCTCAAACGAAGGCAAAAGGAAAAGTGGGGTGGCCAAAAGACAAACTGAGGAAACCACCCTCCCGTGTCTCAGGCGCTGAGAATCATGACGAATATTACTAAATAGTAAACTGTGATTAACTATCTGTGATATTACAGATTTATATATGTTTACTATACCTACATATCTGTGGTACTATAATTTGTGGTATTTTAGTTAATGTTTACATGTACCGCCCTTTATATTTGTATTTATATTTTATTTATACTTATTCGTATTAGTATTTATCTATTTATTCATTAATTGCCCATTATATTTATATTCATATTTATATTTATATTTATATTTATATTTATATTTATATTTATATTTATATTTATATTTATATTTATATTTATATTTATATTTATATTTATATTTATCATTTACATTTACATTTACATTTACATTTACATTTACATTTACATTTACATTTACATTTACATTTACATTTACATTTACATTTACATTTACATTTACATTTACATTTACATTTACATTTACATTTACATTTACATTTACATTTACATTTACATTTACATTTACATTTACATTTACATTTACATTTACATTTACATTTACATTTACATTTACATTTACATTTACATTTACATTTACATTTACATTTACATTTACATTTACATTTACATTTACATTTACATTTACATTTACATCACTTACATTACATTACATACATTCCACATTCTACATTTACATTCACATTACACACATCATACATACCACATTACATTACATTCACATTACACATTCATCATACATTACATTACATTACATCTTACATTTACATTTACATTTACATTTACATCTTACATTTACATTTACATTTACCATTTACATTTACATTTACATTTACATTTACATTTACATTTACAATTTACATACATTTACATTTACATTTACATTTACATTTACATTTACATTTACATTTACAACATTTACATTTACATTTACATTTACATTTACATTTACATTTACATTTACATTTACATTTACATTTACATTTACATTTACATTTACATTTACATTTACATTTACATTTACATTTACATTTACATTTACATTTACATTTACATTTACATTTACATTTACATTTACATTTACATTTACATTTACATTTACATTTACATTTACATTTACATTTACATTTACATTTACATTTACATTTACATTTAAATTTACATTTACATTTACAATTTACATTTACATTTACATTTACATTTACATTTACATTTACATTTACATTTACATTTACATTTACATATTACTATTTATATTTATATTTATATTTATATTTATATTTATATTTATATTTATATTTATATTTATATTTATATTTATATTTATATTTATATTTATATTTATTTTTTTATATATATATAGCGCATCGACTTCTGTGGTCATTAGCGCTTTACATTATCCTCCTTTCTCTTCATTATATTTCTTGGTACACTGCTATACTTTTTAAGAACCTAATTGTCCTTTCGATGCCTTCCTTTTTGGTGAGTATTTCTTCGATATTATTTGTTAATTCACACATATCTCTAATATTTTTTATTGCAGGGCATTGACATAGGACGTGGTTGACTGTGAGGACGTGATCCTCGCAGTAATTACACGATGGTCGTTCGGAAGAAGTAAGTAAGTATGAGTGTGTCAATTTAGTATGTCCAATCCTCAGTCTTGTTATTCTAGTCTGATCTTGTCTGCATAGCTTTTCGGATCCTTTCCAACGACTGATATCCTTTTTTATACTATTTAGGCTGTTGTTTATTTCCCTCCACCGATCCTGCCATTTTTGTTTCAGGTTTCCTTTTAAAGTTTTTCTTATATTTTCAGGAACATGGATCTCGGCGTCGACTGTGTCCCGACACGCAGCTCTGCGCGCCGCTTCGTCTGCTTTCTCGTTTCCCGGTATACCGCAATGCCCCGGTACCCATATAAAGGTAATTTCCTTTTTTATTTCTTTCAGGTATTCTAGTGTGTCTACCATCATCATCGCCATGGAATCTGTTACGTGTTTATCGCGAATAACGTGTATTTTCGATAATTTCCTTTACTTTATCTAATGAATGACCTAATTAGTTAGATCTAAATAAATATTTCCGTATTCGTTGGTGGAATGTTTTTAATTTCGTACCTCAAAAATTATTTTTCGCATCTCTACAGTTAAACTAATTTATTTAACGTACACATCTTTTTTATTCCTTTATAGATATAAGTTGCGCCATCTCGAAGATTTAGGGTCATTTAATAAAGTTTTGAAAAGGAATCTTGTTTTAAAAGACAACAATGGGATATCTGTAAAATTTATTTATCATAATTTGGTTTTAACATTCTTATCTAGTTTGAATAGTTTTGACAGGTTTGCAATATTGCTTTTGTTAGGGCGTTGTTCCTGATCTTTCTTTTACTTAAGACGCCATTTTTCCGATGAGGAGATTGATCTTCAAGAAAAATGTTTCCTTCCGTTTATAAGATGTTTAAGCATCGTTTCTTTGGAAAATTTTTCATATAAGGTAATGGTTTTTGGTATAAAACCTTACTGACGCTTTACAAGCGGATTTTATTGAAATTTTCAATCTTCACATCCTCTGGTAAGTTTAACACATGTTCGACAACTTTTAGTAAATCGATTCTTTCATTTAGGCACTTTCGCACGATTACTTAAATTTATAACATAGGTCTATTGAAACGAAATCATCGCTATCGGCTCTAAACATCTAAAAGAGGTATGCTTGTATAAGGTAATTAGTAACGTACTTACTTGTATCACTTTCAGCGCCTTGATACCGGCGAAATAAACAGCTATTCTTTATTTATATACATAACTAGCAAATTGGAATCCACTACCGATCACCTTCGTACCTATTCCTACTGGAATGCTGGCTCTTAACTACCGATTAGCTGTCTTGGTTCCACAGTAACTACCACCTTCGAAACACGAAGGGCATTTACAGTTTGGTAATTCTTCATCAAAGGTCAGAATTCTTTATTATTCAATATACACAGGATTTATGTAATGAACAGTGTATTGCTCAAATTAGTACAACAGAGTTAGGTTACATTTGGGGGTTTAACCTTATATTACTTACCTGTAACAAAATTTATCATTTATAATAACATGCTTTTACTGGAGGCTAAAGTGGTTGAATAATTTAGAGTTTGATTTGTTCAATTTGTAATTTCTTTCTACATACAAAAAGAAAGAAAGGAAAAAACCACACCTATTATTCACTGTGACGTTGACCTACTTAGTTCGCTACCTTCACACGGTAGTTGCGCGTTGAAGCTCCTGTTTGTAAAATACATGATATACAGGGTGGAACAGATATCGAGGTCGTATGAATTACAGTCATTATTTGAAACTGTATATATATTTATATTCAAATTTAGAATTTCTGTAACTTTTCTGTACTTTGTCTTTCCTTAATATTAATTATTTGTCATTACGGATAATTTTGTTCAGAGCAGGTTTTGCTGTAATAAAAATTTCTGTACTAGTGAATGTCTTGCTGCCATTCTATGCCCTGCACTGAACAGACTATCCAGATATTTCTATTTAATACCACTTCTTTTTAATAAAATTCAAGAAACTGAAATTAAAATCATTGGGGATTTAAATTCTATTTTGTGAAACGTAGGCAAGCCGTTTCAAAAATTAAGCACTACTATTTTCATTGTGGATCTATTTTAGATCGCACTTTATGGGTTACTTTCGCCCTTTCGGCTGCGATTTGTAAGTACTTACAACCGTCGGGAGCGGCACAATAACGAAACTTTTCTTTTACATTTAGGGTTCGATTAACGAACTAAATACATTTAGTTTTTTTTTTCTTTGTGGGCATCTGCGACGGCTCACCACTTGCCATCGTCAGGGCTGAATTATAATTATGTTGTAAGTTAAGATTGTTATGAATACTTTGGGGGAAAACTAGCATAGTATCATATTTGTTTACGTTCGATATTTATTCGACAAGCATTAATTTGAGTTTAAATTAAATTAAATAAACGATTACTGTGTGGTTGTTCGGGTAAAAGTTTGTCTCTCTTTTAAATTGTTCCTTTTTTTTTTGGAGCACTACCTGTTTCAGGTTTTACAGAGCCTGCCCCTACTCTACTCCTCTTTTTCCTTTTTCTTTCCTTTTCTCCCCTTTCCTGACTAAAACCTGTGGCGCCTATCCTTTAGTGGCTATCTAACCACGTCAACAACCTTGTAGCAACCCTCCAAAACCCCACGCATCCAAGTGCTCTGCGGTCAAACGACCGTACGCAGGAGTTTAGTCGAGTGCACTTTCCAAAAAATGTTTACATGCAGGTTAGACATGTAGCATAAAATTGGCGACCAACGTTTCGGCCAGAGTTTTGGAGTACGTACAAATTTTTAGCTACATTTTATTTTTTTTTTCTCTTCTCATTCTTTGGGGTTATCTTAAATATTCTTCTTCTCTTTAGGTTATTGTATACACTTGGCGTGTTAGTGCCAACGGGGTTATAATATTTGATATAGTATTTTACTTTACTTCCTGAATTAATTTGATCTTTTATGTTACTAAGATGGCTGTTACACTTCGTTTTGATGTTAATCGTCTTACGAAGACAGAATTAATGTATGAATTATTATCTAGAGGTTTAGACTGTAACGTTAATGTCGAAGCTTTACGTAAATCGGTGCGTAGCGCGAGAATACTCGACGCTAACAAATCTCTTACTATGACTGCACATCAGATTCCGTTCGCGGACGACGAAATTGCTTTAAACGCTGCCATTCGGGAATTAAATACCGACATCGACTCTTCTATTGGTGACTGCACTTCGGCTGCTTTTCTTCGTCTGAGTACTTTAGTACTTCATGCTCAAAGACGATGCGAACTTATGATAGCGGATTCAGAAATGGAAATCGCTCAGAAAAATCAATTCCTAGTCGAATTACAAAATTTACGTTCTGACTTAGAGCAAAAAGGAAAAAGGGTAAACGTATTACATTCTCTGATACAGTTTCTTCACCAATAGCGGGACCTTCTGCAAATTCTACTTCTCATGGCGAACCTGACCCTATGGACGTAGAACCACCATTAATTTCTTCCGATGAGGACGTTGATGTGCCTCGGGGTACCTCAGCTTCTACTTTTACTCCTTCCTTAAGTCACTTCTCCATTACCAAGTTAGTGTTATCGTTCTCTGGCGACAGTACTGCCTCTCTCTTTGATTTCTTAACGCGGGTAGAAGAATTAAGTGCTTCTCGTGGTTTATCCCATAAATTTTTATTCTCTGTTATCCCGGAACTATTAAAGGGAAACGCATTATTACTCTATCGTGCTCGTAAACACGCGTTATCTTCGTGGAAAGATGTAGTTGCGCTACTTAAGACTGAGTTTTTACCGTTAGACTACGATGAACGTTTATTGGACGAGATTAAGTCTAGAACGATGGGTCCTTCGGTAACCATAAGTATTTATGTCGCTGTCATGCAAAGTCTTTTCCAACGACTCTCAGTTCCAATACCTGACCAAAAACAGTTATATTATGTACGCCGTAATCTAACACCCTTCTATCAGAATGCGTTAGCGTTAACTGAAGTCTCTACACTTTCACAGTTAATAACTTTAGGGAAAAAAGATAGAACAAAACAAGTATTTTATGGAATCTTTTAAACCTCCTCCGTCAAGGAAATCGTCACAACTGTTAGAACCTAGTTTGGCTTACGTTGATTCACCTTCTGACTCCTTTAAACCTTCTCCTTCTTCTCAATCATCGTCGGGAAAACCGAATACTACGGCGACTCCGCAAACTTCTAATGTTCTTGCACCTACTGTAACTTTACGCTGCTGCTTCACCACGTTGTCCACAACCCCAAAATAGGCATTGCTATGGCTGTGGTAAGCCTGGTTATACCCGCACTACTTGCCCAGTATGCACTTCTAATCAGGGGAAACTAATTTCTGAATCTTCGATCCGAGGAGAGGATTCTATCTTACCGTTAATCTCGGAAACAGCTTTTTGTGGAGTACCAGACTCTCGTCTTGACTATATTTTTGCGAGTGTTCGTAACGACGAACGACCTTACTTAAACGTCAATATCTTTGGTTATACTTTTCAGGGTCTTTTAGACTCTGGCGCTTCACGCACTATTATAGGAAATTTGGGTTGGCATATTTTACAGCGACTAGGTCTATCTTTATACGTGGGTTCGTTTACTGCCTGCACACTTGCGAATGGTAATACTTGTAATATTCTGGGTCAAATTACTCTACCGATCACTGTCGAATCTAAAACGATCATGCTGGATGTTCTCGTGGTGCCTGAAGTACCTCACAAACTAATTTTGGGTATCGACTTCTGGAAGGCGATTAACTGCGTCCCCGATCTTAGACATGGACAATGGACATTTGGTAATGATACTAGTTTAGCAACTATCTCTTCTGAACATTTGAGTTCTTTCTCTGATCTTCCTACATCTCAACGTTCTGCTCTAAAAACTTTACTGGATCACTCTTTTCAAAATTCCGACACTTTAGGATGTACTACTCTAGTCCAACATGAAATACGTACTAATTCCGAGCCAATCAAACAGCGCTATTACCCATTATCTCCTGCTTTACAACGAGTAGCTAACACTGAGTTAGATACGATGCTGCAATTAGGTGTCGTCGAACCATCAAATAGTCCTTGGTCAAGCCCGATTGTTTTGGTTAGAAAGAAGGATGACTCTTACCGGTTTTGCGTCGACTTTCGCAAAGTTAATGCGGTGACGGAAAAGGATGCTTATCCTTTGCCTTACATATCTTCTATTCTGGACCGTTTACGTGATGCACGTTACCTTTCTAGCTTGGACATTCGCTCTGCTTACTGGCAGATTCCTCTTTTGGACGAATCTAAACCTATGACTGCTTTTACCGTCCCTGGACGCGGACTTTTTTCAGTTTACTCGAATGCCTTTTGGCTTGCACAATTCGCCTGCTACTTTTCAACGACTAATTGATAGAGTTTTGGGGGGAGACTTAGAACCTTACTGCTTCGCTTATCTTGACGATATCGTTTTGGCTACACCTACCTTTGAAAAACATTTGGAAGTACTCGAAAAAATTTTTCAACGTCTATCTTCTGCAGGTCTCACTTTGAGACAAGACAAGTGTCATTTCTGCCGTTCTGAGTTAAAATACTTGGGATACGTCGTTAATAAGGATGGACTTCTAGTAGATCCCGAAAAAGTTTCTGCAGTTTGCTTAATACCTGTTCCTAAAAATGTTTCTGATGTTCGCCGCTTAGTCGGTATGGCGGGATGGTATCGTCGTTTCATACCTAACTTTTCTTCTGTCATTAAACCTCTAACTTCACTTACTCAAAAGAATACTCCATTTGTTTGGACTTCTGAATGCAAAACCGCTTTTACTTCTTTAAAAGAATGTCTAGTGTCAGCTCCTATTCTTTCTTGTCCTGATTTCTCACAACCATTTGTCATTCAAACAGATGCCTCTGACTTTGGTATCGGTGCGGTACTCTGTCAACAATTTCCTACTGGCGAAAAGGTAGTCAGTTATATTAGTAGATCTTTGACTAAGGCTGAACGTCACTATTCCACTACGGAAAAAGAGTGTCTGGCTGTTATCTGGGCTATTGAGAAACTTCGTCCCTACATTGAGGGTTCTCACTTTACCGTCGTTACTGACCACCATTCTTTGATATGGTTAAATAACTTACAGAATCCTACTGGACGGCTTTGTCGTTGGGCGATTCGCCTGCAGCAGCACGACTTTTCGATTATTCACCGTAAAGGTAAAGAACATCTAGTACCTGACGCTCTGTCGAGATCAGTTCCGAAAATAGACTGTATTAATACTTCTTCAACTTCTTTAGTCACTCTGCCTGTTCAGGATAAATGGTATTTAAAAACCATTTCTCGTATCTCTACATTCCCTAGAAAATATCCTTCTTGGGTTGTACAGGACGGACTCCTTTATAAACGTTCCAAATTTTCTTCTTCAGATTCTTCTTCGGCCCATTGGAAAATAGTCGTTCCTAAAGAACAACGCAAACGTATTATTTCTGAAAACCACGATCTTCCAACTTCTGGTCACTTTGGAGTCACTAAAACTATTGCTAAAATTTCTATTCACTACTACTGGCCTGCACTTCGTGCAGATATCATTCGCTATACTCGGCGGTGTGCTGTCTGTTCTGCACATAAAGTTGAACAGTCTGCTCCACCGGGGTTTCTAGCACCAAGAGCCAAACCTACTAAGCCTTGGCAAATTTTATGTTTGGATATCGTCGGTCCTCTTCCTAGGTCCTCTAAAGGACATGCTTTTGTGTTAGTTATAGCGGATTGCTTTACGAAATTTGCCTGTTTCTTTCCCTTACGCCATGCTACTGCTTCTGCGGTGTGTCAAGCCGTGAAAGACAATATTTTTCTTCTATTTGGTACTCCACAGTACATTATTAGCGATAATGGTGTACAGTTTCGCAGTAAAGAATTTATGAAATTATGTTCTGATTATCGAACCACTATCCTTTTCAACGCTAAATACCATCCTAGAGCGAATCCTGCGGAACGAATTAACCGAGTCCTAAAAACTTTAATCTCCTCCTATACCACTCAGAACCAACGTAAATGGGACGTAAATTTAAACAAAATTGGCTGTGCTATCCGCTCTGCAAAGCACGAAGTTATTGGCTGTTCTCCTTATTACGCTTTATTTGGACGCGAACATAACTTATTTGGCGACCTTTTAGGTCCACCACCTTCTCCAGATTCTACTTTACTAGACCCAGATCGCGAAAAACTTTCCGACAATAAACTAGTTCGTCAGTTCGATGCTATTCACACTGATATCAATAAACGACTGGCTAAAGCTTATCAAAGTCAACATCTACGCTATAACCTACGACGTAGACCGGTTAAATTTAAACTCGGAGATAAGGTGTGGAAACGCAACTACGTGTTATCAGACGCGGCGCGGCAT
This sequence comes from Vesta saturnalis, assembly GCA_036346205.1. NCBI lineage: Eukaryota > Metazoa > Arthropoda > Insecta > Coleoptera > Lampyridae > Vesta > Vesta saturnalis. The sequence goes on from JARFJB010001984.1 coordinate 893,941, forward strand.
TTTAATGCGAAACTCGCTCCAAAATTTACTGGTCCTTTCCTAATAAAACGAGTGTTATCTTCCTGGAATTATGAACTCAAAGATTCTGTTGGTAAATCCCTCGGGGTTTATCACGTCAAAGATTTAAAGCCACATATACCGGCCGATAATTCTTCTGAGTCCGATTCCTCCGTGCACTTGGCGTCCTCCTGTCCTCTTCCTCGTCCTGATCGATCCCTTCGCTATCCTAAACGACGCAAAAGACACAAACCTCCTAGCTAAACCCTTACTCCCTTTTTTTTTGCTATTGTTACGTTTTGGCTTTCCTTTTGGCTCTCTCTTTTCGTAATGGGCGGTTGGTTGGGCGATACTGGCGGGCCACTTTTACGGAGACCTCTCCTTCGTCTTCGGTGACCTCTACATCCGGTCCCTTCTCTTTTCCTGTCTGAATTTCTTTGGGGGTCTTCCCTACTAATTTCCTCAGGGGGATCTTCGGAGACTTGCCCTTTTCATTTCACTTTCCTATCTTCTGTCTTTGATCTACATCTACTCTACCTTCCTATTTCACTTTACTGGATGAATGCTTGTATGAATGGAGCTAAGAGGAACGGGATGGGTACGTCTTCCCCGTGCGAGCTTCGGTGACCACGGGATCCCGGGAATCAGAGTCAATGGGGAAAATTTTCGCCGCAAATGTGATTTCTTCTTTCTCTCCTACTATCTCTTAATAGCACTTATGCCATTTCATCTGTGCTAGTTCATGGTGGCATAGGGTTGAGTTGGGGTCCTTAAGGGACCTACTTTTTACACTCTTTCGGCAAAGGGGTCAAAATTATGGACCTTCTTTTCTTGCGGGTTGGGATGGGTGTTCTTCGGGGTTTTGGTTTTTAGGCTGCCGGCCCTTAAGTTCGGCTGAGGGTGGGGTACTTTTCTAGTGGGTTGGGTTTCCTTTCTTTCTTCCTCTTCTGCTATTCTTTTAGGTTTCTTTAGGTTCCGGGTATACCACGCGTGTTTGCTTTTGGAATGACTGAGACGAAGACAATCTACCTACCCAAATTACCTCATCCTTATCCACTTTGCTTCCTTAACTTTAGTAATAGACCTTTTTTTGTTTTCTCCTAGTTTTTTGTTTTTTTTTGGAAGTATTATTGCTTCACGGTATGCTCTCCTTTCACTTTTGTTTTCTTTTCTCCCTATTTTCTCCTAGTACCGGCCGAATGCCGAAGGGGCTCACGTGGGAGTTTGGAGTCAGGTTGTTCTTTCGCGGAATGCTTGAGTTGTATGCTTTATGGGTGTCTCTGGTGGTATATGCGTCATTGTCGTCCGCACTTAACTTTCTTCCTGTCTTCTCATTTCTTCTTATTTTGGGTTGGGTTTACTTTGTTTGCTCCGGGTTGGGAATGGCTTAGGGTTGCTTACTTCCTCGCAGGGGTTTGGTTTTTACTTATAGATATATATGTGGGGTTGGGCGAGAATATATGGGGTTGGGTCATTAGGGATTTTAGGGCTTCTTGTCCTGAGCGTAAGCTCAAACTTCTCTCTTCCTCCTACCTTCTTTCTTTCCTACCGTACATCGTTATAAATCCTCTTCCGAGGTCTTAATTTTGCTGGGGGGGAATCTGTTACGTGTTTATCGCGAATAACGTGTATTTTCGATAATTTCCTTTACTTTATCTAATGAATGACCTAATTAGTTAGATCTAAATAAATATTTCCGTATTCGTTGGTGGAATGTTTTTAATTTCGTACCTCAAAAATTATTTTTCGCATCTCTACAGTTAAACTAATTTATTTAACGTACACATCTTTTTTATTCCTTTATAGATATAAGTTGCGCCATCTCGAAGATTTAGGGTCATTTAATAAAGTTTTGAAAAGGAATCTTGTTTTAAAAGACAACAATGGGATATCTGTAAAATTTATTTATCATAATTTGGTTTTAACATTCTTATCTAGTTTGAATAGTTTTGACAGGTTTGCAATATTGCTTTTGTTAGGGCGTTGTTCCTGATCTTTCTTTTACTTAAGACGCCATTTTTCCGACGAGGAGATTGATCTTCAAGAAAAATGTTTCCTTCCGTTTATAAGATGTTTAAGCATCGTTTCTTTGGAAAATTTTTCATATAAGGTAATGGTTTTGGTATAAAACCTTACTGACGCTTTACAAGCGGATTTTATTGAAATTTTCAATCTTCACATCCTCTGGTAAGTTTAACACATGTTCGACAACTTTTAGTAAATCGATTCTTTCATTTAGGCACTTTCGCACGATTACTTAAATTTATAACATAGGTCTGTTGAAACGAAATCATCGCTATCGGCTCTAAACATCTAAAAAGAGGTATGCTTGTATAAGGTAATTAGTAACGTACTTACTTGTATCACTTTCAGCGCCTTGATACCGGCGAAATAAACAGCTATTCTTTATTTATATACATAACTAGCAAATTGGAATCCACTACCGATCACCTTCGTACCTATTCCTACTGGAATGCTGGCTCTTAACTACCGATTAGCTGTCTTGTTTCCACAAAGTAACTACCACCTTCGAAACACGAAGGGCATTTACAGTTTGGTAATTCTTCATCAAAGGTCAGAATTCTTTATTATTCAATATACACAGGATTTATGTAATGAACAGTGTATTGCTAAAATTAGTACAACAGAGTTAGGTTACATTTGGGGGTTTAACCTTATATTACTTACCTGTAACAAAAATTTATCATTTATAATAACATGCTTTTACTGGAGACTAAAGTGGTTGAATAATTTAGAGTTTGATTTGTTCAATTTGTAATTTCTTTCTACATACAAAAAGAAAGAAAGGAAAAAACCACACCTATTATTCACTGTGACGTTGACCTACTTAGTTCGCTACCTTCACACGGTAGTTGCGCGTTGAAGCTCCTGTTTGTAAAATACATGATATACAGGGTGGAACAGATATCGAGGTCGTATGAATTACAGTCATTGTTTGAAACTGTATATATACTTATATTCAAACTTAGAATTTCTGTAACTTTTCTGTACTTTGTCTTTCCTTAATATTAATTATTTGTCATTACGGATAATTTTGTTCAGAGCAGGTTTTGCTGTAATAAAAATTTCTGTACTAGTGAATGTCTTGCTGCCATTCTATGCCTTGCTCTGAACAGACTATCCAGATATTTCTATTTAATACCACTTCTTAAGGGTTTTAATAAAATTCAAGAAACTGAAATTAAAATCATTGGGGATTTAAATTCTATTTTGTGAAACGTAGGCAAGCCGTTTCAAAAATTAAGCACTACTATTTTCATTGTGGATCTATTTTAGATCGCACTTTATGGGTTACTTTCGCCCTTTCGGCTGCGATTTGTAAGTACTTACAACCGTCGGGAGCGGCACAATAACGAAACTTTTCTTTTACATTTAGGGTTCGATTAACGAACTAAATACATTTAGTTTTTTTTCTTTGTGGGCATCTGCGACGGCTCACCACTTGCCATCGTCAGGGCTGAATTATAATTATGTTGTAAGTTAAGATTGTTATGAATACTTTGGGGGAAAACTAGAATAGTATCATATTTGTTTACGTTCGATATTTATTCGACAAGCATTAATTTGAGTTTAAATTAAATTAAATAAACGATTACCGTGTGGTTGTTCGGGTAAAAGTTTGTCTCTCTTTTAAATTGTTCCTTTTTTTTTTGGAGCACTACCTGTTTCAGGTTTTACAGGGCCTGCCCCTACTCTACTCCTCTTTTTCCTTTTTCTTTCCTTTTCTCCCCTTTCCTGACTAAAACCTGTGGCGCCTATCCTTTAGTGGCTATCTAACCACGTCAACAACCTTGTAGCAACCCTCCAAAACCCCACGCATCCATGTGCTCTGCGGTCAAACGACCGTACGCAGGAGCTTAGTCGAGTGCACTTTCAAAAAAATGTTTACATGCAGGTTAGACATGTAGCAAGTCCTGTGGACGTACTTTGCGTACTTGATAACCCTGATGGAGTCTGTGACTATTATGTGATTCTGTGATAGAGAAATATCACAGAATTGAAGCGCTTGCCATGCCGCGTATTGTTCTGCCAGGTATACGGTGGCATCTGGTGGTAGCGACCAAGTGTGGGTTTTATCTCCCACAACTATGGCTGCTCCTACACCATGACAATTCTTAGATCCATCGGTGTACGCAACGATCGAGTTTGGGTAAGTATTTAGTATACTTTCGAACGCTTTTCGGTGTTCTTCTGCAGTTCTGTTTGTTTTAGGTGTTCGGTTTAATTCTAGATGGATTGATGTTTCCTCCTTAGTCCATGGTGGGAATTCGGCTATGTTTATCGTCAATGTGCGTGGTAACGTATATTCTAATTCGTTCAACAATTCCAGTGCTCGCTCGCCGGCAGGTCGTGAGATGGTGGGTCTGTGACTTTATATTCTGTGGAAATAATCAAATTGGGCTGGCCTGCCCTTATTGTTCGGCCAGGTTGGTGGATCGGTTACGCCGTTGGGTTTTCAAACAACATCCTGTTCCCTGAAAACTTGTTCCAGGGTGGTACGAAAAGGGGTAGAAGATCTTTAAAGCTTTGGGTTCTTCTGGGTTCTGTTTGGAGGTGTTGGTTTAACGAGGATTGAGTTTCCCCTTAGTCCATTTTGGCAGGTTTATCGAAGGGTTAACGTATATTCTTTCGTTTCCAAATTTTCCAGGTTGCTCCTCGCCGGCAGGCTAGTTTGCATTTCCCGGAACAAAGGAAATTCCGGTGTTGGTGCGGTTTATGTTAAGGCTTTGAATCGGAGGGTTTCAAAGGAAATCCTGTTTCGTTTCTTTTCAGGGTTAGGGTGCACATTAAAGCTGGTTCCTTATGGGTTTATGCGAAAATGTTGTCTTGGGCCTTGTGCGAAAACGAAAACCCATTTGTCGATTTTGGCAGGTATCGGGTTAATCGATTCTTTCAAATTTATCGAGATGTTTTCATTTAGGTGGACCGAAAAAATTGCCCAAGTTCGTCGAGGGTAATTAAAACCTACCGCGGATGGGTTTTCCAATAATGCTGGTCCATTGGGCCCATGGCAAAAAGGGTCCGTGAGCGGGAAACCCCTTTGCGAGTTTCCGTTTTTAAGATTCCTTTTGGTAGGTTTAGTCCGGGCCAACTCGAAAACCCTGAGGTTCTGTATCTAAAACCGAAGGCAAAATTTAGTACGTTGGCCCTGCAACTCCTTTTTAAATTTTTTTATATTTAATATTTTATTTAAATTTTATATTTAATTTATATTTATATTTATATTTATATTTATATTTATATTTATATTTATATTTATATTTATATTTATATTTATATTTATATTTATATTTATATTTATATTTATATTTATATTTATATTTATATTTATATTTATATTTATATTTATATTTATATTTTATATTTATATTTATATTTATTTATATTTATATTTATATTTATATTTATATTTATATTTATATTTATATTTATATTTATTTTATATTTATATTTATATTATATTATATTATTTAATCTATATCTTTATATTATATCTATATCTATATCTGTATTATATCTATATCTATATCTATTCTATATCTATATCTATATCTATATCTATATCTATATCTTATCTTATCTGTATCTATATCTATCTTATCTTATCTTATCTATATATATCTATATTATATATCTATATCTATATCTTATCTATATCTATATCTATATCTATATCTATATCTATATCTATATCTATATCTATATCTATATCTATATCTATATCTATTCTATATCTATATCTATATCTATATCTATATCTATATCTATATCTATATCTATATCTATATCTATATCTATATCTTATATCTATATCTATATCTATATCTATATCTATCTATATCTATATCTATTCTATATCTATATCTATATCTATATCTATATCTTATCTTATCTTATCTGTATCTTATCTTATCTGTATCTGTTCTGTATCTGTATCTGTATCTGTATCTGTATCTGTATCTGTATCTGTATCTGTATCTGTATCTTATCTGTATCTGTATCTGTATCTGTATCTGTATCTGTATCTGTATCTGTATCTGTATCTGTATCTGTATCTGTATCTGTATCTGTATCTGTATCTGTTTATCTGTATCTGTATCTGTATCTGTATCTGTATCTGTATCTGTATCTGTATCTGTATCTGTATCTGTATCTGTATCTGTATCTGTATCTTTGTATCTGTATCTGTATCTGTATCTGTATCTGTATCTGTATCTGTATCTGTATCTATCTGTATTGATCTGTATCTGTATCTGTTGTATCTGTATCTGTATCTGTATCTGTATCTGTATCTGTATCTGTATTTGTATCTGTATTTATTTGTATTTGTATTGTATTTGTATTTTATTGTATTTGTATTTGTATTTGTATTTGTATTTGTATTTGTATTTGTATTTGTATTTGTATTTGTATTTGTATTTGTATTTGTATTTGATTTATTTGTATTTGTATTTTATTGTATTTGTATTTGTATTTGTATTTGTATTTGTATTTGTATATTTATTTTGTATTTATATTTATTTTATATTTATTATTTATTTATATTTATATTTATTTATATTTATTTATTTATATTTATATATTATATTTTATTGTAATTTATATTATATTATATATATATATATATATATATATATATATATATATATATATATATTATATATATATATATATATATATATATATATATGTATATATATATATATATATATATATATATATAATCATATCATATATATATTAATTACATCTACATCAATCTACATCTACATCTACATCTTATCTGTATCTGTATCTGTATCTGTATCTTATCTGTATCTGTATCTTATCTGTCTCTGTATCTGTACCTGTACCTGTACCTGTTTGTGTTTGTGTTTGTGTGTTGTGTTGTGTTTGTGTTTGTGTTTGTGTTTGTGTTTGTGTTTGTGTTTTGTTTGTGTTTGTGTTTGTGTTTGTTTTGTGTTTTGTTTGTATTTGTTTTTGTATTGTACTTGTACTTGTACTTGTACTTGTACTTTTATTGTACTTGTTTGCTTTGTACTTGTACTTGTATTGTACTTTGTACTTTGTATTTGTACTTGTACTTGTATTTGTATTTTGTACTTGTATGTACTTGACTTTTGCTTTGTACTTGTACTTGTACTTGTACTTTACTTGTACTTTGTATTTGTATACTTGTATTCTTGTACTTTATTATGTACTTGTACTTTGTACTTATACTTGTACTGTACTTGTATTTGTATTTGCATTTGTATTTGTATTTGCATTTGTATTTGTATTTGTAGTTGTATTTGTATTTGTATTTTTTTTTTTTGGGATGGCGTCAACTACAAGGTTATTGCCATTGGTTACACTTTTAGTGTTTAACAGCTCAATCTTCCACTACTTGGTTTTCTTTTCTTATATTTTTTCAAATAAATTTGATTCATGCAAGAATTGAAATAACTTCTTTAAGGTGCATCTTTTAATTGCCAATATTTCTGGTACTGTTTCTGGTAAGTTGTGTCTTTGTCTGTGTTGGTTGAGTTCTTCACATTCTATTAGCAGATGTTTAACCGTAATCGGAGATTTACACGTATTGCACATATTGTTAGGGGTATTTGTCAGTAAATTTGAATGAGTTACTTTGGTATGCCCTGTTCTGAGACGCGTTAACACGATTGCCTCTTTTCGTGACATTAATGTGTACCGTTTACGAGCTTTTACCAAAGGGACATGTTGTTTCAGCTCACGATTTTCTTTATTCCACATGTCTTGCCACAAATGGTTAATTTTCATACTTATTTGGGAGATGTTTCCTAAATCATTTTCGTTAATTTTGCCAGTTACAAGCGTATGATATAGCCGAGTATATTGGTACATTAAGTTTTGTGTGCTTTTGTTCTTTTTGTAGTAGCTGGTGGTTAAAATGTGTCACATTTGCTCGTATTTTGGAGAAATATTTTAATAGTAACCACTTTCTCCTTAACATTAAAGGTAATACTCCTGCTTCGACGTAAAGACTACTGGTTGGGCTAGTTGGAAATGCTCCTATAGCGTACCTAAGTGAGAGATTTTGTATAACGTCTAATTTGTTTAAACGAGTTTTACATGTCGAATATATTATGCACCCATAATCTAGCCTAAGAGGATTAATGTTTTATAATAATTAAAACTTCTCTATTTGCACCCCATTTGGTGTTAGCTAAGCATTTCAAAACATTCAGCGTTCTTCTTGTTTTTATTTCTAGTTCTTCAAGGTGATATTTCCACGTAAGTGCTGGATCTAACACCATTCCTAAGAACTTGACTTTTTCTGGCATAAAATCTGCTTGCCTTTTAGAAGTAGGTTTGGTGGATAATGCGGATTCGTAGCTTGCAAAAGTGCAAACATACGGTTTTCTTAGAGATGCGGAATCCTACGTCTTCCGCTTGTCGCACAATTTCATTGATTCTTCTTGGATTATGGTGTTTGAGGAGTACTCTCTTTTAGACGACATATATATCGCTATGTCGTCCACATATAAACAGCGGCCGATTTCTAGGTTTAACGTATCTGTTACATTGTTCACCGCGATAATAAACAGGGTGACACTAATTGGTGAACCCTGAGGGACACCGTTTTCTGCGGTATTGTAGAAGATAAACTACTCCTATCCTCACTTTAAAGTGTCTATCACTTAAGAATGACCGAATGAAATACGCCATATTTCCAGTGATTCCCCATTCGTGTATTCTTTTTAGTACAGGTACCGCCAAACCGTATCATAAGCCTTTACTACGTCAAAAATACTGCTGTAAGGTGCTCTCTATTAATAAAGCTTTCTTGTATTTTGGTAGCAAGGTTTACTAGGTTATGTTTGTCGAGTAATTTTTCGAAACCCGGCTTGAAAGTAGTTTATCCACTTGTTTCTTCCAGCAGATCGACAAGCCTTTTATTAATTATCCGTTCAAGGAACCTACACAACTTGTTAGGGATATTGGCCTGTAATGAGCCGGTTCTAAGGTATCCTTGTCTTTCTTTGGAAGAGGAACTATGATGGCGGTTTTCCACTTTTGTGGATAGTGACCTTCTTTCCATATTTTGTTAAAATAAACAAGAGGTCTTTTAGACCTACCTGAGGTAAGTTGTTTAGCAGTGCACTACAGATATCATCTATACCTGCCGCTGTATTTTTAAGTTCCTTTACTTCATTTGTTAATTCTGTCATTGTTATTTTCTATTATATGAATGTTCAACTTTTTCAGAAAAGTCAAGAGGTTCTTCACGTCTTTCCTTATTGTCAATGAAATCTTGCTGGTAGTTGTTTGTGCTGCTCACTTGTTCATAATGTTTGGCAAACAGTTCTGCTACCTCATAGTGTTCAGTTATTATTTATCACCTTCACGTAGCTTTGGGAGTCCTGTCCTTGAATAGGCCTGATATTGCTCTTATCTTTTCCATATTATCGAAGGTGGTGTATTTGAGGTAATGGTATTTACAAAGATTTCCAGGTCCTTTTCTGGGCTTCTCTTATTTTTCTCCGTGCCAAAGCGGTTTTTAAACTCTACCATATTTCCTATTGTTGGATTTGACGTAAACTTTTTCAATGCTATTTTTCTGGCATTGATGGCAGCCTCGATGCTGGGATTCCACTAAGGAACGGTATTTTGTGTATTTTATGCTAGACTTTGGGATAGCTTTTAAAGCTGCATTCAGGATTGAACTACTAAACTCCTGCACCATTGAATCTAGATCCAATTCTCGGTTGATTGGAATAATTTTTTGTTTATATGTATCCCAATTTGCTCGTTCGAAGTGCCATTTATCGAAACGCAGTGGAGGCACTTGTTCCTTTACTGTTTGTATGAGTATGGGATAATGGTCGCTTCCATGGAGATCCACGATAGTAGTCCACGTATAGTTTAATGTTATTTTCGATGAACATATAGATAAATCAATGGCGGAGAGTTCATTGGATCTAGAATTAAAGAATGTAGGTCTACCGTCATTCAAAAGGGTCAGTTCTTCCTGGTCGAGGAACTGTTCTACTATTTTCCCTTTGGCGTCTCGTTTTTTTGAACCCCACAACGGACTGTGTACGTTGAAGTCCCCTATCAATAAGAATGCTCCTCGAAGTTGACCGATAAGATCGTCAAGATCTTGACGCGACCAGTTACCGTCAGGTAAGTAACATTCATGATAATATTAATTGGGTATTCAACTGTCACAGCCACAGCTTGCAATCGAGAATTAAGAACTATTTGCTTAAATACGCAATCTTGGTGGATAAAAATAGCTACGCCGCCACTAGCCCTTTTGGCGAGTTCTGCGTCATATCGACAACAACTGTATTGATGTAATGCAAATTCGTCACTTAGTCTGAAATGAGTTTCTTGTAAGGCCACTATTAATGGCAAAATTCGCTCAACATTAACTTTATCTCTGCAGAACTTTTGACACCCATTACAATTCCATTGGATTATAGTATCCATGAATGGTTTGGTTTTAGTTATTATAATATAATAAATAATATATAAAACTATAAATAAATAAAGTTAATAAATAAATTCAAAAAAGACAAACTTTATACACGAAAAGGACAAACAATATCACATAAATATCACAGAAATGTATCACAGAAATATATCACAGAAATCTATCACGTTTACGTCAAGTTGTCAAATTCTCGTTTGAGGATTGACTATCCTGACGTGGCTTCCTAGGTCTACCTGTAACGATTTCATTCCACACAATTACATTGTCAATATTTAAATTTTGTACATGCATACGCCAACTTACGATAGAATAGTCATATAAAAAAAAATGACAATAAAGAAGGCACTACAAAAAAATGAGGAGCGTTGTCTAAATAAATATGGAAAAAAGACGATTTTTTTAAAGAAAACGTTGAGTTTACGATTACCAAAGTTTACTTCGCATTATCGCGGATTTGATTATCAAGAGTTTAGTGAACTTTAATTAAGTCATTTTGATTGAAAGGTCTTCTTAACAAGGCCTTTTGTCCGTACTTCTCGTCTCAGATTTATTTGATACCAAATATTGAATTTCTAAGCTACCAGAATCTTGGGAAACATGCTAATAGTCGTGTAAGTTTGTCTGAAAAGCATGCTGGTAGTTAGAGTATTATCATTGGAAAGGCTTACGACGAATTTTACTTAATTAATAACAAAATATATAGTAAGAACTGGACAATATACTTGGGAATTTTCATAGTTAATGTCGGATAACACCTGGGAGCGGAACCTTCTACAGATAAGTGTTTCTCCATTTTATTCCGCAAATCAAAATATTTGTTAATTTAATTACAAACAGTATAACTAAGATTTTATGTTTTGTTTGATTTCAATTTAAAAATTTATAGCTTTTTTTGATCACTGTACTACCGGTGGGAGATTATACGATCGTATATTCATTTCTTTTGTGCACCTTAATTGTAAAATTACCATAATTATTTGGATAGCATGAGTGTTACAGTAGTTAACAAACTTCATTAAATAAATGTAAAGTGATAAAATTTACTGCTTTTCCATTATTAAAAATTGAGATACACTGATAGGCTTATTGGCACGAACCCAGCATAAGTTACCCGTTTACATCTCATATTATTTTTATTATTATAACCAACACTGATGGTTATAAAGTGGCCAAAACAACGTGAGGCCTCGATTTTTGGAGTGATCTCGATGTAAATGTTTCTTTTGAATTCAAATAATACATTTACCATTTAATTTTTAAGAATTTCATCATGAATGTTAACGCGTTAAGAGCGGATGAATTATCTTATGAACTTCGGTGGAAAATATTAATCCCGAGGGTATGAATGTCGATGCAAAACGTAGATCCCTTCGTGCTAAAATTGCACTAGAAAAATTAATGTTTCTTTAATTGCATCTTATACACCCGTTGTCTTTGATATAACACTAGAACTCGATGTTTGCGACAAAAAAGTGAGTGAATTAGGGTCGTTAGTAAATAATTATATTCAGTCTCCGAATATTTCTGAATACAGTAAGTTAAATACCAGACTATCTCATATTTTACTCGTTTAAACAGATTAGAACCCTCTGATGATAATCTTCAACAAGAACATACCAAAATATGTTCAGAATGCCTTGATTTAATTGAACTCTTAAATAATACGGCAGAAAACCTTGATGATAATAGTGACCCGGATAGTATTCGCATTTCTCAGGATTACTTACAAAATGAAATCCTCTCGCGAACTCTACTACCGCTAGAACACGTGTATCATTTTCCGACCCTATTAGTCAACAATACCCTCCTGGCGAGAATGATTACCTAACCCGTTCATCACCTTCTCATAATGAAGCACCCTTACCTGACCTTCATAATTTGCGGCAAGAACTAGATCGTATGCAATTTCCGCATAATATTTCTTATAGATCGGATGCTGTTAAGTCAATTCCAGTGTGCAAGTGGAATTTAACTTTTACTGGCGATACATCCGTAACTGGTGTTAATTCATTTTACAAAGAGTCGAGGAGCTGAGAGTTGCTCGAAACGTTTCAACCTCACAACTTTTCGATAGTGCAGTTGATTTATTTTCGGGATCAGGTTTAGTTTGGTTTAGGGCAATTCGTAACCGAGTTAATACTTGGGAACAGTTAGTGAATAAACTCCGCTCAGATTTCCTCCCAATTGATTTCGATGAGGTATTGTGGGATGAGATTAAACGTCGTAAGCAAGGTTCAGATGAGAGGCCTACAATTTTCATAGCCGCTATGGTTAACTTATTTGATAGATTACAGGAACATCCTACGGAAGACAAACAACTTAGGTATATTCTTCGCAATCTACAACCTTATTATGCAACTCAGTTAGCTTTAACCAATATTATTTCTTTTGACCAATTAATTTCTTTGTGCAAAAGGTTAGAGGAAACAAAACTACAAAACGCCCGCTACCGCAACCCTTCTATTGCCAGCTACATTCAATTAGAACCAGATTTAATGTACAAACCTGCTATGAGTTCTAAAAAAACTGAGGTTTGCGCGACCAAAGTAGCATCTCCAAAACTAACGTGTCAGGACCTAAAAATTCTTACCCCCTAAAAGATATTTTAATAGAGTCAACCCGGAATTAGTCTGCTGGAACTGCCAAGACAAAGGGCATACGTTCAGAACCTGCCTTTCCGAAGAAAAGAAAGTTTTCTGTTTCGTTTGTGGACATCCGATGCTTACTTTTCAAAATGTCCTCGTTGTAACCCAAAAAACTTGTAAAGGGGAGGAAGTCTTTCGGTCGCTTTACTCCTACTGATGAACATCTACAGACTGATAGTATACAATGGAACTTTTGGTTAAAAACTGTACATGAATTTTATAAACAACCTGTCACAATTTCTACAATGTTTTCCCATACAAATAATGATAATCGCCCTTACGTGACTGTTAGCATTTTTCAAACTCAAATAAAATCTCTTTTTGATTCTGGTGCAAACCAAACAATTTTAGGGAAGTTAGGTATCTTCTTAATTAAGGAATATGACCTCCGTTTAATAAGAACTTTCGGTACCAAATCGTTAAAAACCGCTGATGGTCAATACCAAAATGTTTTGGGAACCGTTGTTACCCAACATTGAAGATGTGACTAGAACTATAGATGCACTTGTTTCCGATAGTACAGAAGTTAGTCTGATTCTTGGTATAGATTTCTGTTACAGTTTCGGTATGAAAACAGATTTTTCTCGAGACAGTTTCTTTGTTTCAGAATCATTCTCTTTACAAAATGTTCAGGGGATTGAAGATTTGGACCCTAAACAGTCAATTATTCTTTCACACACCGTCGAATTATTCAGAGAAATTTCCTGTCCAATTTTGGGCAAAACAAAAAATAATACATAAAATAGATACTGGCGACGCCCCTATAAAACAGCGATACTTCCCTTTATCACCGGCTATGCAAGTTCACGCTGACAGAGATCGATAAAATGTTATCGATGGGAAATCGTCCTTCTACGTCACCTTGGTCTTCGCCTATGCTGTTAGTAAAAAAAAGATGGAAATTATCGCCTTTGTTTCGACGGTAGGAAACTAAATGCCGTTACTAAAAAGACGCTTTTATCTTTCTTCTATTCTGGATAAATTAAGGGATGCCAAATATATTAGTTCTATCGATCTTAAGCAAGCATTCTACCAAATCCTCTTCACGCTGATTCGTGCGAAAAACGGCATTCACTGTACCTCGACGTGGACTATTTGAATATACTGTCATGCCTTTCGGTATTGTAAATGCACCCGCGACGCAACAACGTCTTATGGACCTGATATTCGGACCTTTAATAGGAGAAAACCTGTTTGTTTACCTTGATGACATAATTTTAGTCTCTTCCACTTTTGATGAGCATATTAACATGCTGAAGGAGATTTATTTTCGATTAAAAACGCCAACCTAACCATCAATTTCGATAAGTGTGAGTTTTGTAAACCCTCTTTAACCTACTTGGGCTATGTTGTTGATAAGGATGGATTACACTCCCAAGAAGATTGAGGCTATTACTGAATATCCCCGTCCAAAAACAGTAACCGAAATAAAGCGATTTCTTGGTATGAGTTCTTGGTTTCGAATTTGTTCCCAACTTTTCCACAGTCGTTGCACCCATTTCTAATCTTATCAAAGGAAAATTCAAAGCCAACCTATTGAATGGAATGAGGAAGCTGAACAAGCATTTGTTAGGATAAAGTCTTTACTGACTTATTCGCCCATTTTGTCAAGCCCGGTTTTAGTAAACCTTTATTCTGCAATGCGACGCTTCTAATTACGGCGTTGGTAGTATTTTGAGTCAAGGAGAAGGTGACGAAGAAAAGATAAACGTTAACGAAGCAAGGGGAGGAAAAGGAAGAGAGAGAGTGTCTTGCAGTTTTATTCGCCATAGAAAAGTTTCGAGGATACATTGAGGGTTACTTCACTGTCTATACAGACATTACCTCTGCTATGGTTGAACAACATTAAAGAACCCACGGGCGATTAGCCAGATGGAGCGTAAAATGTCTCAATATACGTTTGACATCAAACATAGAAAAGGAAAGCATAACCTGGTTCCTGATGCCTTGTCTAGAGCTCCAGTTGAAATTTATTCCTTACAACTAAAGAGTGCGATCTCGATGCATGGTATAAGAAAACGTTAACGAAAGTAATCGAAGATCCCCATAAATATCCTGACTGGCGAATAGATGAACATAGACTTTATAAGTTGGTGCCTAATAAACATAATATTACGTCGAACTTAATTGAATGGAAGCAAGTTGTGCCTAGTTCACGGGAAGCGAACTAATCAAAACATTTCATGATGACCCTATATCGGCTCATTTTGGTATTACTAAAACATTCAACAAACTATGTGAGCAATATTACTGGCCAAAGATGAAGATTGATGTTATTAGGTATGTAAAACGATGCGAGATATGTGCTGCCACAAATCTTCCAATTTTGCTAGACCAGGATTTATGGGAAAAGAGAAAAAAGTTAGTTTCCTTTCCAGTGTCTATCTATTGATCTTATGGGTCCTTTTCCACGTTCAGGAAACGGAAACACAATGCTATTAGTTTACAGATTGGTTACTAAATTTACTCTTGGAGCTATCCGTCGAGCTACCGCTAAATCTATTATAACGTTTCTTGAGAACGATGTTTTCCTTATTTTGGCGTCCCACAAATATGTATGATAGATAACGGTCCCCAGTTCATTAGTTTGGAATTTAAAAGTTTATGAAACAATACGCTGTTCAACAAGTGTGGTATAATGCGTCTTATCACCCCAAGTCAATTTTGTTGAGCGTGTAAATCGTGTAATAGGAACAGCTATTCGTTCATACGTAAAAGAAAATCACAAATTATGGGATGTGGAGATTTATAAGATAGCTCATGCGATAAGAAATGCAGTACACGATGTTACCGGTTACACCCTTCTTTCTTGAATTTTGGAAGATCTGTCCTTTCTGGTTCGTATTAGGGAAACTAAGTAATTTGAAAGAAGAAGAATTATCTATTGACAATCGCGAGAAGTTAGTAGAAGACGTTAACCAGCTCTCTGATCTGTATTAACAATAAAACAAAATTGCATGGGCATATAACAAAAAATTCAAGGTCTTATAATCTTCGTAAAAGACCATTAAAATTTAAAAAGGCGAGGCAGTCTGAAACGTAATTACACCCTGTCAGACGCCAGTAAGGATTACAACAAAAATTGGCTCCAAAATACCAGAAGTGTACCGTTAAGAAGTTACAGGAAATCTAACTTATCGGTTATTTAAAAGACGGTAAAGATATCGGAGTTTGGCACATAAAAAGACCTTAAGCCTTATTACACAGACGAAAATCCGATTAATTAGTTTAAGATAATATTATAGGTTAATTTAAGTTAGATTAGTATAGGATTTCGAGTAGGATCATCGGATAAAATTTTTAGATTGGAAGACGGTGCAGATCCTAGTATGTACACACTAAACAAAATGCGTTGTAGGATCGAAGATTTATTTTGTTAACTTATTTCTGATCGTTAGTTACGCTAGTAACAATTGACATAATTAGTTGTAGGTGTCGGACGAAGGCTACTGCAATGAATTATTGCCATCACAATTTTCGTAATACCAATTTATTGGGCTAGGTTCCCTCGGTATCTTCCTGTAGACTATTGGATATAGGTGATAATTGTTCACCAGGGAAAAAGACTTCAAGGACATATGAATCGGTTTACGGTTTTAATTACCTTGAATGACTTCCAATTTTCGTGAGGTTCTTTCAAATTCTTTAATATTAAAGTATGAATGAGAAATTAGGTTTAAGATAGATTAAGGTTATTTAGGATTTTTTGGTCTAATTTTGTCTGCTCAATAGGTTGCTTTACCTAAAAAAGTTCAGTAATTTACATGGTCCATACTTCGATTTTCCCATCGTTTAGACAGGTATCCCACCACCGTGGTTTTGTCTTGGTGGGGTGTAACGATTTCATTCCCACAATTACATTGTCAATATTTAAATTTTGTACATGCATACGCCAAACGATAGAATAGTCATAAAAAAAATGACAATAAAGAAGGCACTACAAAAAATGAGGAGCGTTGTCTAAATAAATATGGAAAAAGACGATTTTTAAAGAAAACGTTGAGTTTACGATTACCAAAGTTTACTTCGCATTATCCGGGATTTGATTATTAAGAGTTTAGTGAACTTTAATTAAGTCATTTTGATTGAAAGGTCTTCTTAACAAGGCCTTTTTGTCCGTACTTCTCGTCTCAGATTTATTTGATACGAAAATTAATTTCTAAGCTACCAGAATCTTGGGAAACATGAAATAGTCGGTAAGTTTGTCTGAAAAGCCTTGGTAGTTAGAGGATTATCATTGGGGCCAACGACGAATTTTAAATTAATAACAAAATATATATTGAACTGGACAATATACTTGGGAATTTTCATAGTTAATGTCGGATAACACCTGGAAGCGGAACCTTCTACAGATAAGTGTTTCTCCATTTTATTCCCAAATCAAAATATTTGTTAATTTAATTACAAACAGTATAACAAGATTTTATGTTTTGTTTGACTTTCAATTTAATTTATAGCTTTTTTGATCACTGTGCTTAGTTTTGAATTATCATTTTATACTTTCCACTTTAAAATTACAAGTAATATTTAAGTTCAACTTGTAATTATAAATTTATAATAAACTAACGATCTGTACCATTTAATCTGTCATAGTAAAAGAAAAAAAGCGGTGAAAATGTGAGATTATACGATCGTATATTCATTTCTTTTGTGCACCAATTGTAAAATTACCATAATTATTTGATAGCATGAGTGTTACAGTAGTTAAAAACTTCATTAAAAAATGTAAAGTGATAAAATTTACTGCTTTTCCATTATTATTAAAATTGAGATACACTCCCGATAGGCTTATTGGCACGAACCCAGCATAAGTTACCCGTTTACATCTCATATTTTTATTTTTTTTAACCAAATGTGGTTATATACCTAGTTCCAACCTTTCTTTTTCTGGGCCCTCTGCGAAGGGGTTGAAGGTCGGTTCTGGATCTTTCATTGGTAGTAATGACAATTTTTTTTTAGACCTTGTATTCGGCCCTTGTTCTAAATTTTGTGTTTCAAATTTATAGTGTGTGCATTTTTTGGCTAAATAATTGTAGTTCATGTTTCACCGTATCTGAAA
The DNA here is from genome assembly GCA_036346205.1 of Vesta saturnalis. Lineage (NCBI taxonomy): Eukaryota > Metazoa > Arthropoda > Insecta > Coleoptera > Lampyridae > Vesta > Vesta saturnalis. The sequence goes on from JARFJB010001984.1 coordinate 912,122, forward strand.
TCAAAGCTTTTAACTCTGGAATGATTTTCTAATCACGTTTTTTGTTTGAGATTCCGTACTTGCTCTTGGGCAAATGAGTTGGGCGAGCTTAAGTTCTTCTTTTGCTTCAAAGTACGAGATTTTCTTTATAATTTAAGCTCTTGTATTGCCATTTCTTTTGATAAATGGTAATTTTTTAAATTTCCACAGTTAAGACATTTAATTGGGTTGGCATCTTCTGTGCGGTTTTACCACGCACATACTTGTTCTGGTCATGTCATTGCAGTGTGCCCAAACTTTAAAAACAACGCACCAGGAGGAATATGCTCACTGTAGTGGGTATATTGCACCTATAATTTTCTTAGTATAGGGTATCAAACGTTAAAATATGGTTGTATCTATCAATTGACCATTTTACGGGTTTTTATCCCTTGACCAAACCTTTGTTCTGCAGGCCTTCTACTATTTCTTCTATACTACATTTCAAAAAGTCCGGACAATAAACAACACCTTTTGAGTAGTTTAGGGTCCGGTGGAACTGTGATTCCATGTCAGCAAAGAGTTTAATGGATAGTAGCCTTTTATGATTCGATAATGTTTCTACTAACAAACCATCTTTAACTTTTCTGATACTTTTCGTATTTAACTAAACCAAACATTGTTCTAGAATTAAAAACCGAAACCTTAAAGAAATCGCCGTCGACTTTCTTAACAAGAAGGAAGAGGTAGGTCAACCATCTTTTCCTTGCTTGCCTTGGTGATGAAAGCTCACCTTCAACCACGATTTTTTACGCTGTCCTCGGTCAGCGATTTTAGAGGATGTCCTCAATGTTTTCATAATCCATGTAAACAAAATATCATTCAAATTCCATCCACGGAACCTCAAATGGGACGACAGTGACCGTAGAAAAGTACAATTTGTCGCCAGAGCTACTTGGAAGGTATAGTAATTAAGAAAAGCGAGCACTAATTCTCTGAAATGTCTTGCCAACGTTGATTGAAGAAAGAAGGTTGAAAAAGGTAGAGGTACAAGATAAAGGGTAGAAGACAGACAAAGACAGAAAGAAGTATGAGAATAAAGAAAACAAGCCGATTGATCTCCTGTGGCTATCAGGAGACCAGTCTACAGTGAAGAAGGCCAAAGCAGCGTGTTGGGTGGACACCTCACCTCAACTGCCAGGATCCTCTTTTTTACGGGATGCCCGCACGGCAAACGCGTGGGTCCATTGATCCCTTTAAACACCAATGAAAATTTTGGACTCACAGGGGCAAGGAACAAATGACAAAAAAACAAAAAAATGAAGAAACCAACATGGACCAGCGTTATACCATAACTATGTTTTTATTTATTGTATTGTATTTTTTGTATTTGATTTGTATTTTTATTTGTATTTTATTTGTATTTGTTTTGTATTTGTATTTGTATTTATTTATTTGTATTTATTTGTATTTGTATTTGTATTTATTTGTATTTATTTTATTTTATTTTATTATTTATTTGTATTTATTTGTATTTGTATTTTATATTTGTATTTATTTGTATTTGTATTTGTATTGTATTATTATTGATATTTATATTTGTATGTATTGTATTATATTTATATTGTATTTATTATGTTTGTTTGTTTGTGTTTGTTTTTGTTTTGTTGGTTTGTGATTTGTGTTGTTTTGTTTTGGTTGTTTTTATTTGTGTTTGTTTATTTGATTTGTTTATTGATTTGTATTATGTTTATTTTGTATTGTAATTTGTTTATATTTGATTAATTTTGATTGATGATTTATATTTGTTATATGATTATATATTTGATATGATGATATGATTTTATTGATTTATTATATTTTATTTATATTGATTGTATTGATTTATATAATAGTATTGATGATTGATTATGATTGATTTAATGAATTGATATATTGTAAATTGATATGATTGTAATATTATTAATTAATATTTGATTATATATTATTATATTGATTGATATATATATTGATTTAATTTGATTTATATTATGATTTATATTTTAATTTATATTTAATTTGATTTTATTTGTAATTTATATTTATTTAATTTAATTTATTGTATTTTAATTGTAATTTTATTTTATTTATTTATATTTTATTATTTTGTATTTGTATTTTATGTTTATTTATTGTATTGTATTTGTATTTGTATTTGTATTTGTATTTGTATTTGTATTTATTTGTATTTATTTGTATTTGTATTTTGTATTGTATTTGTATTTGTATTTGTATTTGTATTTGTTTTGTATTTGTGCATTTGTGCATACATGTGCATTTATTGCATTTGCATTTGTATTTGCATGCATTTGATTCTATTTGTATTTGCATGATGCAATTTGATGTGTACTTGCATTATGTATTATATTTGCTATTTGATTGCATGACTATTATATATGAATTACTGATCTCATATTCTGTATTTGATTCTGTATTACTGATTGATCAGTATATTTATTTGTATTCATGTATTTATATTTATGATTGTATTTATTGTCATTTATATTTGCATTTATTGCATTTTATTTAATTTATTATATTACATTTGCATTTATTTACATTGCATTAATTGTATCATTGTATCATATTATTTATATTTCATTTATATTATTGTATATTGTATTTTGATTTCATTTCATTTATATTTCATTATGTATATTTATGTATTTTTATATTACTTTATTTATTTTTTAGTTTATTTGTTTTTTTTTGTTTTATTTTTTTATTTATATTTTATTTATTTTTTATTTTATTTATTTTATTTTAAATTTTATTTTATTTATTTTATTTGATTTATTTTATTTTATTTTTATTTATTTATTTGATTTGTATTTATTTGTATTTGTATTTGATTTATTTTATTTTATTTGATTTGTATTTTATTTTATTTTATTTTGTTTTGTTTTTATTTTTTTATTTTATTTATTTTATTTGTATTTTATTTGTATTTTATTTTATTTATTTTATTTTATTTGTATTTGTATTTGTATTTGTATTTTATTTTATTTTATTTTATTTGTATTTATTTGTATTTGTATTTATTTATATTTGTATTTTATTTGTATTTTATTTGTATTTATTTGTTATTTGTATTTGTATTTATTTATTTTTGCATTATTTGCATTTACATTTCATTTACATTTGCATTTACATTTCATTTCATTTGCATTTGCATTTGTATTTCTATTTGTATTTGCATATGTACTTGTATTGTACTTGATTATGTTATTGTTTATTTATTATTATTTATTGATATTGTATTGTATTATATTTATGTATTTATTTGTATGTACTGTATTTATTTATTATGTATTCGTATTGTATTGTATTGTATTTATTCGTATTCGTATTGTATTTTTTATTTGTTGTATTTACATTTACATTTACATTTACATTTACATTTACATTTTCATTTACATTTACATTTATTTACATTTTACATTTCATTTACATTTACATTTACATTTACATTTACATTTACATTTACATTTACATTTACATTACATTTACATTTACATTTACATTTACATTTACATTTACATTTTACATTTACATTTATGTCATTTACATTTACATTACATTTACATTTACATTTACATTTACATTACATTTACATTTACATTTACATTACATTTACATTTACATTTACATTTACATTTACATTACATTTACATTTACATTTACATTACATTTACATTTACATTTACATTACATTTACATTACATTTAATTTACATTTACATTTACATTTACATTTACATTACATTTACATTTACATTTACATTTACAATTTACATTTACATTTACATTTACATTTTTACATTTACATTTACATTTAACATTTACATTTACATTACATTTACATTTACATTACATTACATTACATTTACATTTACATTTACATTACATTTACATTTAACATTTACATTACACTACTCACACTCACACTCCACTTATATACTACACTCACACTCACCTTATACATTTATATACACTTTAAATATAATTATCACCATTACCTCACACTCATCATTTATCACCACTCACCCACTCACACTCACATCACACTATTACACTCAATCAACTCATCCTTACACTCCACCACTCACCTCATCCCACTCATACTTACAACTTACTAACTACACTTATTATATCTATATCTATATCTATATCTATGTCTTCTATGTCTATCTATATCTATATCTATCTATATCTATATCTATATCTATATCTATATCTATATCTATATCTATATCTATATCTATATCTATATCTATATCTATATCTATATCTATATCTATTCTATATCTATATTATATCTATATCTATATCTATATCATATCTATATCTATATCTATATCTATATCTATATCTATATCTATATCTATATCTATATCTATATCTATATTTATATTTATATTTATTCGTATTCGTCCTTATTTATTTATTCGTTAATTGATACTTTATACATTGATCAATTATATTTGTACTAATTATCAATTATGGGCCCAATAGTACAAAGTAATTGCAATAGTATTATGCGTCATTACTGTGAGCTTAAGCTTATAATTAACGAATATAACTCTCTATGTCTCTGCCTACAGGAAACACATTTAAAACCAAACCAGCCCTACCTTCTGCGTAAGTACAAGTTCATTAGGAAGGATGTTGTTCCTAACCTAAGGGCTAGAGGCGGAGTTGCATTGCTCATTAGAGAAGACGTGCAATTCAGTAATATATCACTTAGGACGCATCTGCAAGCAGTTGCTATGCAGATAACTGCACCAATAAAACTAGATATATACAATACATACTTACCAAGTAGTAATTGGCAGGAAGGAGACATTCAAGATATAGCTCAGGTACCTAGCCCATATATGCTGTTGGGCGATTTTAATTTTCATAATCGCTTGTGGGGAATAGCGCTCACTGATGACAATGGGGAAGCACTACTACTATTGACATAAATAACCTATTTCTGCTAAACACCGGTGAAAATATTCACCTCTGTTACAGATCTAACGATTTTTTTGCTATAGACATAACCATGGTGACATTGCCAGTGGCATTATAAATGCAGCCAACGTTGTATCCCAAAAAGTGGAGGGAAACGTATTAAACGCAGTGTACCTTGCTGAAATAAGAAAGTAAGCGATGCGATAAAAATAGAAAAAACTGTCACTTAACGTCTTCCGAAAACGTCCTACTAACGTCAACCTAATAGCATTTAAAAAAGCACCAGACGAATCAATTTACAACGTAAGAGGGATTCATGGAGCAACTTTGTGTCTTCCATCTGACGTGTCACAAATAACTCGCACTTGTGCAGTCCAAAATAGATTATGGATATGAAGTGTATTCATCAGCATTGAAAAGCACGTTAAAGCCTCTAGAGGCGATACAAAATGAAGGAATGGGATACTGTTTAGAGAATTCTACACCAGTGCAGGTGACAGTGCATCTACACCTTACTTACAGGCTACTGGCATATGCCTGTAAAATAAAAGCACAAACTAGTCATCCAAATCATAAAATCGTGTTTAACAATGACGGCACTGGTCAAACTAGTCGAAGATTACATAAACATATGTCGTGTAGTATAACAAATGCTTCAGAAAGAATTCATGAGGCACTATCGTACATGCACTAGGACCGCTAGATATACCGCCACGAACGGTCCCTCAAATTCATGTTTACAACCACCTATTGAAACGTAAAAAGGCAAATACTCCTACAGCTATATTTCATACTGAGTTTAATGCACTACTTCATAATCTTAGCGTCTCACGTTATTCACAGACGGTTCAAAACGCAACAATGGCGTAGGATGCGCCCTCTCCGTTAACAACGTCGAATATAGTTGGCAAATGCCAGTACACGCATCAATATACAATGCAGAGCTGTATGCTATTTATCAAGCTCTTGGCTACTGCGAATACGAAACCGACTGGACCAAAATTGTCATAGTGGGCGACTCGCATAGTGAAATTATAGGTCTCCAAAATAAATATGCAATAAACCCCCTAATTCAGACGATCTTGTCCACCATCACGCGTCTTAGCAATCTGGGACGTAAAATTGCATTCTTATGGATCCCCAGATACATAAATATTAGAGGGAATGAAAGAGCAGATCTAGCCGCCTGACACGCCGCAGAAGAGTAGGCAATCGCAACATCACACGAGGTACAAGTAGCAATTCACGCTAATATGGCCAAATATACAAAACGAAAACTGAAAGTAATATGGCAAGAAAACTAGACCAGGTCCTCGGGTCAACTAAGGAACATAAAACCAACTGTTGGCAAATGGACACTGTCCCCATGATTCTGCGGAAAAGAAAGTAGCGTTATTCACAGAATTTGAATCGGACGCACAAACCTGACTCACAAACATATTATATCGAACACAACTCCACCAAGATGCGAAAATTGATTAACACCACTGACCGTTGAACACATAATATGCGTATGCCCAATTTATGGTGGACAACGTAAACTATACTCCATTACAAACATACTGGGGACTGATTTATCAGATAATGAACATATGAGAAATGCATTGCAATTTCTGAAAACAATTAATTTGTTTAACAAGTTATAAAATATAAAAGACACTAATGATAATAGCAGTCGACGTGCCAATACTACAAATAATAATAATAATAATAGCCCTCAGGGGCTGTCTATTTTCATATAGGCAGTACGGGGATCGCCAAACCCGAGGTACCCGATGGACCTGGAGAAGACCCGTTCTTCTCCTTGTACATACCGTCAGAGTTAGGTCATGTCTCTGCTCGGACGGGGGGCTTGGCTTCACCGCCTGGCCCGCAGAGGAGTAAACCTCTGAAAAAAATCCGTGAATCCAAGGTGTTATACGTACCGTGCGGATGAATGAATGGCTTCACGTTACGAAGTCTTGAATGGTTGTCCTGAAAGCACCTGGCGACCCTTTCTTGTATATAGCCTTAGTGTGGTAAGGGCGCACTGCTGCACTCGACATTTAGTTCGTCCCGACTCGTGGGATCAAGATGAATATTGATCTAATGGAAAACTCAGGGGTGCCCGGCCCCTTAAAACCGGGTGAAGGTAAGGGTCCTTCTAAATACCCCTTAACGAACCAGGAAAAGGCGGTAACACCCCGGTTCCTGGTCGTTAAGAAAGTCGACGGCGACTTTAGTAGAGACAGTCCGTTTCTTATCCAGAGACAGTTGTACGGTTTAATTGGAGAGACGAAAAGCATTCGTAAAGTTAGGGATGGGTTGTTAATCGAAACCGTTAGTTCAGCTCAAGCAAATAAACTCTTACGAGCAGAAAGACTGGGAGAATTGAGGATTGAGGTTACCCCTCATAATACACTAAACTCCTGTAGAGGTGTGATAAATTGTAAAGACCTCTTAGTTTGCACGACAGACGAAATATGTGAAGAACTCAAAAGTCAAGGTGTTACGGAAGTACGGAGGATAAAGAAAAGGGTTAACGGAGAACTGCAGGACACTCCTAACCATGTACTTACCTTTAACTCTCCAAAGCTGCCTAATAAAATTAAAGCAGGTTACCTGTCAGTAACCGTACGCGCCTACATTCCGGCGCCGATGAGATGCTTTCGGTGTCAAAAGTTCAGCCATACGGCACAACGATGCGAGAACATGCATGTGTGTGTTTGCGGAAAGGAATTGCACGAAGGGAAACCCTGCGCAGAACCACTGCAGTGTGTTAATTGCAAAGGCCAACATTTGGCTATATCCAGACAGTGTCCAATATATAAACAAGAAACCGCTGTACAAGAAGTTGAAGTGAAAGAGAATCTTTCTTACCCTGAAGCCAGGAGGAAAGTAATCTTACTTAACCCGCAGCAGGGCATTTCCTACTCAAAGATGGTGGAGAAGAAACAACAACTTGATACCACCCAATTAGTAAAAGAGCTGGTACCTACTTTAGTTACCATGCTAAAAGAAGTATTTATAACCAAAGAACCACATGCACCGCGATTCCAACCGCCGGCAACGAGATCGCGTGTGAATTCATTATCGAGTCAAGGTCCTGCACTTTCAGACGTAGGATCCGAAAAAAGGAAAAGAATAGAGCGAGTAGGATCTAGCTATTCGACGGAAGACGAGCTCACCGGTAGCTCGGAAGTCTCCGTCAAAACGTTGAAGAAGAAAAAAGGGTGGCCTAAAGGAAAACCCCGAAAGGGGTCCACCTGATAGGGAATAATTTCTGTGATAATATCTGTGATATTTGTGTTTGCCGTCCAGAGTATGTATATATTATATTTATTTAGAGTTCTATTTATATATCTATTTGTTATTTATATGTGTAAGTCCAGAGTACTCATTTACTTACCTATTATTTTACTCGTTAGTTCGTCGTATTTATACACGTTTGTCAGTATTTACGTATTCTTATTAATTTATTTAACTTAAAATGGAGGGAAATAATGAATACATAATACAATGGAACTGCAACGGTTTAATACGGCGATATTGCTCTTTGAAATTGATGATAAGGGATTACAACCCGTATCTTATGTGTTTACAGGAAACACATCTGAAACCTTGAAGTCTGTACGCATTGAAGGGTTACAGAATACTGAGGAAAGACGTGGAAACAGACCGAGCTAGCGGGGGAGTAGCGATTTTTCTCAGAAGTGATGTAGGTGCTTCGGAAGTCCCTATTGTTACAAACCTGCAAGCAATGGCAGTAAGATTAACAGCACCCGTTAACCTCACTATCTGTAACATATACTTACCCAACGCTGACTGGAGATCGCAAGACCTCGAAGGGCTGTTAAGGCAGCTACCACGACCGTTCCTTGTAGTTGGGGATCTCAACGCTCATAACCCACTATGGGGTTCTGCCACCGTGAACGCGACAGGTCATCGCGTAGAAAGAGTTGTCGAGGATAACAACCTAGTTGTGCTTAACAACGGCGCTCCAACATTTATGAACTCGAAGGCTAACAACTTCTCAGCGATAGATCTCTCCCTGTGCACGCCGGACGTAGCCCACAAGATCGAGTGGACCACATTAGACCATCCTTATGGTAGCGATCATATCCCTATAGCCATGTTTTTTGGACTCCGACACACTCCTAGCGCTATCCCCAGAAGATGGCTGCTACAACACGCCGATTGGGAAACATATAGATCCTACCTCCTCATTTCGGAACTATGTGAGACTGTCGATGAAGCAGTAGCGGCTTTAAGCACCGCAATCGTCCATGCTGCCGAAAACAGCATTCCTATAGCAGGGGGAACAGTTCGACGAACGCCAGTTCCATGGTGGAACGATCGAGTAAGGCAGGCTATAAGGGAAAAGAAACGACTTTTTAACTCATTCAAGAGGCACCCGACGTTGCAAAATATGATCGCCTTTAAGAGAGCTAGAGCGCAAGCACGCCGAATGATGTTGGAGAGCAAAAGTACGTCATGGAATGAGTACGTATCGTCGATTAACCGATTAACACCGACAGCTGAGGTATGGCATAAGATCAAGGCGGTGACAGGGACGAAGAGAAACCTAAGTTCCATTAAATTAAATGTGAACGGTCATCTACTGGATAGGACAATAGACGTTGCAGAAGCTTTTGCAGATCAATATGAATCAGTCAGTAGCTCTAAGAACTACGAAGCATTCCCCCTGGAAATAAGTCACGAAGGGGAAAAGCCTTCAAGTTTAGACGACCAAGGTAACTTACCAATTAACGCTCCATTTCGACAATTTGAAATTGAAGAGGCCTTGGAAAAATGTAAAAAATCCGCACCAGGACCAGATGGAATCCCTTACGAATTCGTGAGGGAAGGTCTTTCCATTTTAAAACAGCCGCTCCTCACCTTATACAATAAGATATGGAACGAAGGTACATACCCTACTGCCTGGAAAGAAGCTGCGATTGTAACGATTCTGAAGGAAGGAAAAGACCCTACACAACCATCTAGCAACAGGCCGATTAGCCTGACCTGCTGTCTAGGCAAAATCATGGAAAAAATGGTTAGTAAGAGGATCATGTGGTACTTGGAGACTCACCATCTCCTTGCCGAACACCAAGCCGGCTTTAGACAACGCAGATCGACGTTGGACTAACAGGTGTACTTAGAAAGAGCGATCCTAGATACATTTAGAAAAGGCGAGCATGCCGTTGCCGTGTTTTTCGACCTCGAAAAGGCCTACGACACGGTAAGACGAAATGGAATCGTGCGCATACTCCACGACTGGGGATTGAAGGGCAACGTACTAAAATTTGTCGCTTCGTTCTTAGATGACAGAAGCTTCAGCGTTCGAGTGGGCCACGAGCTACCTACCAGAAGGATCTTAGAAAACGGAGTGCCGCAGGGGTCCACGCTCAGCGTGACCCTTTTTGCCATTGCGGTCAATGATCTAGCATCATCGGTAGACCCATCCGTCGGTAGGTGTTTATACGTCGACGACTTGGCAATTTTTTTCTCGGCACCTAAAATGAAAACTATCGTCGATAAATTGCAGAATGCGATTAACACGATACTGCTAAACTCGACAAAGATGGGTTTCGTTTTTCTGCACAGAAGACCCAGAGCATACATTTTGTCGCATGAGGAAACCGCACTATGGACCACGCATGATATGAATGAAACACCCATAACCTGCAAAGAAACGATCAGATTTCTCGGAATTACCCTCGATTCGAAGCTCACATGGAAACCGCACATCATCGATCTTGTACGGAAATGCAAACTAGCTCTGAACGCACTGAGAGCAATCTCTGGGACTAAATTTGGGGGGGAAACGAAGATACTGCTAGATATATACCGTTCGATGATCCTCGCCAAAATCGACTATGGTTTCGTCGCATACTCATCGGCTCGTAAGACAACACTCGCATTACTAGACCCAGTACAGAACTCAGCTTTACGATGCTGTCTAGGCGCTTTTCGTACCAGCCCTGTAACAAGTTTACTCAGCGAAACAGGAGTGTTGCCTTTGGAAACGAGACGCGCGTACCTGATCATCAACTACGCCGTTAACATAAGAGCGCAGCCGAGACACCGGAACTTTGCCATTATGTTCCGAGGCAGAAGTAGGTACGTCATCAGACCCACCATCTCACGACCTGCCGGCGTGCGAGCACTGGAATTGTTGAACGAATTAGAATATACGTTACCACGCACATTGACGATAAACATAGCCGAATTCCCACCATGGACTAGGGAGGAAACATCAATCCATCTAGAATTAAACCGAACACCTAAAACAAACAGAACTGCAGAAGAACACCGAAAAGCGTTCGAAAGTATACTAAATACTTACCCAAACTCGATCGTTGCGTACACCGATGGATCTAAGAATTGTCATGGTGTAGGAGCAGCCATAGTTGTGGGAGATAAAACCCACACTTGGTCGCTACCACCAGATGCCACCGTATACCTGGCAGAACAATACGCGGCATGGCAAGCGCTTAAATTCTGTGATATTTCTCTATCACAGCATCACATAATAGTCACAGACTCCATCAGGGTTATCAACGGGATTCGCAAAGTACGTCCACAGGACTCCATGGCGATGATGATGGTAGACACACTAGAATACCTAAAAGAAATAAAAAAGGAAATTACCTTTATATGGGTACCGGGGCATTGCGGTATACCTGGAAACGAGAAAGCAGACGAAGCGGTGCGCAGAGCTGCGTGTCGGGACACAGTCGACGCCGAGATCCATGTTCCTGAAAATATAAGGAAAACTTTAAAAGGAAACCTGAAACAAAAATGGCAGGATCGGTGGAGGGAAATAAACAACAGCCTAAATAGTATAAAAAAGGATATTAGTCGTTGGAAAGGATCCGAAAAGCTATGCAGACAAGATCAGACTAGAATAACAAGACTGAGGATTGGACATACTAAATTGACACACTCATACTTACTTACTTCTTCCGAACGACCATCGTGTAATTACTGCGAGGATCACGTCCTCACAGTCAACTACGTCCTATGTCAATGCCCTGCAATAAAAATATTAGAGATATGTGAATTAACAAATAATATCGAAGAAATACTCACCAAAAGGAAGGCATCGAAAGGACAATTAGGTTCTTAAAAAGTATAGCAGTGTACCAAGAAATATAATGAAGAGAAAGGAGGATAATTTAAAGGGCTAATGACCACAGAAGTCGATGCGCTATATATATAAAAAAAAAAAAAAAATAATAATAATAATAATAATAATCCTCCCCGACGAGATCCACCTTGACGGGGTGGGGAGGTTCAGTAGCCACTGCTGCCAGCAGTGGTGAAGCAAAGAGATCTCAAGTCGTTTGTCTTCGTCTACTCGTGCTCTCTTACTGTAGTTAGTTTTAAATCTTAGTCTTGTTTGTTTTTCTCTCTTCCTGTCCTTTGTTCACTGTTTAAAAAAATATGTAAAAATAACAAAAAAAGGCCTTGGCCCGTTGGCAGGTAGCGATAAAATGCATCTATGACGACAACGCTATGAACATGGACTATGGAGAATAACTCGAGCCCTTCGGGGCGCCTACATCTTACAGTACAGGAGTTCGGATTGTCCCCAGTACCGGTTGGGAGCGAGGCGGAGCGGGCAGGCCTCACCCGACCGTTATCAAGCGGCTGCTCGGCGTCCGTGGTAGGAAACCAGGCCACGGAGCTAGGTAAGAGTTACTGGAATCAACGACGACCCTAGCGTGAACACGGATGAAGGCATGGTTTCGACAGTTTCCAATCAGAAAACTGTCAAAAAAGGTAAGCAGGAAAAGGAGACTTCTTGGTCCCGGTTTCTGCTACTTAAAAGGAAAGAAGGCGATTTTACAAAGTGTAGTCTCTTCTTGATATCTAAAGCTTTGTATGGATACGTAGGAGAATTAAGTAGTGTTAGAAAAGTTAAGGGGTTGCTTTTAGTGGAAGCTAAATCGAGAGCACAATCAAACATGTTACTAAACATGAAGAGGTTATCCGAATTCGACATAGAGGTAGCAAAACATCCTACTCTGAATATGTGCAAAGGGGTAATCTATTGCCCAGATTTCTTAAATTGTAGTTTAGACGAAATTAAAGAAGGCTTAAGCCACGAGTTTGTTGTTGATGTTAAAAGAATTAAAGTCAAAAAGGACAAAGAATTAATTGATACACCAAACCATATACTTACCTTCGAAAGAGAAAATATTCCCAAGACCGTTAAAGCGGCAATGTACTCTTTAAAAGTGAGGCCGTACATCCCAGCACCTTTGAGATGCTTTAATTGTCAGCAGTTTGGGCATGCAGCGATATACTGCAAACTAAATAAAGTATGTATTTGTGGTAAACCCCCACACGAGGGCACCCCATGCGAAAACCCCAAGTGCTGCCCACACTGTAAAGGAGACCATATGGCTATATGGAGAGGATGTCCTATCTATAAAAGACAAACAAAAATTAAGGAAGTCATGGTAACAAACAAAATCTCTTACCATCAAGCTAAACAAATGGAGGGATATGCAGTTACAAGGAATCTACTTACGCGCAGATAGCGTCATCGTCTGCAAGCAGTCTGACTTTACAGACGATTATTCCTGAAATAAGGAAGATTATACAGGAAGAAGTAAAAGTACTTACCGCTATTACTGAAAAATCTTCCAAGGACCAACTAGAAAAGAATGAACTCGTTAATGAAATTAAGAAAATTATTCGTTCTGAATTAGAAACGACGTCTCACTCTATGAATGTGCCTTCGATATGCTCGGAGGTTGAGGATATGGAAGAAGAGTCTCGTGGTGCCAAAAGAAGAACGGCATCTACTGAGTCTAGCCTTCAGTCTACTGATGACGTAACTCTAAAGGAAGCTAGACAGAGAAATTCAACGTCGACAGTGAAGGCAAAGAAGAAAAAGGGATGGCAACTAGGGAGACCCCGAAAGCCACCCTCCTAAAAGTGATATTCAAACTGTGATATTATCAGTTGAGCATTTATTTCTTAAATCTGTGATATTATTTGTTGTGATTGTTTAATATTTTACATTTTACCTGTGATATTATTTGTTGTAAATGTCCAGAGCATTTTATTTATACACAGAGCATATATTTATATTTTAACTTATTTATTTATTTACCAATTACAATTATGGCGTACAACCGTATAATTCAATGGAACTGTAGAGGAATTGAGAGACGATATGTTGACATTAAAATGCTCTTAAATGAATATAATCCAATGTGTCTTTGCCTACAAGAAACGCATCTTAAGCTCGATCAACCATATTCCCTTAGAGGGTATGAAATATTTCGTAAAGATTACGCTGAAGGGCAAAGAGGATCTGGTGGTGTTGCGATTCTTGTCAAAAATAATCTACCTATCGAAAGCATTGTTTTGAGCAGTCAATCGCAGGCCGTTGCGATAAAAATAAATGCAGCAATAAAAATAACCATCCGCAATGTATACTTGCCCAATACAAATTGGGACATTAAAGAGCTCGAAAATCTTGTAGAACAACTACCTACACCATTCTTATTACTTGGAGACTTTAATGTACACAATGTTATGTGGGGCTCCACAAAAAATGATAGCAAAGGTCGAATTTTGGAAAAATGGTTAAATACAGACCAAATTACTCTGCTTAATACTGGACTAGCAACATACCACAATGCTCGGTCCAAAATTTTTGACGTTCTGGATCTGACGTTAGCTTCTACAACACTAGTACCTAATCTACGATGGTATCCTCTTGACGATCTTCATAATAGTGACCATTTTCCTATAGTCACAGAAACGGACTACGTTATTCCAGAAAGGAAAGTTGTCAAGAGATTCCTTACTGATAAAGCTGACTGGAACAGGTTCCGCGAACATCTGGCAGTACCAGAACAAATAAATGTAAAAAACGTTACCAACTCTATTAGGAAGGCAGCAGAGATAAGCATTCCTAGATCGGGAAATCAACCCATAAAACGACCGATTCCATGGTGGAATTGTGAGGTCAGAGTCGCTATCAGAAATAAAAAAATAGCATTTAGAATGTACCAAAAAGATCCTACGGTTGAAAATCACGTAAAATTTAAAAAAAGCTAGAGCGGTTAGTAGAAGAATAGTGCTTGAAAGCAAACGTCAAAGTTGGAAGCAGTACACTTCCTCAATTAACTCTAACACCGATGCAAGCAGTACCTGGAAGAAAATCAAGGCTGTTAGTGGTAAATACAAAAGTAACACAATTTCATCAATACAAACAGATCAAAGTACTGTCACGGAAAACTCTCTTGAGATAGCAAACACACTGGCTAATCATTTTTCAAGTGTCAGTAGCTCGGTTAACTACCACGAAGATTTTTTACGAGTAAAAAATAGAAGTGAGGTTGAAGTGTTTTTTGGTACGACATGCAACATAGATTACAACTTGCCTTTTACAATGGGAGAAATGAAATATGTAATGAAAAAAAGCAAAAAAACCGCACCGGGACAAGATGAAATCTCAAACGATATGTTGAATAACCTAACACATGAAAGTAAAAACGCATTGCTAACGTCTTGCATGGGCAAGCTTTTTGAAAAAATGTTAAGCAACAGATTGCAGTGGTTTTTGGAAAAAGGTAACTTCCTAGGGTCATACCAAGCAGGCTATCGAAAATATCGATCAACTACGGATCACCTAGTTCTTCTTGAGAATGCAATCCAAGAGGCGTTTCGGAAAAGAGAAAGTCTTGTAGCGGTCTTTTTTGACATCAAGGGTGCCTTTGATATGACATGGAGGCAAGACATCATAAATAAGCTATTTAATTTTAATTTACGAGGCAATTTACCAAATGTAATTAAGTCCTTCCTAACGAATAGGCGCATCCGTGTAAGAATCGGTGATGAACATTCCGAAACAAAAAAAATTGAAAATGGAATACCACAAGGATCTACGTTAAGTTGTACACTATTTTCTGTAGCAATAAATGACATAGTCCTGAATGTGCCAGATTCCATTACAAAATGTTTATATGTAGACGACATCGCTATTTTCTGTTCAGGTAATACAGTCGGCGACATATCTCGAAAGCTTCAACCTGCAATTAACCAAATTGTAAAAAATGGAAACAGAATTGGTCTTCGATTCTCTGAAGAGAAAACGCAATGATGCATTTTAGCAGACTCAGAACTCCAGGTTATGGTCCACTCTTGTATATGGAAATAAACCTATTAGATGTCCGAAAGCGCACAATTTTTAGGTCTTACTTTTGACAGATCCTTAACCTGGAAACCACACATTGAGCACCTCAAAATAATTGTTTACGAAACTTAAATATCCTAAAAGTCCTAGCAAATATAAGTGGGGATCAGATCATAAATGCCTGATCAAGATTTACAAAGCATTAATATTGTCACGGTTAGACTATGGATGCATCGTCTATTCGTCTGCTCGCAAATCCTTACTTACCATCTTAGATACCGTGCATAACGCTGCCATTAGGTACTCTATCGGCGCTTTTCCTACCAGTCCAATTGAAAGTCTGTATTGCGAATCAGGAATCCCATCCCTAGAAAACAGAAGGAATCAACTGCTGACTATATACATAACAAAAACTAAAGCGTTACCATCACATCCTGTTAACCATGAGATGAAGATAGAACAGCACACATATAGACTACGACCAACAATAACTCGGCCTGTCCATGTGCGATTTCACGAGTTCATCTATAGTCATAATATAAATATTCCAACATTAATGAATGAATGGCCATTAGAGTTTCCACCATGGATTACGCCTAAAATAAGAGTAAGAAAAGATTTAACCTATCTTAATAAAAAAACTACGTCCAACAATACTTACCTGCATTTATTTTCCAAAATATGTCACGAACAACCGTTATACCAAACTCTGTATATAGGCGGATGTAAAACAGAAAATGGAGTTGGAAGTGCAATCATGGTAGAAAATTCGTCATATAACTGGGGCCTGAATCCAGCATCATCCACAAGTTTTGCAGAAGAATATGCTTTATGGCAGGCAATGTTATACTGCAACATAGTAAATGAAACAAAAAATTTTATGATTGTTACTGACAGCCTAAACATAGTAAACAACCTATCCCAAATGTATTCCACTAATCCAATGACCATATATAATCCGCCCTGAAACATTTAAACGAGCTAGGAATTACACTAACATTCATTTATACACCGAAACATGCACAAATACCTGAAATGAACAGGTCGAATCATTTGCCCGTCAAGCACACACAGCTATTGTAGATGTGGACCTAATGAAAATGATAGACTTTAAAAAGTATTTGAAAAAAAATAGCTTTAAAATATGGCAACAACTATGGTCCACAACAAACACGCATCTCTCCACAATAAAACTCCGTGTGCAAGGTTTATATGAATTACCAAACGCGTCTAGAGAAGAAACTGTTAAGATACACAGACTCCGAATAGGACACACGAAGCTCACACACCAACATCTGCTGAAGGGAGACCCAGAACCGAAATGCCATGATTGTCAAGTAGCGTACACTATTAGACATCTTATACATGAATGTCCAAACTTACATGAACAAAGATCTAACCACAATATCTTGAACGCTTATCCAGAGAATTTTAAGACAACTGAGGGTACCAAGAACATATTAAACTTTTTGAGAACTATAGACGTGTTTAACCGAGTGTAATATACAAGAATAGACTGAAGAAAAAGTGTATATGAGGCGATATGACCGTTTTGCAGTTAAAGCCTCTAAAACAAAAAAAAAAAAAATAATCAACCAACGAACCTGACAACATATATTAAAAATAAAAGTATTAAAAACTGGCAACAAAGATGGACAACACAAAATACACACCTTGCTATAATAAAGCCTCAGGTTGGAAAGTTATTCGAGTTGCGTCATACTCCCAGAGAGGTCAACGTAAAAATTCATCGTATGAGAATAGGTCATACTAAGATTACACACCAGTACCTACTTGACGATGGAATACCCCCAATGTGCGAACAATGCCAGGTAACCCTTACAATAAGGTATATATTACAAGAATGTCCAGGTTACGGCCTACAAAGATCGAAATATAATTTAAAGGTCAACTACATAGAAAATCTGTGTGACGCTGAAAACATAAAAAACACAATCAACTATTTAAAAGAAGTAGGTGTATATGATCAACTTTGAACCGCACTGTATGTCTATCTACTAATATTAAAGGGGATATGACCGTAGTAGTTAAACCCTACACAAAAAAAAAAAAAAAAAATAATAACAATAATAACCCCCTCGAGAGCTTCCTTACCTTGTCGCGGTGAGGGGGCTTAACCTGGTGCACAGCCAGTGCATTGGGGACTAAGAGTAGCTCAACACACACATACACACACGAAAGATTACTCGCCCGGGCACACAAGCCAGTGTGTCCGGGTACAGCTTGTCATTCACTGCACTCAATCTCTCACACACATATGCACACTTACCTTGTCTTTGTCTACTGTGTTCCGTAGTGTGGTGTAGTAGTCGTGCCGCACAGGGTTTTAATGGCTACCCACGTGTTTGTGCCGTGCGTGGAGACCCGTGTCGTAGGATGAAGGGGTCCTGGTCACTGAGCATTCCACGGAGCGGGGTGTAGTCTCTGTGGAATCGCAACACGTCACTTTGGCCTGGATTTCTGCTAAACGGGAGGTTAGGACTAACCCACCCTGATCAATCGGCTGTGCTGTCAGGTCAGACTTCCAGTGGGGTGAGTGCTTGAGGGTGCTATATCTCCTTGATATCCCTGGCGACATTATGTTGTCCCCTTGTTGGACCCCGTGGTGGGTGGGGAGTCGAGAAGATGAAATTATGTAAATTTTGTATGGATCAAAATAATGCCTCGGAGAGTTCGTCCACTACCGTAAACGTGGATAGTGCTGGGGATGCACTCAACACCTCCTCGTCAAATCCTGTCGTTTCAGGCAGGTCGGAGAATCAGGTGACGGGCTTGTCCCGGTACCTGGTCCTGAAAAGGAAAGATGGGCTCAACTTTGACAAGGTGAGCCCATTCTTGATTAGTAAATCTTCGTATAGCTCCTTTGGAGAATTGAAAATGGTAAAAAAGGTTAAGGAAGGAATATTGGTTGGGACTCGTACTGAAAAACAATCACGTTTTATGCAGCAAACTAATATCTATATGGGTTGTCAAGTGGACATCGTACTACACGGTACAATGAACAAATCTCGTGTTATTTACTGCCCAGATCTTCTGAATTGTTCAGAAGAAGATATACGAAGCGAACTAGCGGAGCAGAACGTTATCGACGTCAGACGGATAAAGACCAGGAGGGACGGCATTTTAAAAGAAACGCCGAATCATATACTTACCTTTGCCACGCCTGTCTTACCAAAAAAGATCAAGGTTGCGTTCTACTCGCTGGAAGTCCGCTTATACGTTCCTTCGCCAATGAGGTGCTACAAATGCCAAAAGTTTGGTCATACTTCGGTAAGGTGCACCTCAATCCAAGTATGTATTTGTGGAAAAGTCCTGCATGAAGGTATCCCCTGTGAGGAACCAATCAATGTGTAAATTGCCAGGGTAGCCATTCTGCTAGATCGACGAATTGTCCTGTATATAAGCAGGAAATGGCTATCCAAGAAATTAAAGCTAAAGATTACATAAGTTATCTAGAAGCAAAAATTAGTGGTTGTACGCACCTGTGTCTGGAGTGTCGTACACACAAATGGTAAGTAAGAAGCCAGAAGTCAGCTCTCTAGTTAAGGCGCTGGTGCCCGAGTTACTAGAAGCCCTGAAAGGAGCTTTTATACCGAAAGTTTTGCCACAACTACCTAAGCCAGTCGAAATTATGGCATCACCTAATACTAGACCACTCCGTGCCCGAAAAGGGTCAGAATCTAGTATTAGTGTGAGATCTGAGGTGATGTCTATTGAAACAGAAAAGAGAGGTAGAAGTGCGTCCTCTACCAGCGAGACGTCTGCTGCTGACCACACTGAATCTCAGAACAGTCAGCAGAAGAAGAAGAAGAAGGGATGGCAAAAGGGGAGACCCCGATTGCCTCCCAAGCAGCCAAATATGATCCCACAGCAGTCAGCTGATGGGGAATCGCAAAAGGTCTAATTTCTGTGATAGGAATGTGATACATTTATCTGTGATATTTTTGAATAAGCTTGTTTGTCTACAAAATTATTTGTCGTTTGTCCATATACTTACCTATCTGTATATTTATTTTATTGTGTGCTCTTTTAATTATTTTTGTCTCTATTTATTTATTTATTTATATCCTTCAATGGACAAACTCTTACAGTGGAACTGTAGAGGGCTTGTACAGCGTCACTGTGACGTTATGCTACTAATGCAAGAGCACAACCCAATGTTATTATGCATCCAGGAGACACACCTTAAACCTGGCCAGCCTTACATCTTAAAAGGTTATCAGGTTGCCAGGAAGGACGCTCGCCCACACCAGCGAGCGAAAGGTGGTGTAGCAACGCTTGTAAGAAGCGATGTAAGACATCAAGTTGTAGATATTAGATCCAATCTGCAAGTGGTTGTTGTGCGAATTGTCCATCCTCTAAACGTTACAGTATGCAACGTTTATTTACCTGACAGCAATTGGCAAATCACCGATGTGGATAACATTATTGGTCAGTTACAAACCCCATTCCTGGTGGTTGGGGATTTCAATTCCCACAATCCACTATGGGGGTCTACTAAAACCGATGCCAGAGGACGTGAGCTTGGCCGGTGGCTTGGGCGGGACGACGTTGTTTTGATGAACAACGGCAATCCCACCTATTTTAATGCCAGATCAAATAACTTCTCGGCTATTGATCTAACCCTTGCATCAAGCACTTTAGCTCCGTCCTCAAATGGAGCGTTGACACTGATCTGCACAATAGTGACCACTTCCCAATTGTTGTCAAAACAAACTTAAAAACACCTATATACCATAGCCTGAAGAGATGGATTACTGGCAAAGCCGACTGGACGAGCGTTGCACAAGCACTTGCTACACCACAACATGTCAATGTGGAAAATATCACGAATGCTATTTTGAAAGCGGCCGAAAACAGTATTCCTAAACCTGGTGAGACGCCGCTCAAGAGGGTAGTTCCCTGGTGGAATCCCCAAGTAAAGGTGGCTATTAGGGACAAAAAATCTGCGTTCACTAGATTCAGAAACAACCCCACAATTCCAAATCTAGTAGCTTTTAAAAAGGCTAGAGCAATTTCTAGGCGTACAATACTGGAAAGTAAACGCACGTGCTGGAATAGATACACGTCCAGCTTGACATCGTCTACCACCGAGAGCGAGATGTGGGGCAGAATCAAAGCTTTGTCCGGGAAAGGGCGGGCCGAACGGGTCACCTCAATTCGATCAGCTACTGCCATCACCGGAGATCCGGGTGAGATCGCTGAAGTTTTAGCGACGCGATTTGAGGAAACCAGCAGTTCTGCCAATTACGAGCCAGGTTTCTTAGATTCCGTTGGTCCTATTCGAGAAATAGAGTTTGATCCTGAGCATAACTCTGAGTACAACTCATCGTTTACAATGCAGGAACCAGAAGTAGCACTCAGGTGTTTGAAGACATCTTCTCCCGGTCCCGATACGGTCACCAATGACATGATCAAGCATCTCTCAGATGACATGAAAAATGCCCTATTACAGCTATATAACGTTGTCTGGGACCAACTCGTATATCCAGAGGACTGGAAGGAGGCTGTTGTTATACCAGTACGAAAACCAGGAAAAGATCCCCTCTCGCCTGGCAGCTATCGCCCCATCAGTCTTACATGCTGCATGGGGAAACTCTTAGAGAGGCTGGTGAAAACAGACTCTTGTGGTGGCTGGAAGAGAACAATGTCTTGGTGTCGTACCAGGCAGGATTTCGTAAAGGCAGATCTACCACCGACCATCTTTTGGTGATGGAGAACATCGCTCAAAATGCCTTTCGTAAAAGGGAACATATGGTGATTGTACTCTTCGACATTAAGGGGGCCTACGATATGACGTGGCGCCCCGCCATTCTGCAAAAGCTTTGCAAATGCGGTGTTCGGGGGAAGCTCCCGCAGCTTATCCGTTCATTTTTGAGCGGAAGGAGTTTTCGGGTACGTGTTGGGAAAGATCTGTCGAGCTCAAGAGTACTTGAGAATGGTGTACCTCAGGGCTCAACCCTGAGTTGTACCCTATTTGCACTGGCAATTAACGACATAGCATCAAACGTCGACGTAACTAGATGCCTCTACGTTGACGATCTGGCAATTATGTACACTGGGAAGACCGTAGGAGAAATAACACGAACCCTACAAGTGGCAATCAACACTATTATAGCGAATCCGTCGGGTTCCAATTCTCAAAAGAGAAGACAAAGTGTCTGCACCTATGTCGCCTTAGTAAACCACACTTTGATCCTCTCTTGTATATTAATGATGAACCTATAGCGTGTGTCTGAAGCTAGATTCCTTGGGGTCATCATCGATGCCAACCTAACATGGAGGCCACACATCACAGACGTGAAACAGAGATGCGACAAGAAGCTAAATCTAATAAAAGTTCTTGCGCATACCACGTGGGGTGCAGAACCAAAAGTACTCTTAAGAGTTTACCAGGCTATTGTACTATCGGTAATTGATTACGGATGCATAGCATACTCATCGGCCCGCAAAAGTTTACTGAAGACTTTGGATCGAATACACAACGTTGGAATCAGGTACTGTCTTGGTGCCTATCCAACCAGCCCGGTCCAAAGTCTTTATTGCGAAGCAGCTGTACCACCGCTGGAAATCCGGCGATATATACTCATGGCAAGTTACATGACTACTATAAAATCCCACCCTTGTCATCCAAACTACCGTATGCTATTCCCCGATGTAAATCTATTCACCGATAGACGAACGATTACACGACCAGCTGGAATTCGTTTCCAAGAATACTTACCGGATATAGGGGTTGAACGTATGCCGCCAATACCGCCTGTTGCTCTGCCAAACTTACCTCCGTGGACTGTTGGAGCGCCAGTAATCCAGCATGAACTCCCTCTTGCCAAAGATCACCTAAAACAAAAGATACTATTAAAGTGGCAAGAAATGTGGCAACAAATCAATACTCATCTGTCAGATATAAAGCAGGATGTACGAACTCCTTTACTAAGCGTCGATCTACCTAGAAACGAACATATCAAACTACACCGCCTGCGTTTAGGTCATACGGCACTAACCCACCAGTACCTCCTAAAGGACGAAGATGGTCCCATATGTGCGGTATGTGATGTTGTGCTGACTGTATCTCACATAATACTCGATTGCCCTGTGCACTACCTAACAAAACAGCAACATCAACTGACAATCAATTTGAGAACCAATCTGGTAGAATTACATGCCATAATCAACACGCTAAATTTCCTAAAAGAAACAGGTATATATAGAAAATTATGATAAATTGGCCTGGAAAATAACACAATGTTAGCTTACCTGTATTTCATTCAAGTACATACATACTTGTGTCTTATTCTTTTAGTGGATGGTGCTAATAGCCTCAGTAGCTGATGCACCGGGGAGGGGTTTTAGTGGGTATTCCAAATATAGGAGATTCCTACACTACCACCGTCCTTTTTCGGTGGTGTCTATAAAGGATTTCCCCTCCTCAAAAAAAAAAAAAATAATAATAATAATAATCTTTGAATCTTTATTTCCATTTTTTCGTACAGTTGTCGGTCCCACCAAGTCATAAAACTTAACGGTCGGTTCCGAATTGAAGACTTTTACACAATTATTACAATAAAAATCCTTATAATTATAACATGATGCTCCCATAAAACAAAACATTCAGTAAATGATTAAAAAATTTAAGTAGACATTCACAAAAAGGAATAAGACATACTTTCTAAAAACGAATAACAAAATTGCAATTCTTTAGAATTATTTCAAATAATTAGTAATAAATATTTGCCTTTTTGCCCTATTATTCCGAAAATCACAAAGGATTCTCATATATAATTCTAAACAAAACATTTGTATAGTCTAAACATTTGCAAAAATAAAAAAAATTAAGCCTGTTTCTTTGTTTTATCCCTAACTTATAATTACCTATATTTTTACATATGAGTTATAATTAAAAAATTAAAAAGAATGTGATGATTGCCATAATCAAAATTACAAAAGAAAAAAAAAATGAATAAATATCCAAAATTTAAACCTCTATCAGTAGTTAAACATGTTCTATAAAATACATTTACCTATTCTATTCTCAAATGGAATACACTGGTTAAAGTGATTTAAGTAACAATTTTAAAATTGAATTAGTCCAGTAAACTATGTAACATCATTTGAAGTCAGATAATTCAGCACATGTTTTTGTGCATCTTATATTTAAATCTATAGTTAATTTGTTTTACAAATTTATTGAAAAGTACTTCAACCATTATGAAGTAAGTAGGAAATATTAATAAAAACGAAAACGCTCATGTTAACAAAAATTAAGTAAATTTAAGATTTTGTCTAGTGTTTAGTTAATTATTAACTATGAACGTTTTGTAAAGTCAATTACTTCCTATTTTCATCTTCGGTTTAAATCCAATTCATAAACTGATATTGTAATATAGAAAGTAAACATAATATCAAATTGTATTAATATATAAGAAAAATGCATTTATTATCAATGTAAAAGCAATAATATTTATGCGATACATTTATTCAAGTCCATAATGGTATTAATGCTGAATACCTTCTCATTATCGTCTTGACGTATCAACACGCGTCCATTCTTGACCCATACATACCGATAATTGTAAATACGGGCACGCGATTTGGCTTCCTTTAATAAGCTACGTATTTCAGGAACTAGATGTTCGTTAAAGAATATTCTTTTGTTAGTTCGCTTATCAGGTTCACTTAGATTACGCCACCAGGATTTTCCCTTTGATATGAACTTTTTTTTAGCATCCTCTGATTTCAGCTTAGCTAATAAAATGAAGTACTTTTAATTGAATTCTAATAACATTCGCTGGCTCGATATCATTACCTCCAATTTTTGCAGTAACAGTTTCAAATTGTTCAAGTGGTGTTAATTGATCCTCATTAGTTAAACCGTGAATTTCCACATACTTTCTCTTTGAATATTGCTCCATTTTAATAATGCGTGTACTCATTTCTGCAATTTTTACGTCTTTAACCTCTATTAAACGTTTTAGAGATTTATTATCCTCTTTCAGCTCCTGAATTTCCTTTGCACATTCATTAAAACGAGTTACCATATTATCAAATTTCTCCGCTAAAAATTGTATCGACTCAAGAATTTTTTCTAATGTAGCATTTTGTGCTTCTGGAATTCCTGAATCAACTTCTGCAATTTCACGTTCCATATCATCTGTTGGGTTTTTATGTTTTTTCCCATCTCTACACAATGCACATTTCCACGATTGTTTCGCGTTCCTTGATTTAGCTCTCCATGTGTTTTCCGATACCGAACATGCAAAATGATAGTGATTTTCACATGCATAACAATAAACTTCTTCCACATGGAACTCTTTATCACAATGATTGCACTGCATGTTATCTACTTATAATATTTAAATACAGCACAAAAACACTAATATGTACAAACTTGAAACAAAATCTTGTAAACTTATAATTAAATTCAATTATACCGTACAGAATTTAAGAGCAACCGAAAGCACGTCTAACTTCTACGAGCGTCGCAATAATAATAATAATAATAATAATAATAATAATAATAATAATAATCGCTGAGTAACCCCCAAACTCCTGTTGTCGATGGCAGGGTGGCGAGCCAGGTGACGGGATCATCCCGGTATCTGGTCGTTAAGAGAAAAGATGGGCTCAACTTTGACAAGGTGAGTCCATTCTTGATAAGCAATGCGTTGTATAGTGTATTTGGAGACTTGAAGATGGTCAAAAAGGTAAAGGAAGGGATACTGATAGAAACACGAACAGAGAAACAGTCCAAATTCATACAGAATACTAACATCTTTATGGGACTGCTTGTAGATATCGTGCCTCATAGCACGATGAATAGGTCACGAGGTGTTATCTTCTGTCCATACTTGCTTAACTGCACAGAAGAGGAGATAAGGAAGGAAATGGCAGATCAAAAAGTGATTGAGGTACGACGACTAAAGACGCGAAGGGACGGCATATTAAAAGACACACCGAACCACGTTCTTACTTTCGATACGCCGGTTTTGCCCAAAAAGATAAAGGTCGCTTTTTATTCACTAGAAGTACGGTTGTACGTTCCAGCTCCGTTAAGGTGCTTTAAGTGCCAAAAGTATGGCCATACATCCATTAGATGTACATCAGAACAAGTATCCATTTGCGGAAAATCGATGCATGAAGGACTCCCTTGTGAGGAGCCACTCAAATGTGTGAATTGTGGAGGCAACCACTCTGCGCGTTCACAGTTATGTCCTGTGTATAAGCAGGAGGTTGCCATCCAGGAACTGAAAGCAAAGGACAACCTAAGCTATTTTGATGCAAAGAAATTGGTAGTGGCGCGTACCCCTATACAGGGGATATCATATGCCCAGATGGCAATAAGGAAACCGGAAGTCGGTCTCTTGGTAAAGGAGCTGATTCCGGAATTGGTGAAAGCATTAAAAAATGAATTCGTTATCCCTAAGGAGACGACACCAAAAGCAAAAACTGGAGAGCCCAGTGTATCTGTGATCCCCAAAATACAGCGTGCTCGAGCCGAGTCGGAATGCAGCTCTAAATCTGCGCTGGCGGTAGTAGAAGCCGAGATTAGAGTACGGAGCGCGTCCACTATAAGTGAGACGTCTGCTTCCGACCGTATCGAGGATCTCTCTTCGCAGCAGAAAAAGAAAAAGAAAGGATGGCAAAAGGGGAGACCCCGACTGCCACCCAAGACGCCGGATGTGACCTCCCAGCAATCCGCTGGTGGGGGATCACAAAAGTCGTAAGTCTGTGATAAAATTAGTGATAACCATCTGTGATATTTTTGAGTAAAGCATCGTTTGTCTAATCACCTGTTTGTCCTTTGTTTCATATACTTACGTGTTTATTTATTTATATATGTGCTCTTTTAACTGTTTTGTCTTATTTAATTAATTATACATCATATCAATGGATAAAATCCTTCAATGGAACATTCGAGGGATTATTTCAAAGTATTGCGACGTTAATCTCCTTATACAAGAGCACAATCCAATGTGCTTGTGTATCCAAGAGACTCATCTCAGACAGGAACAACCATACGTTCTTAGAGGGTACAATGTGGAACGAAAAGAACCGCAGTTGCGCCAGAGAGGCAGGGGAGGAGTAGCTATACTGATGAGAAGCGATGTAATATATGATAGATTACCTATCACTAGCCAATTACAGGTGCTGGCAGTCGCCATAGGCGGTAAGCTTAAGTTCACCCTTGCCAATATATACTTGCCTGAATACAACTGGACCGCACAAGATCTCGAAGAAGTTGTACGTCAGCTACCAAAGCCGTTGATGTTGATGGGCGACTTCAACGCACACAATCTGCAATGGGGATCGCGGAAAACCGATTCAAGAGGACGTGTGATAGAGGAGTGGCTGGAGACAGATGATCTGGTCTTACTCAATACAGGCGAGCCAACTAGCTTCAATACCATTTCCAATACCGTAGAAGCCATAGACCTTACTGTCGTGTCTAGTTGCTTAGCAACACGTGTTACTTGGCGAACAATAGAGGATTTACACAACAGCGACCACTTCCCTATCGTCGTAGAGACATGCATCCCGATCCCGGTGCAAAACATTGCGAAGAGATGGAATACAGCCAAGGCAGACTGGGAACGATTCTTGTTCAACTTGCGAGCACCCGATAGCGTAGACGTAAGTTCAATCAGCAATGCTATTATGAAAGCTGCCGAGGTTAGCATTCCACTTACCAAAGGCAAGCTTCCAAGGCGTTCTGTCCCATGGTGGAACGGCGACGTCAGCCAAGCGATCAGGGACAGGAAATCTGCCTTCAACAGATTCCGAAGAACCCCCACCATGGAAAACCTGGTAACTTTCAAAAGGCTGAGGGCAGAGTGCAGACGAGTGGTATTGAAATGTAAGCGCGATTCGTGGAACCACTACACGTCAACTATAACACCAACGTCCGACGTACGAGAAGTATGGAGGAAGGTTAGCGGCATGGATGGCAAACGTAGAACACACATACTTACTAGTATAAAGACGTCCGACGGAAACATTGTAGAGGACAATGGCCAAATTGCAAATGTTCTTGCTCATTACTTTGCTAGTGTAAGTAGCTCTGACAACTACACCCAAACTTTTAGAGACAGTTTGCCCCTGCACGAAACCGGACTCGACTTCAGTGCTACTCAAGAACTCTGCTACAACTTAGCCTTTACGATGATGGACCTTGATACAGCGATTGATGCCCTCAAACTATCAGCACCCGGCAGTGACATGATATCCAACGAAATGCTTAAGCATCTAACGTGCGACATGAAAAGAGTATTGCTAAGCTTATACAATACGCTCTGGCTAAGTGGTACATACCCTGAGGAATGGAGGAGCGCCATTGTTATCCCTATTCTTAAGCCAGGAAGAAATTCCATGGTCCCCAGTAGTTATAGGCCTATTAGTCTTACTTGCTGTATGGGTAAACTACTGGAGAAGATGGTAAACGCGCGGCTTCAAAAGTACCTGGAGGAGAACAACATACTCGTTGAATATCAGACCGGCTTTAGGAAAGGCAGGTCCACCACCGATCATCTGGTGGGGTTAGAGTACCGCACCCAAGAAGCCTTTCGAAAGAGGGAGCATGCAGTAGCTGTTTTCTTCGACATCAAAGGTGCGTATGATATGACCTGGAGACAGGGTATCATGCGAAATTTACGAAAATGTGAGATCAGAGGTAACATGGCGTTGTTCATCGAATCATTCCTTAGTAATAGGAGGTTTAGAGTGCGTGTTGGAAACACGCTGTCCGGAGAAAAAGGACTTGAAAACGGCGTACCACAGGGTTCTACCCCTAAGCTGTACCCTCTTTGCCATTGCCATCAACGAAATCTGCAAAGGCGTTGACTGTGCGGTAGCAAGGTATATGTACGTAGATGACGTGGCCTTCCTGACAACGGGAAAAACTATTGGAACAGCTGTAGGGCAGATGCAGACAGCGATAGATGAAATAACAACCGCTACAACAAGAGTAGGATTCCAGTTCTCGGATGAAAAAACGCAATGCGTCCATTTCTGCAGGCTGAGAAGACCGCACTACGATCCGCTCCTGTACCTAAACGGGATCCTTATAACTTGCTCCGACAATGCCAAATTCCTTGGCCTGATTTTCGATAGGAAGCTTACGTGGGGGCAGCATGTTAATGCTCTAGTTAGTAAGTGCAAAGCCAAAATGAACTTGGTAAAATGCCTTGCACACACCAAATGGGGAGCCGACCCCAAGAGTCTGCTCAACATATATCAAAGTCTGATCCTGTCGAGACTAGAATATGGCTCAATAGTCTACTCATCGGCTCGGAAGAGCATACTACGCAAACTAGATGTCGTACATCGCTTGGGCATTCGATACGGAATAGGTGCTTTTCCAACCAGCCCTGTTAGCAGCCTCCACTGCGAATCAGGCATGATTCCCTTAAACCTCAGGAGGAATATGCTGATGTTGACGTATGTAACAAGACTAAAGTCTACACCAAGTAACCCTAACAACCAGTTACTTGCAGAGGCCGATAACCTATATGAAAACAGACCAACAATTACTCGACCGTTTTCCATAAGGGTAAAAGAATATTTAGAAAGGGTAAATTATGAAATGGTAGTAGAGGACATGAGCAAAATCAATTCCTAACAAAGATTGCTATAAAGAAAATGATCACAACACAGTGTCAGCAATCCTGGGACCAAAATAACACCGTACTTCGATCCATAAAACCAGAAGTAAAGATAGGATACGAGGTAACGGGCCTAACAAGAAGAGAGGCAATTATAGTGCATAGGCTAAGAATAGAACATACGGCGCTCACACTTGTTAAGTGGGGAACAGCCACCAATGTGCGACGAGTGTCAAACTCCGGTAAGCACTACTCACATAGTATGCGAGTGTCCAACGTATTCCGAACAGAGAAGGATCTGGGATCTTCAAAATAGCTATGCTGAAAACCTGAAACAAAAAGAAAAAATTAGTAAAACGTTAAACTTCTTAAAGGCAACCCACCTGATTGACCAACTATAGAGGTGAAGCCTATGGTTATGTATAAAGCTTAATATACCTACCTGTGCATTGTTTTACTGGATTTTTGTTACTCATCTATACACCTTTTTTCATTTAATGTTCAGTTCGCATAAGTACAGGGTATGGTGCTAATAGCCTCAGCAGCTGATGCACCGAGGAGGGGTTTTAGTGGGTATGCCAGTGTGGAGGCTCCCACACTATCACCGCAATCAGTGTGTTGTCCATAAAGGATTTCCCCTCCTCCAAAAAAAAAAAAAAATAATAATAATAATAATAATAATAATAATAATAACTGAGACAGCAAGAAAGAAGAAACACTCCCTTTTTACAGCTTATATTGATTATCAAAAAGCTTTTGACAGCATTCCTCATTCCTGGTTACTTGAAATATTACGAATATACAAAGTTGAAGACAACACACTAAATTTTTTAACTTATGCAATGTCAACCTGGAATACAAAAGTACTATTAAATTCTCCTTTTAGTTCTATTGACGCTGGCAAACTACAAATATGTAGAGGAATTTTCCAAGGGGATTCCTTAAGCCCGCTTTGGTTCTGCCTAGCATTACGACCTTTAACTACACTGTTAAACAGGCAAAACAAAGGATATTTAATAAACACAACGATGTTAAATCATTTATGGTACATGGATGATTTAAAGCTATTCGCATCCAAATTACAACATCTACATACGTTATTGGATTGTGTTGCAAAGTACAGTTCCGATATCCAAATGAAGTTTGGGTTAGATAAGTGTAGGATTAATACAATGACAAATGGAAAGTGGATTGAAAATTCAGGATATACAGCAAGTAACGGTCAAGGTATGATCTTAAATATGACAGAAAATGAAAAATATAAATATTTAGGATATATTCAAGCTCTGGGGATAGATCAAAAGTTGTCTAAAATAATTGTAACAGAGAAATATTTAAGTCGAGTAAATGCTATACTTAAATCGAAACTATCTGCACGAAATATTGGTTTAGCAGTAAACACTTATGCTACCTCGATTCTAACATACAGCTTTGGTGTATTGAAATGAACCAATACTGAATTAGAAGCATTAAATATTAGCACTAGAAAAGCTTTCTATAAACACAGATGCCACCATCCGCATAGTTCAATCGAAATATTTCACTTACCAAGAAGTCACGGAGGTCGTGGAATACCATGTATCAAAGCTAGACATCACATACAAATAGAAAAGCTTCGCCAATACTTCATGCAAAAGGCAGATACCAGCCGAATTCATCAAGCAATACTTGAAGCAGACTTAAACATATCACCGTTAAAGCTCACCAACAAAGATTATAACCCTAACTCTAAAATTTTAAGCCTCTCTGAGTTAAAAGAGCACTGGAAGAACAAGCGACTTCATGGACGTTATCCAACTACATTAGATAATAACGAAATAGACAGTTCTGCGTCTCAAGCATGGCTTAGGCATGGTAATATTTTTCCTGAAACAGAGGGTTTTATAATAGCTATACAGGATCAAGTAATTGCAACAAGGGTGTATCGGAAAACTATAATTAAGCAAAACTTAGATACTACCAAATGCAGAATGTGTGGAAGTGTAGACGAAAACATCGAACATATCATTTCTGGATGTTCAATGCTAGCACCAAAAGCATATCTCGAAAGACATAATCAAGTAGCAAAAATATTACACCAAGAATTACGAACAAAATACATGGACCTAAAAGAGCACGTTCCCTATTACACCTACAACCCGCCTTTCGTGTGTGAAAACCAAGAAACAATAATTTATTGGAATCGTCAAATAATAACGGATAGACCTATTCCGAACAATATACCAGATATAGTATTATCCCTAAAACAAAAAAAAATTACATACCTCATCGACATTTCAGTGCCACTTATAAATAACATAAAAAAAGCACACACAGAAAAAATAAATAAATACATACCATTAGCAGACGAAATCAAGAAAATGTGGAAAGTAGACAATGTTATAATCGTTCCAATAATAATTGCAGCAACTGGCGAAATTCCAAAAAAATTACACAATGGATTAAAAGTTCTACAGGTGAATCCAAAATTATATATTCAGATGCAAAAAGTAGTACTGCTAAATACCTGTAACATAGTTAGGAGAGTTCTAAATGTATATTAGACTAAGTTATATTTACCTGCATATAAAGTGCTGTAAATGTATACATACTTACCTGTAACCAACAGAGAAAATAGACAAATAAATAGTAATAATAATAATAATAATAATAATAATACCCCTAAGGGTTGAACTACCTACTAGGCGCGTCCCCAGGTGGCGGATAGGGGAACGACCTTGCAAATGATCGTAAGTGATGCAAGGCTAACACCGAAATATGAGCTCGTGGCTTTAAACCGCCACTGTTAGCTCTACTGAATACGGTGTCGCGGACCAGTTCACGTGGGGCCTCGTAACTAACGAGGACAGGGATGGCAACCCTGCGTTCCCCCTAGCTGGAAGTACACTTTTCTTATACTAGTCTTCAGTGGCTTCCTTTCACTTTAACACTTTTCTGACGGAGCACCCTAGCTCCAACTCTTGTTCTCTTCAGGCTCTCAGCGTAAGCTGAGAGACCTTTTCCTTTGTCTTTCTACTCTTCCCAGGACATGCTCCGTCAAAAGCGTATACGGGTGTGGCAAGCCCGGGATGTCCTTGCTGGGGACGGCTGAGCGCTAGCCGTGTCCTAATACCGCAACCGCAAACTGTACTTCAAAGACTCTAGCAGGGCGTGGCTAGGGAACGTTGTACAGCTAGCGGTCAGTGGTCTTGGCTTTACCGCCCAGACTACGAGGAAGGTAACCTCTTTAAAAAATCCCCCAATCCCAAGGTCGTTTGGCAGTTTTAGGTGCTGAAGGGATTGCGCGAGGGGAAGCCTAAGCGTGGCCAGGGGGATGCTTGGTTCTTAGCGTTGAAACGCCTGTGGGGGAAGAGGCGCCCCTCACAGTATAAATGCCTTGCCATAGTATAGGAGCACTGCTGTGGTGGACTAGCTTTTCTTCCTGACTCGTGGGACTACAATGAGTTATCAAATTTGCACGAATGAGGACCCATCCTCCGAAATGGGCGCTGACAGTGGACAGCGTTACCAAAGCGCTGAAAAGATAAGCAAGAAAAAGGAGGATCTTCCCCGGTTTCTTCTTATTAAGAGTCTAGAAGGTGACTTTTCAAAAGTGTCACCTTTCTTAATTGCAAAATCGTTAGACGGCAAAATAGGTAAGGCAAAGTCAGTTAAGAAAGTTAAAGAAATATTATTAGTGGAAACTGTTTCAAACTTACAATCTAGAAGACTGTTGAATGTAAATAGGTTATGTGATATGAATGTTTAGGTTACTCCTCATAATACACTGAACCATAGTAAGGGTGTAATATATTGTCCTGATTTTTTAAATTGCATAATTGATGAAATCGTTGAGGGATTTAGAAGCGAAAAAGTTATAGATGTTCGGCGCATTCAATCTAAAAGAAATGGCATACTCATTGACACTCCAAACCACATTCTAACTTTTGATACACCAAACCTACCACAATGTA
Source organism: Vesta saturnalis (assembly GCA_036346205.1). Taxonomy (NCBI): domain Eukaryota; kingdom Metazoa; phylum Arthropoda; class Insecta; order Coleoptera; family Lampyridae; genus Vesta; species Vesta saturnalis. The sequence continues at coordinate 945,789 of JARFJB010001984.1, forward strand.
TAGTAGGTGGCATATATCCACTTAAAGTGCGTCCATATATTCCAATGCCTCTTCGTTGTTTGAAATGCCAATTCTTTGGTCATTTAGCTATAAATTGTAATAGGACATCAACATGTATCTGTGGAGAACCCGTACACGAAGGTAGTTGTAAAATTAATGCTACATGTGTGAACTGCAAAGGTGATCACATGGCAAACAACCGTAGATGCCCAAAATACCAACAAGAATTAGCTATTCAGGAAATCAAAACGTTAAAAAAAATCTCGTACTTCGAAGCAAAGGAAGAGTTAAAATTAGCACCAGTTCTATCAAACAAAACGTATGCTTCGGCAGCAACTACTTCCAACGTAAATCTCGTACATGACGTAATAAAAGCTCTTGTCCCAGAACTAGAAAAAATGATAAACAATAGTATAAAGCTTCACATTTCAAATATTCTTGAACCTACATCAATATCGTCTACAAGGCATGTTCCACTAACAACGGTAGACCTGGAAAGCGGAAATAATTCAGAAAATGAGCAACCAGCTGTGCAAATGGAAGTTACCGAATTACATCAAGAGACTCCAAAAAGAGCTCTTTCTCCTTCTTCTCCACTAGAAATTACCGAAAGGCCAGAACTTGTTATAAACAGGCGCGAAAAGACAATTCAAAAGAAAAGAAAACCAGGTTGGCAAAAAGGTAGACCTAGAAGAAACGTGTCTAGTAGTCCAAGCCCTGGAACTTCAAAGACACAGTGATAAACTTAACAGTATTATTAAAAATGTGATATTTAGTCTAGTCTATTATACAGAATTTATATTTTTTACACTATATATTTGTTTCGTCGTATTTACATTTTTCTCTTTTTAATATGGTAGTGTTGTCATTTTTTGATTTTAAATATATGTTTATTGTGTACGTTTCTAATTTAAACAAAAAACAACCATAATCCAAAATAAAATGGATAAGGTTATACAATGGAATTGCAACGGCGTATTACAACACCTACCTGAATTACAATTAATGCTTCATACACTCGACCCATTAACCGTATGTCTTCAGGAAACCCACTTCAAGCCTGAAGAACACCTTAATTTGAGAAGATATGAAATCGAACGAAATGATGCTACCCAGATGTCCGTGCCCACGGGGGTTGCTTTCTAATTAAAAGAACGTTGCTCATAGAAGGATAGTACTGAAAACCGAACTCCAAGCCATTGCAATACAAGTATACATTCCGAAACCACTAACCATTTGCAATTTCTATCTTCCCAATAGACATTGGACAGTAAAAAAATTACACGAAGCTGTAGATCAATTACCAAAGCCTTTTTTGCTGGTTGGAGATTTTAATGCCCACAACCCATTATGGGGGTCTTCATATAGAGATACAAGGGGAACCATGCTTGAACAATTTATAGACCAATCTCACTTAATTGTAATAAACGATGGAAGTCCCACTTTTATAAATACGAGATCAAACTCATTCTCATGCTTAGATCTAGCTTTATGTTCTCCATCATTAGCAACACGACTTAGATGGCAACCATTAGACGATCCCTACGGAAGTGATCATTTCCCCATATGTATATCCACGGGTACTCACACAAACATCATACCCCAAAGCGTTGGCAGTTAAAACAGCAAACTGGTTTAGATATAAAACACTGTACTCTACACCAGAACTAACAGGGACCATAGAAACCGATGTTCAGGATATCACAGAAAGCATCCTAAAAGTAGCCCAAATCACAGTTCATCAAACGAAAGGTGAAATTATTTTCAGATCAGTTCCTTGGTGGCACAAAGACATCGAAGAAAAGATCAGAATTAAGAAACGTCTCCTGAACAATTTTAAAAAACACCCAACCCAAGAGAACTTAGTGTTATTTAAAAAGTCTCGTGCAAACTGTAGATATGTAATTAAACAAAGAAAGAAGACGTCATGGGAAGAGTACATTAACCATATTACTGTAAACAGTCCAATTAATGAGATATGGAATAAAATAAAAACAATACAAGGGAAAAACCACTTTTTATCTCCTAAATTGGAAATCAATGGCAGTCTTATCGTGAATGAAGCTGAAATAGCTGAGTTTTTTGCTAAACATTATGAAAGCGTCAGCGCAAATAGTAGTTACAATGAACAATTTTTGGAACAAAAGCAGTCGCTAGAAAGTCCACTAAAGTTTTCAAACAATATGAATTCCGAATATAATTACGCATTTACTCCACAAGAATTAGATAACGCCCTTAAGTGTTCAAGAAGGTCAGCTCCTGGCAAAGATAATATTCATTACGAGTTTATTAAAAACCTTCCAGTATCAGGAAAAATCAAAATGCTAACCCTTTTTAATAATATTTGGATGAAAGGTACTTTTCCGGATTGTTGGAAGGAGGCTACCATTATCCCTGTCCTGAAGTCAAATAAACCTCGCCATGACATAAATAGCTACCGACCCATATCTCTAACATCTTGCATGGGAAAATTATTAGAAAAAATGACAAATAACAGACTGGTATGGTTCCTGGAATCAGAAGGTCTACTAGTACACTATCAAGCTGGCTCCAGGAAACAACACTCTACAATTGATCACTTAGTGCGTTTAGAAAACACAATTCAAAATGCCTTTTTCGATAGGGAACACGTAGTCGGAGTTTTCTTTGACTTACACAGAGCATATGATACAACCTGGAAATATGGGATCTTGAGACAATTACATGACTGGGGACTTAGAGGACAATTACCAAAATTTATTGAATCTTTTTTGGAAAACAGATCTTTTGTAGTCAGGGTAGGAAGTTCATTGTCCAAAAATCATATACTTGAAAATGGGATTCCACAAGGCTCTACATTAAGCGGAACCTTATTTACTATCGCAATAAATAACATAGCCCGAGATGTCAGTGAAACAATCCAAAAATGCATGTACGTAGATGACCTCGCTATCTTCTTCGCAGGGAAAACAATTGCGTCCATCGAGCATCATCTTCAACCCGCAATTAATAAAATTAACGAGAACGCAGAATCATCTGGGTACCAGTTTTCAAACGATAAAACCGTCTGCGTACATTTCTGTAGACTTCGCACTCCTCACAGAGGACCAAAATTATTTTTAAAAGGCAACAGAATAAAATGTGAAAACTCTGTAAAATTTTTAGGATTCCACTTCGATAGTTCATTGTCATACAGAAAACAAATAAATGAAACCGCAACAAAAGCCAAGAAAGCGTTGAATGTCATAAAATGCATGTCTAACATCAGCTGGGGTTCAAACCGTGAGATACTTGCCAACATATATAAATCGTTAGTTCTATCTCGAATAGATTACGGTTGTGGTGTTTACGGAGCGGCAAGGCCATCACGATTAAAAGTGTTAGACTCTATCCAAGGCAGGGCACTTCGATACATTACTGGTGCATTTAGAACTAGTCCATCGGCAAGCTTACACTGCGAATCAGGTATTATGCCATTATCGTCCCGCAGACAAAATTTCGTCCTAAAATACGAAATAAATGTAAACTCCAAAGCACACCATATAAACACCGACATTTTTAGAAATGAGCAACGCATCCAACGATATCCAGAAAAACCAACTGTAACTCGTCCATTATGCGTTCGTGCAAAGGAGTATAGAACTTACTTACAAATACCAACTTTACAAATAGCACACGTTGCTTTCTGTAACATTCCACCATGGCAAGCCTCCGAATTCGTAATACGACTAGACCTAACAGTTTTCAACAAATACAGCACAAGTCCACAAATTATTAAAACAAATTTAATCAAATAGTGCAAGAATATACAAGCCATTAATAATATTTACGGACGGTTCTAAAACGTCTGGAGCAGGATATGCATTCCTTGTAGATGGCATATCCTTCAAGTGAAACTACAAAAATACAATAGTATATATACTGCAGAACTACATGCTATAAGAAGGGCGATAACATACTGTGAATCAGTCGTAAATAAAAATTGCATAATATGCACAGATTCGCTTTCAGCACTACAAGAGATAAACACCTACAACTCCCAAAACCCTGTAACACAAGCAATTCAAAATAAGATAAATAACATCTCAAATTTAAAAAATAACAAAACTGTACTAGTATGGGTCCCAGGTCACTCAGATATAGAAGGAAATATGCTCGCTGACTCTGCAGCTAAGGAAGCAATCGCTTTAAACGAAATTTCATTAGAAGATATAACACCAAACGACGCTAAAACTTTTGTTAAAAACCAAATATGCATAAAATGGCAAGATCAATGGAATAACACCCAAAGCAAACTATCCAGATACAAACATCACATAAATAAATGGAAGTTGCCAAATGAATTGACTAGACGAGCCAGAACAATAATAACAAGACTACGGATCGGGCATAGTCAAATCACATCATCACATCTACTAACTGGAACCGACTCACCCGAGTGTATAGACTGCAATGAGCCACTAACAACAACGCATATATTAAAAGATTGCCCCAAATACGCTGCTATTAAACGAACCATGAATCTAGAAGAGGACGTGTGTCAACTACTTGCATCAAATGAATACTGCCATCTAAGGAGAGTGATAGAGTATATAACACAAATCGGACTATACAGGAAAATTTGATAAAACAAAATAGTCGAATTAGAGTATAAATTTATCACATAAATAGGCTAATGACCTTGGTTGTCGATGCCTCAGATTAAAAAAAAATAAAAATAATAATACCCCCTCGAGAGCTGCCTTGTCGCGGTGAGGCGACTTAACCTGGTGCACAGCCAGTGCATTGGGGACTAAGAGTAGCTCAACACACACATACACACACGAAAGATTACTCGCCCGGGCACACAAGCCAGTGTATTCGGGCAGAGCTTGTCATTCACTGCACTCAATCTCTCACATACATATGCACACTTACCTTGTCTTTGTCTACTGTGTTCCGTAGTGCGGTGTAGTAGTCGTGCCGCACAGGGTTTTAATGGCTACCCACGTGTTTGTGCCGTGCGTGGAGACCCGTGTCGAAGGATGAATGGGTCCTGGTCACTGAGCATTCCACGGAGCGGGGTATAGTCTCTGTGGAATCGCAACACGTCACTTTGGCCTGGATTTCTGCTAAACGGGAGGTTAGGACTAACCCACCCTGATCAATCGGCTGTGCTGTCAGGTCAGACTTCCAGTGGGGTGAGTGCTTGAGGGTGCTATATCTCCTTGATATCCCTGGCGACATTATGTTGTCCCCTTGTTGGACTCCGTGGTGGGTGGGGAGTTGAGAAGATGAAATTATGTAAATTTTGTATGGATCAAAATAATGCCTCGGAGGGTTCGTCCACTACCGTAAACGTGGATAGTGCTGGGGATGCACTCAACACCTCCTCGTCAAATCCTGTCGTTTCAGGCAGGTCGGAGAATCAGGTGACGGGCTTGTCCGGTACCTGGTCCTGAAAGGAAAGATGGGCTCAACTTTGACAAGGTGAGCCCATTCTTGATTAGTAAATCTTTGTATAGCTCCTTTGGAGAATTGAAAATGGTAAAAAAGGTTAAGGAAGGAATATTGGTTGAGACTCGTACTGAAAAACAATCACGTTTTATGCAGCAAACTAATATCTATATGGGTTGTCAAGTGGACATCGTACCACACGCTACAATGAACAAATCTCGTGGTGTTATTTACTGCCCAGATCTTCTGAATTGTTCAGAAGAAGATATACGAAGCGAACTAGCGGAGCAGAACGTTATCGACGTCAGACGGATAAAGACCAGGAGGGACGGCATTTTAAAAGAAACGCCGAATCATATACTTACCTTTGCCACGCCTGTCTTACCAAAAAAGATCAAGGTTGCGTTCTACTCGCTGGAAGTCCGCTTATGCGTTCTTTCGCCAATGAGGTGCTACAAATGCCAAAAGTTTGGTCATACTTCGGTAAGGTGCAGCTCAATCCAAGTATGTATTTGTGGAAAAGTCCTGCATGAAGGTATCCCCTGTGAGGAACCAATCAAATGTGTAAATTTCCAGGGTAGCCATTCTGCTAGATCGACGAATTGTCCTGTATATAAGCAGGAAATGGCTATCCAAGAAATTAAAGCTAAAGATAACATAAGTTATCTAGAAGCAAAAAAATTAGTGGTTGTACGCACCCCTGTGTCTGGAGTGTCGTACACACAAATGGTAAGTAAGAAGCCAGAAGTCAGCTCTCTAGTTAAGGCGCTGGTGCCCGAGTTACTAGAAGCCCTGAAAGGAGCTTTTATACCGAAAGTTTTGCCACAACTACCTAAGCCAGTCGAAATTATGGCATCACCTAATACTAGACCACTCCGTGCCCGAAAAGGGTCAGAATCTAGTATTAGTGTGAGATCTGAGGTGATGTCTATTGAAACAGAAAAGAGAGGTAGAAGTGCGTCCTCTACCAGCGAGACGTCTACTGCTGACCACACTGAATCTCAGAACAGTCAGCAGAAGAAGAAGAAGGAATGGCAAAGGGAGACCCTGATTGTCTCCCAAGCAGCAAATATGATCCCACAGCAGTCAGCTGATGGAAATCGCAAAAGGTCTAATTTCTGTGATAGGAATGTGATACATTTATCTGTGATATTTTTGAATAAGTTTGTTTGTCTACAAAATTATTTGTCCTTTGTCTATATACTTACCTATCTGTATATTTATTTTATTGTGTGCTCTTTTAATTGTTTTTGTCTCTATTTATTTATTTATTTATATCCTTCAATGGACAAACTCTTACAGTGGAACTGTAGAGGGCTTGTACAGCGTCACTGTGATGTTATGCTACAAATGCAAGAGCACAACCCAATGTTATTATGCATCCAGGAGACACACCTTAAACCTGGCCAGCCTTACACCTTAAAAGGTTATCAGGTTGCCAGGAAGGACGCTCGCCCACACCAGCGAGTGAAAGGTGGTGTAGCAACGCTTGTAAGAAGCGATGTAAGACATCAAGTTGTAGATATTAGATCCAATCTGCAAGTGGTTGTTGTGCGAATAGTCCATCCTCTAAACGTTACAGTATGCAACGTTTATTTACCTGACAGCAATTGGCAAATCACCGATGTGGATAACATTATTGGTCAGTTACAAACCCCATTCCTGGTGGTTGGGGATTTCAATTCCCACAATCCACTATGGGGGTCTACTAAAACCGATGCCAGAGGACGTGAGCTTGGCCGGTGGCTTGGGCGGGACGACGTTGTTTTGATAAACAACGGCAATCCCACCTATTTTAATGCCAGATCAAATAACTTCTCGGCTATTGATCTAACCCTTGCATCAAGCACTTTAGCTCCGTCCCTCAAATGGAGCGTTGACACTGACCTGCACAATAGTGACCACTTCCCAATTGTTGTCAAAACAAACTTAAAAACACCAGTATACCATAGCCTGAAGAGATGGATTACTGGCAAAGCCGACTGGACGAGCTTTACACAAGCACTTGCTACACCACAAAATGTCAATGTGGAAAATATCACGAATGCTATTTTGAAAGCGGCCGAAAACAGTATTCCTAAATCTGGTGAGACGCCGCTCAAGAGGGTAGTTCCCTGGTGGAATCCCCAAGTAAAGGTGGCTATCAGGGACAAAAAATCTGCGTTCACTAGATTCAGAAACAACCCCACACTTCCAAATCTAGTAGCTTTTAAAAGGCTAGAGCAATTTCTAGGCGTACAATACTGGAAAGTAAACGCACGTGCTGGAATAGATACACGTCCAGCTTGACATCGTCTACCAACGAGAGCGAGATGTGGGGCAGAATCAAAGCTCTGTCCGGGAAAGGGCGGGCCGAACGGGTTACCTCAATTCGATCAGCTACTGCCATCACCGGAGATCCGGGTGAGATCGCTGAAGTTTTAGCGACGCGATTTGGGAAACCAGCAGTTCTGCCAATTACGAGCCAGGTTTCTTAGATTCCGTTGGTCCTATCCGAGAAATAGAGTTTGATCCTGAGGATAACTCTGAGTACAACTCATCGTTTACAATGCAGGAACCAGAAGTAGCACTCAGGTGTTTGAAGACATCTTCTCCCGGCCCCGATACGGTCACCAATGACATGATCAAGCATCTCTCAGATGACATGAAAAATGCCCTATTACAGCTATATAACGTTGTCTGGGACCAAGGCGTATATCCAGAGGACTGGAAGGAGGCTGTTGTTATACCAGTACGAAAACCAGGAAAAGATCCCCTTTCGCCTGGCAGCTATCGCCCCATCAGTCTTACATGCTGCATGGGGAAACTCTTAGAGCGGCTGGTGAACAACAGACTCTTGTGGTGGCTGGAAGAGAACAATGTCTTGGTGTCCTACCAGGCAGGATTTCGTAAAGGCAGATCTACCACCGACCATCTTTTGGTGATGGAGAACATCGCTCAAAATGCCTTTCGTAAAAGGGAACATATGGTGATTGTACTCTTCGACATTAAGGGGCCTACGATATGACGTGGCGCCCGCCATTCTGCATAAGCTTTAGAAATGCGTCTTCGGGGAAGCTCCGCAGCTTATCCGTTCATTTTGAGCGGAAGGAGTTTTCGGGTACGTGTTGGGAAAGATCTGTCGAGCTCAAGAGTACTTGAGAATGGTGTACCTCAGGGCTCAACCCTGAGTTGTACCCTATTTGCACTGGCAATTAACGACATAGCATCAAATGTCGACGTAACTGGATGCCTCTACGTTGACAATCTGGCAATCAACACTATTATAGCAAATGGCGAATCCGTCGGGTTCCAATTCTCAAAAGAGAAGACTAAGTGTCTGCACCTATGTCGCCTTAGTAAACCACACTTTGATCCTCTCTTGTATATTAATGATGAACCGATAGCGTGTGTGCCTGAAGCTAGATTCCTTGGGGTCATCATCGATGCCAACCTAACATGGAGGCCACACATCACAGACGTGAAACAGAGATGCGATAGAAGCTAAATCTAATAAAAGTTCTTGCGCATACCACGTGGGTGCAGAACCAAAAGTACTCTAAGAGTTTACCAGGCTATTGTACTATCGGTAATTGATTACGGATGCATAGCATACTCATCGGCCCGCAAAAGTTTACTGAAGACTTTGGATCGAATACACAACGTTGGAATCAGATACTGTCTTGGTCCCTATCCAACCAGCCCGGTCCAAAGTCTTTATTGCGAAGCAGCTGTACCACCGCTGGAAATCCGGCGATATATACTCATGGCAAGTTACATGACTACTATAAAATCCCACCCTTGTCATCCAAACTACCGTATGCTATTCCTCGATTTAAATCTATTCACCGATAGACGAACGGTTACACGACCAGCTGGAATTCGTTTTCAAGAATACTTACCGGATATAGGGGTTGAACGTATGCCGCCAATACCGCCTGTTGCTCTGCCAAACTTACCTCCGTGGACTGTTGGAGCGCCAGTAATCCAGCATGAACTCCCTCTTGCCAAAGATCACCTAAAACAAAAGATACTATTAAAGTGGCAAGAAATGTGGCAACAAATCAATACTCATCTGTCAGATATAAAGCAGGATGTACGAACTCCTTTACTAAGCGTCGATCTACCTAGAAACGAACATATCAAACTACACCGCCTGCGTTTAGGTCATACGGCACTAACCCACCAGTACCTCCTAAAGGACGAAGATGGTCCCATATGTGCGGTATGTGATGTTGTGCTGACTGTATCTCACATAATACTCGATTGCCCTGTGCACTACCTAACAAAACAACAACATCAACTGACAATCAATTTGAGAACCAATCTGGTAGAATTACATGCCATAATCAACACGCTAAATTTCCTAAAAGAAACAGGTATATATAGAAAATTATGATAAATTGGCCTGGAAAATAACACAATGTTAGCTTACCTGTATTTCATTCAAGTACATACATACTTGTGTCTTATTCGTTTAGTGGATGGTGCTAATAGCCTCAGTAGCTGATGCACCGAGGAGGGGTTTTAGTGGGTATTCCAAATATAGGAGATTCCTACACTACCACCGTCCTTTTTCGGTGGTGTCTATAAAGGATTTCCCTCCTCAAAAAAAAAAAAAATAATAATAATAATAATAATAATAATAAAAATAATAATAATAATACCCCTCCAAAGGATACACCTTGTCGTGGTGGGGGGGCTCAGTAGCCACTGTTGCCAGCAGTGGTGAAGCTAAGTATCCTGACCCTCGTTTGTTTTTGTCATATTGATTGTACTGGTCTCTCTGTCTTTTGTTTTATGTTTTGGGGACCTTACCCCGTTAACAAAGGCGAATATAAGGTGTAATGCGAACCGTGCCGAGATATGAATGGCCATACGTGACTTGGTCTTAAACGGTGCCCTCCGGATACCTGCCGTCCTCCGGTTGTAATTAGGCTTACTGTGGTATGGGTGCACTGCCATCGTTGAACTGTATTTCATCCCTTCTCGTGGGAACTGCATGTCCGTTTCATTCAATTCTTTAGAGGACCCATCCTCTGAAATGGGCGCTGTGGGCAACCAGCGTAAAAAAGTTGCTGAAGGAGTTATGGAGGTTTTCCCCCCGCTCCAAAGTATAGGTATCAGTGAGAAGGAGGATTCTGTTCCCCGGTTCCTGGTCCTAAAAAGGAAGGAAGGTGACTTCACTACCGTAAGTCCCTTCTTAATAAGCAAATCGATATATGGTTTAGTAGGTCAAGTTAAAGAGATAAAGAAAGTAAAGGGAGACCTGTAGGTTGAAACTGTGTCGAGCAAGCAATCGAAGCAGCTGATTAAATGTCAACGTTTAGCGGAACATGAAATAGAGGTCGTACCGCATGGGGCCCTGAATACATCTAGGGGTGTTGTATTTTGTAGGGACTTATTGAACTGCTCTCTTGAAGAAATAAAAGACAATTTGAAAAGTCAAGGCGTGATTGAGGTAAGAAGGATAAGGACAAGACGTGAAGGACAATTTGTTGACACAGCAAATCATGTGCTTACGTTTAATATCCCGAAATTACCCAAAACGGTCCAAGCTGCTTTCTATCCTCTGCAGGTGCGTCCCTATATCCCTAACCCAATGAGATGTTTTAATCTCCAGAGGTTTGGACATTCGTCGGGTAACTGTAAACACGATAGAAGATGTGTATGTGGGAAGTCCCCACACGAGGGTACCACGTGCCAAGAGCCTATTGTCTGTCCAAACTGTGAAGGGCCACACAAATCAATATCAAAAACTTGTCTTGTGCTTCAGCAGGAATTGAAAATCCAAGAGGTCAAGGTGATACACAGGCTATCTTACTTGGAGGCAAAAAAGCAAGTAGATACCTTTGTAACTCCAAGAAATACCTTTGCTTGGGTCGCTTCAATGCCGACATCCGTACTAGTTCAGTCTGTTGGCCCTGAAATCAGGAAGATTATAAAGGAGGAGATGCAAGTCCTGATGAATTTAATTAACCAAAAAAATATTTGTGAAGCTTATCCTCAACCCGGTCTACCCTTAAGTAAACCTGTCGTGAGGACTTTAAATCCTCTTTCCGAGCCAACTACTTCATCTGAGGTGGAGAATATGCACGCGGAGAGTAGGGGTGCCAAGCGAAAAACATCGACTGCTAGGTCTCGATCCAGAGACTCTAGTGTTACGTCTGTGGACGAGGAGAGAGTGGCCGAGGCCAAGCTAGAAAAGAAAAAGAAGGGCTGGCCTAAAGGCAAGCCCAGAATTCTCCGTACTTCGGAGTGTGATTCGAAAGGGGCGTGTACAAATTAAGACGCCTTTGTGATTAATTGATCTGTGACACTAATGATAATTTCTGTGATACTTCCAACTGTGATATTTATAACAATTTTTACATTATTCCTGTGATATATATGTTTGTTTGTCTAACACGTGAAATTGTCAATATTATTTATTATGTGTATAGATTTATTTATTTTACATGTTTTAAACAGGGCATTTAACACATTTTATACACATGTTTATATATGTTTTTGTGTAATCTATTTATTTTTGATTTTAACTTATAACTTACATGAACAATTTTATTCAATGGAATTGTCGTGGTGTTGTATTGTGATCTTCGTCTATTAATACAAAAACATGACCCTATATGTGTTTGTCTCCAAGAGACCCACCTGAGAATTGGACAGCCATATTCATTGAGAGGATTTAACATCTTCCGTAAGGATGTTGTAAATTCCCAACGTTCTTGTGGTGGAGTTGCAATCCTACTAAAAAAATGACATTCCATATACAGAAATCTATCTGCAAACCAATCTACAAGCTGTAGCCATCACTATTACAATTCCAATAAAAGCTACCATTTGCAGCATATACTTACCAGATCAAAATTGGACCACTTATGAGCTGAATAAACTTGTCGATCAACTGCCTGTACCATTCATCCTGTTGGGTGATTTCAACGTGCATAACCTATTGTGGGGTTGTGATTTCACCGATACAAAAGGAAGAGATATTGAAGGATGGTTGAATCGGGATGATTTACTATTACTCAATTGAGGGTCTCCCACTTATTTCAACATGCGTGCAAACAACTTTACCGCACTTGATCTGAGCATTTGTTCTAGTAGGCTAGCGCTATCTCTGGATTGGCAAACTGAAAGTGACCTGCATAACAGCGATCACTTTCCTATCATTATAAGGACAAATTTTGTGCAGTTTACATCAGAAAGATGGATATCGACGAATGCGAATTGGTATCTTTTCGAAAAGAACCTGAAAATTCCAGATTATTTAGATGTAGACTCCATCACCAGTGCTATCTATGATGCGGCGGCTTCGAGCATACCTCGTTCGGCAGTCCGTCCCCTCAAGAGATGCGTTCCATGGTGGAATCAAGAGGTGAAAGATGCAATCAAAGAAAAGAAGAAAGCGCTACGTAAATATCAAAGGCACATGAATACGGGAAATTTGATCATTTTTAAACGTGCTCGTGCCTGTTGTAGACGAGTTGTCCTCGAAAATCAAAGAAGAAGCTGGAATGAATACACCTCTTCCATTACATCTGAGACAGCTTCGAGTGATGTTTGGAGGCGGGTCAAAGCTATCTCTGGCAAGAACTCTTTTCAGAAAATTACTTACCTCAGAAATGACACTGGTACTGTTGTTGAAAACTGCCAAGAAATTGCGAATCTAATAGCTGATCACTTTGAACGTGTTAGCAGTACGAGCAATTATGAGCCAACGCTTGTTGAAAACAAAAGTGACAGGGAGATTCATCTGAATTTCGAATGCCTTCAACAGTTTGATTACAACTTACCTTTCAGCATGATTGAGCTGAAAGCGGCAATTAAGCAGACCAAAGTCACGTCCCCTGGGCTAGATACAATAAAAAATGACATGCTCAAAAACCTACCTGATAACTTCCTAACTTGTCTTCTTTCCATGTACAACGACCTCTGGGTAAATAGTGTCTATCCAGTACAATGGAAAAAGGCCATCATCGTTCCTATTCTAAAACTAGGCAAATACCCCTCTCTCCCTGGTAGTTATAGACCAATCAGTCTTACCTCCTGTTTGGGCAAACTTTTAGAGAGAATGGTGAATAATAGACTGATGTGGTGGCTCGAGAAGAACAACCTCTTGGTGCAGCAGCAGGCAGGATTCCGTCGATATAGGTCAACAACCGATCATCTTGCGTATTTGGATTTTCAAGTTCAAGAAGCTTTCAAAAAGAGAGCATCTTATTGCAATATTTTTGACTTGAAAGGCGCGTATGACATGACCTGGAGGTACGGAATACTGGAAAAATGCACAAATATGGCCTACGTGGCAATTTACCTAAGTTTGTGGTGTCCTTTTTATCTAATCGTTTATTTCATGTTCGTGTTGGTAACGTCCTGGCATCGTCCAGATTTTTAGAAAATGGAGTACCCCAAGGCTCAACGCTGAGTTGTACTCTGTTTGCATTGGCAGTTAATGAGATTGCCAAACAGCTGCAGTATGATGTTGAAAGCTTATTATATGTTGATGATCTTACCTTGTTCGTGTAAAACCGTCAGTGAAATCCAGCGCAAACTGCAGTCCTCGGTAAATGCAGTCCACAAGCAATAAGTCAGTGGGTTTTGTTTTTCATCTGAAAAACAAAATGTGTACACTTTGCAGACTACGTAAACCTCATTACGATCCAGTACTTTACCTAAGTGATGATCCAATACGGTGTCATAATACTGTACGGTTCTTGGGCCTAAATTTCGACTCCAAGTTAACTTGGAAGAACCATATCCAGGAGCTCAGACAGAGATGTACAAAAACTCTAGATATACTTAAAGTACTGGCACATACCAAATGGGGTGCGGAGCCCAAAACTATGATAAATTTGTATCAGCGTGTAAAAGTACACCTCTTGCGCTTAATACTGTACACAATATGAGCATACGGTATTGTCTGGGTGCATTTCCAACAAGCCCTGTCGAGAGCCTACATTGTGAATCAGGCTTTTGCTCATTAGAAAACAGACGGATACTTTTACTCACTAAATATATAGCCAAAATAATGAGCAATAAAAGTCATCCTCATAACCAACTTACCCTTAGAGAATCTGTGCCAGAGCAATGCGCGTTCGGAAGATTTAGGAACTTTTTGATCTCCGAACAACTCCTTTCACCTGAGACAGTGAGTTTATGCCTCTCTGAATTACCCCCTTGGAAGTTCAGTACAATCGAAATAGATTTTGATCTTGCTGAGAATCTAAAAAATGAAACATCTGTACACTTATGGCGACAAAAATTCTTACAGGCGATAAATAAAAAAAGCTATGACAAAATTATTTATACAGATGGATCTAGAACAAGTGACGTTGTAGGTTCTGCCTTTGTGGTAGACGATGAGGTGAATTCCTGGTCCCTTAACAAAAACACATCGATATACTTTGCAGAGCAATACGCTCTGTGGCAAGCTCTACTGTATCTTTCCTTCACTATGCAGACTTATACTGCTTGTTTGTTAGAATTGTTTTCTCCTGATCCATTCGTTCACAGAGTTCAGTACCTTGTACACAACTTAGCCACACGTCACAGCCGGGTAACTTTCTTGTGGATACCTAGCCACGTTGGTGTGACTGGCAATGACAAGGCGGATGCGGCCGCCCGTAGCGCCACTCGTGAATATAAACAAGATGTGCCTTTCGTAAGATCTCAAGATTTTATAAATTATCTAAGGGACCATATTCTTAATAAATGGCAAATAAAATGGCAGAATCTAAAACAAAATTTATATTATGTAAAGAAGTCCACAAGAAATCAATACCTACCCTTTAAAGCAGATCGAGAAAGTGTATCAAAAGCGCATCGCTTGCGCATAGGTCACACCTCTCTAACCCATAAGCACCTCCTGCTGGGTCAAAATGCACCACTGTGTACGAAGTGTAATGTACAGATTACCATCAAACATATCATTTGTGACTGTCCAATATATGATGTTCAGCGAAAACTTTTTAGATTACGTAACGTTGTAGAGGAAAACTTACAACATAGTGTGGATATAAAAAACACTCTTGACTTTTTAAAGGCGGTTAATCTCTATCACAAAGTCTAATGTTATAAGAGCGTGTGTTTGCGTTTATTCGTCAAAGAACGCTTGCATATTTATCTACTGGTGTCAAAATGGGCGAAATGACCTTAGCAGTCGAAGCCTAAATAAAAAAAAAAAAAAAAAAAAAAATAATAATAATAATAATAATAATAATAACAGTAACATACTTGTTTGTTAAATAACTATTACTGCCACTCAAATTATAAATAAAAGGGCGGCTGAGAAAAGTTACTTTAGGTGCGTTTGTCCAGATACATAATGTCAACTATGACGTTTAGAGAAAAATATAATTATTAGAAAAAGGATTATTTGTATAAATTAAAAAAGTCTGGTGTAGAAGAATACGCGGCAAAGTGAAAATTAAAAGGAATGGAACAATTTTAATAATACTTTTATTAGAATAATTATGCATCCTCTTGTTAATAACTAAAATAGACAACATTGAAAAAACAACAATAATGATCTACGTAAAATGTAGGTTGAAATCTTTATGTCAGATAAGGTAAACAAAATTCCAAGGCCGCCCGGACCTATAAAAATATAGATAATACAGTTTAAACCATTTTCAAACTTATTTAATAATAATTTAAACTTATTTGGCTTTGAGTTAAGAAACGTTAAAAAAAAGGTATGCAAGACTGTATTAGCTTTAATAAATACATACAGTGTGGTGATAAAGTAATGGACAAAATTTATAATTGCGTTATTTAATGTTTCCAAGCCAAACGCTCGGACAGGTCAAATTTACTTATTAATTAGTCACCTTATGACATAAAAATTTTACTTATGACGTCATGCATTATTGCACAATGACGTCATCATTGTTTTTTTTCAATACTACTTAAATTATAGTGTAAAAAAATTGGTACCTTAGATAACTATTTTTTTGAGAAAATAACACATTTACCGTAAGAAATAAAAATGTAACTTTAATGGAAGAAAATAACGATTAAACCTCAAAAACAAACGAAATTTATTGCAAATGATCATATTCCGCTCCGTTAACCATTTGGCACTGACTCATACGAGAGTAAACACTTTGTACACTTCGCTCAAGGACTTCTGGAGTAATGCGCTCTACTTCAGCGCAAATTCTTTGCCGTAGCTCGTCTAAATTATTTGGCCTATTAAAATAACCCCACAGAAGAAAATCTAAAGGAGTCAAGTCTGAGGAACGCGGTGGCCACTCAATTGCTCCTCGACGTCCTATCCACCTTCCAGGAAATGTGGAGTCAAGATATTGACAAACGTTGATTCCCATCCGACCCATCATGGTGAAACCAAATATCCTGATGGAGTACATCTGCTTCGTGACAATTTGTAAACATTGCTGTCAGAGCTGGCACTAAATTAAACTGCAAAAAGTCCAAATAACGTGCTGCTGTAAGGTTCCCTTCAAAAAAGTAAGGTCCCATTAAACGACGGCCGATTAATCCAATCCAAACATTTAATTTTCGTTGGCGTTGACTGTGAGAGTCTTGAGTCCAGTGGGGATTTTTGCTTGCCCAATACCTGAAATTGTGACGATGTACTGTCCGATTCAGGCAAAAAGTGGCTTCTTCTGAAAATAGCACATTGTTAAAAAAATTGGGATCTCCATCGCAGCGTAACATTACTTCTTCGCAAAACTGCATGCGGCGGTCTGCATCATTCTCGTTTAATTCGTGAATTAATTGAACTTTGTAAGAATAAGAGTGGTCTACGCTGTTATTTTGGGGCTAGCTGCCTTGTAGAATGGCGAGGATTTTCTTCCGCTTCAAGTAACACATCTAATCGGGTTCTTCGTTTACTCGAGGTCGACCTTGCCGAGGCAAATTTTGGACGGTTCCGTTTCAGTAAATTTGGCAACCAATTTATTTACAATGGATCTTGCAATAGGCAGTCCATTAGGATGTTCTTGGTTGAATGATTCATATGTTTCCTCATGTGTTTTTAGCTTATCACTATATCCAACCATCATTAAAATTTCTATATCTTCCCTTTCAGTTAAACGGCATTTTTTTAACGGCAA
>JARFJB010001985.1:0-152500 GCA_036346205.1 Vesta saturnalis
AAGATATCTTTGTTAATATCAAATATAGAAGTTTGCAATTGTTATATTCTCGTACTACTTTGAATGTAGCAGGTGACCGACTACTACTACGAAACAGAGGAGGATTGCAATATATTTTTATAATAACGGGTATTTTTACTAGATATGTGAAACTTTACGCTGTTAAAAACGCAACTACACAGGTTTTATACAAAAAAAAAGAATTATGAGAATTGTATACCAAATATAAGAAAGCGAGGAACGCTGGTATGTCCATGCTATTAAAGAAAGTGTTATACTGATGTTTTCTTTGCAAAAGTATATTTAATGAACAACAATATTAAATATGCACTAAATATGTAAGTACGTAAGTATTTTCGTTCTGGAATTATCGTTGAAACTAACATACACGCACGCACGCACACATGCACACACAACCGCGCGCGCACACACACATACACACACACACACACACACACACACACTCACTCACACACACACACACACACACACACACACACACACACACACACACACACACACACACACACACACACACACACACACACACACACACACACACACACACACACACACACACACACACACACACACACACACACACACACACATACACACACATACTCACTCTGATTACAGTTACAGAAAATGTTCTATCATCAGAAACTTGTTATTAGAATGAAAAGCTTTAGCTAGTACGTAAGTATTTTCGTTCTGGAGTTATCGTTGATAATAACATACACGCACACACGCACACGCACGCGCACGTACATGATCACGCACACGTGCATGCGCGCACGCACGCATACACGCACACGCACACGCACACGCACACGCACACGCACACGCACACACACACACACACAACACACACACACACACACACACACACACACACACACACACACACACACACACACACACACACACACACACACACACACACACAACGCACACACACACACACACACACACACACACACACACACACACACACACACACACACACACACACACACACACACACACACACACACACACACACACACACACACACACACACACACACACACACACACACACACACACACACACACACACACACACACACACACACACACACACACACACACACACACACACACACACACAACACACAACACACACAACACAACACAACACGAACACAACACACGAACACGAACACGAACACGAACACGAACACGAACACGAACACAGACACAGGCACAAACACAGACAATGGCACAGACACAGACACAGACACAGGCGCAGACGCAGACGCACACGCAGACGCAGACGCAGACGCAGACGCAGACGCAGACGCAGACGCAGACGCAGACACAAACACAGACACAAACATAATCACAAACACAAACACAAACACAAACATGTAATCAAATTTTACATTTTAAAAATTTCCAACAAATAGTTATCAGTAATTTATAGCAAGTGAGCATAAAAATAATCCGCTTTTAATGTGAATAGTTTTTGTACTATTTTAATAAAAATGCATTATTCTAAGTAGACGGCTGTCATCTCACTTTTAAATCATTTCCAAGTATTTGTCGTCTGTCTACACTTGTCATATTATTGATTATAAATTCAAAAATGGAAGAATTTATCTTTAATGAGTGTGCTGATATGCACATGATGTTTGGAATGGCAAAGAGTAATTCTAGCCTAACTAGAAGACTTTATTCGGAACGTTACCCAAATCGAAGGCTACCAAATAGGAAAACGTTTGAAAGCATAGATCGGACTTTAAGAGAAGCAGATACGTTTACCTTGCTGTAGTAATTTTATAAACTGGTTTTTATAATGGGTAGTTACGTTTTAGGTTCATTTTTACCGAAGAAAGGTTGCGAAGGAAGTATAAGAAACGTGCGTACTTCAATAATTGAAGGAAACACACTTGATGCTGTTGATAATGAACCTACAACCTGTGTGAGGAAATTTTCGGCATAATTTAATATTTCAAAACCAAGCGTACGTAGAATTCTTCACTAGCAACTATAGCATTCGTTTCACTTTCAAAAAGTTCATGCTACGTCACCAGACGTCTATCCTCCTAGGCTTAATATGCGAACTGGTTTTTGGATAAACAACGGGAAGACCAACATTTCATTGAAATTGTACTATTTACAGATGAAGCAGGTTTTACCAGGGATGGTATAATTAATTCCCATAACCTACATCTGTGGGATAATGAAAATCCCCACGGTACAATTGAGACTAGACACCAACAAAGGTTTAAGGTCAACGCCTAGGCAGGGACTGTAAGGGAACCACTTAATTGGTCCCTGTATCCTCAATGATCGTTTAAACGGACAGTCTGATTCACAATTTTTGCAGGATATTCTGCCAATTTTGTTAGAGGATATACATTTACACAAGCGCCAATGTATGTGGTTTATGCACGATAGGGCACCCCTTCACTTCTATCGTGAGTTACATGACCATCTGCGCCATATTTTTCTAGATAGGTGGGTATGAAGGGGTGGAGCATGTCGATGGTCAGCTTATTCGCCAGATATCAACCCATTAGATTTTCATTTTTGGGGGCTATCTTTAAAGTTTAGTTCACAGTACACACGTAAATACAAGAAATGAATTAATTGTTAGAATACGTTTCCGCTGCGAAAACATCCGAAATAATCCTAGATTGTTATTCCAAGTACAAAGATCAAATCTTAGAAGACAGTGGAAATATGTGGAATTAAGGGGAGCCCATATTGAACATTTGTTGTAATTTTACTATACCGGTTTGACTTTTTTATTATCGTTAATTTTTTGGTTACTTTAATGTGTTATATACAATATAGTTACTCATTTTTAAGGTTGTTGTTGTTATTCACGTATTTTTAGTTTTGTTAGATTAATATGTATTTGTTTTCATTAGTGTTTTTAACATCACCATTGTAAATAATAAAACTAGTAAAAAGCATTTTAAAGTTTATCTTTATAAATGTATATTTTAAAAATTGGTCATGCGCCGATGAGTGTGCAGTGCGATATAGAATTCCCCATATCCTTTAAACCGTTAATTTTATCGAGATCTCACAAGAGGAAATTTTAATTGTGACCTTTATGAGCGAAAAAAAGTATATTTAAAGAAATCAGCCATTGAACTTGGTCCGTACCTGAGTTCACAAGTGTAGTGCGGACTTGTTTATTACGCCACAGAGTATGCATTTAAGGTGTTTAGAAACGGTTAAAATTTTATTAATTTCCAATAAGTCATTTAATAATTATAAATAATGAAATGTCGGACGCAACATAGGAAATCTAATGGGAAATCGTAAACTCTCGAGTTCCTGCTTCCCAAATTATTTAAGGTAAAAGCTCTTCCGGAACATTTCGTTAAAGAATTGAATTTTCTATCAGATGAAACTTGATGAAAATATTTTACAGCTTACGCTAATTTCAAAAATTGCAAAAATTATGTACCATTCCTGTACAGCATCAGGACAGCAATGAAATGTCAGGATAACGTTACCTTTTAAAATTATTATAAATACTGTCATGTTGTCAGTCTATTAGTTATAATAATAGACTTAAAAAATGTCGTACACCGTTTCAGGAAGAATAGAAATTGTAAAACTGTTTTATTCCGGCAATAGCACGCGCACAGTGAGTGCGTTATTTATCGCGAAATATCCAAACCGCCCGATTCCAAGCCATACTACAATTGGAAGAATTATTTCCAAATTTGAAAATAGTGGAACGGTGCCTCCTTTGTGCAAATACGCCAAAAATTATGAAGTTAATATTCAAAGAAATGTGTTTGAAAATGAAAATACTGCAAATGTATTAACTACAGTTGAAAATCCTAGTATAAGTTCTCGAGAAATTACGAACCAGTTTGGAACGCACAATACAACCACATGAAAATTTTTGAAAAAGAATAGTTTACATTCGTACAAACTTCAGTATCATCAGGGGTTGATTGAAGGGAATTTTGAGAAAAGAGTTTTGTTATGAGATGCTGGAGAAGGCTAATCTAGACCGACAATTTTTAAAGAACATTTGTTTTACGGATGAGTGTGTTTACGTTAAATAATGAACCAAATGTGCAAAATTCTGGATTTGGTCAACAAAAAGGTCTGAAATTGTTGAAAACCGATCTCAATATCATCAAAAAATTAATGGTGGTTGGGTAAGAAAATTCGAACCACATATTATTGGACCATATTTTATGAAGAAAATTTAAGCGTGGGTAGATTTTTGGATTTGCTACAAGAGCAAATTTTACCGGCTCTACCAGAAGTAGCTCTCGAGGAAGAAGAAATTTGGTTTCAAATGGATGGCTGCCTTGTTCATAACAGCCTAGAAGTTAAAAACTTTATTAATAACTGTGTAATCCGACCAAATTGTGCAATTGAGTGGTGAAAGGTGTTCAGATTTACAGGCTCTAAATAAAGCGAAGAATTCTCGAAAATAACGCCTTGCACTCTTGCCAATGTTAAAAAAGAATTTTATGATAGATTAGGGTATTTTTTAGCGCAAAATGGTGGGTTATTTGGAAATTTGTTACAATTCTTATAATTTGTAATTGTAATTGTTATTGGTATTTATACTAGGATTTTCGACAACTGCAGCTAATACATTTGTAGTATTTTCATTCTTAAACACATTTCTTTGAACGTTAGCATCATAATTTTTGTTAGAACTATACAAAGGAAGCAACCTTTCACTATTTTCAATAAATAGCTTTAATTAATTTTTTAGACAATTAAACCTACTTTATTTATTTACCTGTTTTTTTTGCGTTGATTATTTAAATGGTTTGACGTTTGAAAGACTGTATCATTTTGACATTTTATTGCTGTCCCGATCCTGTGCAGGAATGGTACATATTTTTTTGCAATTTTTGAAGTTAGCGTAAGGTGTAAAATATTTTCTCCACGACCAATACGGAACGTAATAATTACAAAATCGTTTTTAATAATAGAATACAAACATTCACCTCTAAAGTGTGAATTTTTTTTCTGAAATACTTGCTCTTATGCGTCTTGCATGTATTTTCATTCCATATCTAGATACGGTATGAATATTCCGTAATCGGTCCAAACGACGAAGATTGCCAAGGATTTGAAAACTGTCAGTGTCAGTTGCAAATCTGACGGATAATTATCCTGAAAAATTTTAATTTGTTTTATGTGATTTAATTAAAATAATGAGTGAACCATTAGATACGGAATTCGATAGTACTCCGCCTGAAATTACGAATTATGCAAATAACATAAGCGCGAAACTCCTGCCTCAAAAATCGAGAAAAGAATACGAAAAGTATTATGCGCTGTTAAGGGACTGGCAACAAGAAAAAAAAAAACTCATTTTCTGAAAACATTTTACTGGCATTTTTTGGCGACTTATTAAAAAAATGGAAATCTTCCACGCTATGGAAAATATATTCAATCCTAAAGGTAACTATAAATGTGAAACACGATGTTGATATATCACGATATAAGAAATTAAGAGCTTTGTTGAAGCGCTCTTCTGAAAGGTATATTGCTCCTGTCGCAGCCCCCTGTTTGGAAATTGTGCGGGGCCCTAACCTTATAAGACAAGTGCAGCAACTAGCTCTCGGGGCTTGGCCCCTATCGTGGCCCCCTTGGTGCATTTGTATATGGGTTCTAACCTAATCTTACAGGTGTAGGCCTTTGCCCCCCGTCATAGAATATTTGTATTCTAATAAGGTGACCCTAATGCTAACTTTATGACAGGACTTGTATTAGGGTCTGAACCTCGGCCCCCTTCGAGTTAAAATTGATTTTTAGCGCCATCTAGTTGTGTATTTTTAAACTAGCGAACGTTTTAATAACAAAGATAGCCATAGAACGTGAGTAGATTCTAGACACCGTTATGTATATATATATATATATATATATATATATATATATATATATATATATAGTGTGTTGTGATGTGAGTGTGAGTGTATGTGAGTGTTGTGATGTGTGTGTGTGTGTGTGTGTGTGTGTGTGTGTGTGTGTGTGTGTGGTGGTGTGAGTGTGGTGTGTGGTGTGTGTGTGGTGTGTGTGTGAGTGTGTGTGTGTGTGTGTGAGTGTGTGTGTGTGTATGAGTGTGTGTGAGTGTGTGTGTAAGTGTGTAGATTGTTGCGGTATAAACTAGCAGTAAAACGAGATAACAGATGAACTTGGCTTTTGCGCGACTAGTCAGCGGCTGGGATGGATTCGGTGTACTAAATTGTGCACACAATAGGATAGCTTATCATATATATAGAATATTTGCACGCTTATCTAAAATAATTGCGGGTTGCAAAAATCACTCACTAATTTGATAAAAACACAACAATCTATTGTTACGTTACGTTACTCAAAAATCCAATTCTTAAGGTAATTTTGTTTCAACAACCAAAAAAAACACTTTAATTCTGTACACAACCACTTGAAGTTAAATCCCTATGATCGTAATTAATTATGCTCAAGTCATAAAAGAAAACAATGCAGTGATTCATTGGCATCTAAACGTTACTTTATAATTAAATAATCACTTGAAAAGTTTTCGGTCGTAATTGTTTTAATTAAACTAAACACAATGTAATGACGTTAATTCGATGAGCAAATTAAAAAAAAAACACTAAATATGCGAGTCGTCAGATGCTGAGTAATAATAGGTTCACATTAAACAAAAAAACTAAGTTCAACAACCTGAAGGTACGTAATGTAAATAAATAATAAAACATCGTATACAATATTGTTTTCTATGCGAGTTGCATCACCTAATCATCTAAATAGGCTGTGACACTAGCTAGTTGCATTAACGACATTTTACTAGAATTACTGTAATTTCGATATACTAAAATAACAAATATAGGACACTCAAATCAGTTTAGATTATTGCATGAATGAATGTACTGTACGGGTCAAAAAATTTAAACGATAAAATAATCAGAAATTAATCTCCAAAAGAGCAGTGCATTCATACGTTTGTACATACAAATAACATAATAATGAAATACTCATTTAACTTTTTCAACCACAACAACGAAAAAGAAGCATAGAAATGTTACCTTGTCTGGGGAGGCCCTTTTGTTACTCGACATCTATGATGGACTTAGAAGTCACTAATAGATTTTTACCATTTTTTTACATATATCTAAAAATAATAATTCACTATCTTTTAAGGTTCACAGAAAGCAGACACACACTGATACATACCTTCATAAACTGTCCAACCACCATCGACGTTAAATATTTAACAAAATCCTTACAAGATAATGGATATTAACTTACAAATATTAATAATGTTATTACACCTTCTAGACATAATCTTAAAGAAAAACCAGTTCTTAATATTGGTACTGCTTTTCCTCCTTTTATAACTATGCTACAAATAGTTTTGAAAACATCCTAATTAAATATGGCATTAAGACTATTTTTAAACCTACAAGAAAAATTAAAGAACATTTAAGATCACCTAAAGATGTTTTAAACCCGTTATCATCTTCCGGAGTGTATAAATTATCTTGTTCATGTGGAAAAGCATACATTGGAACCACAAAACGTAGCTTTGATACACGACGTAGTGGCAGAACACTTGGTTAGTGTGGGTGGTTTTAGAGCGTAGATAAATATTAGATATTTTTAGGTTAGTGAGACAACAACAAAAATCTTAGTAGTACACGTAACTAGGATAGTAAAAAAAGTTTGAGAGCCACGAGATTTTAACTAGAGAAAGTTATGACTTTATGAGAGAGAGAGAGAGAGAGAGAGAGAGCCCGTAAAGATCAAACCGGGAAAAGATACAGTAAAAAAAAAGTAAACACCAGTTCCCAGAATAATCCCGTTTTATTTGTTTCCCCAAACACAAAAAAAAACAATCAAGTTGGCATAAAATATATGCGACAACTCGATCACAAACAACTATACAGTCGGATATTTATAATCTTAGACTAATTTAATTTTCCCCAAAAGACTGGACAATATCCCGCACGAAACTGTGACGTAATAACATTAATTAAGCAACGAATACAACCGGTATGACACAATAATTTAGTTTATGCCACTACGCAGATGATAACGTTTGTAGATAACCAAAATGGACGATGAACGTTAAAACAACACTGAATGTTTCGTAGGGAATTTAGATTATTTTAGTTACGCAGTGATTACAGGTAAATAATTCATTAAAAATTCGGTGGTATTATTAATTTACAAACACTTTTTTTGTTTATTTTTGATAGAAGTGGTGTCGGTCACTGTTGAAGGTAGTTTCCGAAATATGACAGTTTAGAACGTAACTTCAAAGGTAAAATTTATTAACACATGCAGTAATGGAATATTCTGACCTGGTGTTGACGTATAGTATATTATAAACCCTCGTTAGTGCAGGTGAGAAGGTTTCTAGTAGTCAGTAGCAACGTACAGCCATATCCCATTATCGTAAACCCCAGTAACGCAAACCAAGTATGCAGAGTAAATAATTAACTTCCGCACAGCATAAAGTTAATTCCAGACAAACGAAATATCAACAGCGATGAGACCGGATACACAAAAGTAATTGAAGTACAGCTGGATACACAAAAGTAATTGAAGTAAAGCTACAAGCTATATACACGTAGTCCACTCGAATAGAAAATTGTAAGAGAAAGTCGTAGTAAAATTGAAAGCGAATCGATAGATGCTCGAAGTAGCTAAAAAGAAGGTAAGATAAGTAATGGTACTTTACTCAGATAACGTTGTTTTACCCCTTTAGATGAAGGTGAGCTCTACGTGGTTTATTAACAAAATATGGTTGCTTCAGTCGTGCGAATAGCGATTTAGTAATTTGTGGTAGCTCGACACTGACAGAAATTAAAGTTTACCAATGAATCAAAGACATACAGATAGCTTATCCCTTTTGTAAAAACAAGATTTTTATATGTCCGCCAAAAATACGATTAGTACCTCTTACAAGATATAGAAATACTTTATATTCGAAAATTTTTCTTATAGAAACGACGATGCTATTGATTAAATTAGAAAAAGAGAATTTTGTAAGAGTACTTCATGTTCACACAAGATGGCTAACCAATGCACGTTCTTCAAAGGAATTTGCAGTTATCAGGGCCATTGTTATCAAATGATTGTAATAAATTGTTTAAAGATGTACCGCCCTTCTTGCGGTAAGCAGCCAAACTAACCAGTTAACAGTAAACAGTAGATGTAGAAACCGACAAAATGTTGTAAAAGCCCTACAGTTGAAACTACTATGTCCATTTACACTTTTAAAGGTAATTATAATATAGTCCTTACAGAGGCTTAAAAAATCAGTACTATTGACATAGATATACATTAGACCATTAAATATAAATCCCAAACTTTTAATACAAAGGCAATTTTCCATACAGAAGCTACAGACGTTATAAAATCAAACCTATTGAATCGGATATCCATTATTGCACGTTACACCGTGCATGTCATTAAACCTGTGACATCAGCGTAACACAGCATTGCCAAACCTTTGAAAGTATTGCTAGGTTATGTAATGAAATACACAACTGTACTGCTGGTGAATTAACATCGGGCAGTAGATCATTTAAGAAGTTGCTGATTTTGTGATAGTTTACCACTGTTACGCTCAGAATACAAGTCTAGTACACAGTAGTAATTTGTTTCATTAATACAAAAAATGGCAATTTTCAAGACGAGGAAGAAAGTTGCTGGATGACTCGAAGTTGAGTATAGCAATCTTCCGTGTCCCGAAAAATTGTTCTCCATCCACTTTTACCTTTATACTCAGTGATTGATTTGTAGTTCACTACTTGTTTTATGCCACTATCAGTACCAGACGTTTTAATTTTATACAAAATTTACTTCAAATGTAACAAACGCCAATTAAAATTCTGTTCATAGAAGATAATCATTTAAAACCACTTAAATAACATGACACTTACCTAAACGAAAATAAAAAGCGAAATTATATTGAATCTTGATACTTACTTATGACTGAAAACGTTGTTTGTGATGAACATGCGAAAATTTTAAAATTGTATTTAATGAAGTAATCACATCCCATGAACGTCATTCACACAGCTGATGTTTGGTCTACATAAAATTACTTTTTATACTAGAACAGAAATTAAATTACCTTTTATACAGTGGTCATGGGAACACCGAAGAATCCCGAAATCAGCCACTTTTGGTGCGAAATTCGAACACAATACAGCGTCTTATATAGGTGGTTGGAGAAAAAAATATATTTAGAAACAACTAGGTACCTTCAATTAAAGCGGCAACTATTGTAGGTTATACTTACCTAGTTTTCAAGCATTCCTCTGAGTAGGAACTGTAGCTCAACAAACATAGTTTTGGAATGGTAATCAAGTCGATGTAAGCCTAAAAAACTCTGAATTAAAGTCTGTATGTTGTAGTGGGTGAAAAGTTTCCGAATATGTGTGTTGTATGATCAAACGTTTACAAACCTTGGAAAGATACACTGATAAATATATAGGTATGGAAAAATATTATCGCGGGTTTGACTTAAGTAAAACAAAGACAATACAATCAGTTCACGTGTTAAGTGAGATAAAACACACAACAAACTAAAAGCGCTGATGCCATACATGAATCTTTTGAGTAGGCTAATATCAATGACAGCTACTGTCAACGAGAATTAAAAATAAGTGTTTTTGCAAGTCCGACACAATACTCACGCATTCCACTGAAGAAAAAATACAGATTATTATTCAGGATACACTGCACAAGCAATAATGGGCAGGTTTTCTTTTTCCTTTGAAAACAGGCCAATTCCATCAGAAACTACGATTATGTGTACTGTTTATACATTTGAAAGATGTGGATGTTTACATAATTGTAGAAAATGCAGTAGCATTGATGGTAATGATGGTGAGCATCCTGGTCGTAACTTAAACGAAGAGCGCGAACTCCAAGAAATTGCAGTGTGTAGTTTAGCAGAAACTAATTTCCCGTGCAATAGTACAAAAATTGTTGAAGAAATGAATATTGAACCAAGAACAGTTCGAAATATCTTGAAAAGGAATAAATACCGTAGCTATAAGTTGCAAACTACTATTTTTGATATCATCAAAAGCGTATGGAATTTTGTGAAGATATGATGAATCGGGCTAACGAAAAGATTTATTGAAAATATTTTGTTTACCGACGAGTGTTCGTTTAACTTACATGGCCATCACAATCCGTCTGTCGCTGTTGGTTACTGAATAAGAATTATAATGCTAAAGTTAAACCTTAAACTTAAGTTATGCTATCAATGTAAATGTTTTTTTTCTTGGTTCTTCTTACGAGTAGTAATCGAACCATGTCATAAATTCGCAATCACAATAAACTTCGATGTTTGAGGTATTATCATTTAATTTTTAAGTGTTTTAAGTGTTAAGTTAATAGTTTCAAAGAACACGCGACTTTTCAACATCATCTTAATTGCTTTGGTTTCGTTAGAAATGTTGAAACTAGATTGAAGGAAACTTAAGTAGTTCATATTTTGTGCCTACATGCAAATATGTGCAAGTGGCAACATCGGTAAAGTAGTGCTCTGCAAGTTAAACCTTAGGTGGTTTATTCCTAAAAATAAAAATGAGGGAATAAAAAATTAATTATTGCAATTTTGAATTACAGTTTTCAAATAATTTTGTAAAAACTGTATGCCGTTATTGCATAGCCATGTTTGAACATATGATTTTCTGCAAGACGTGTTCGAAATTATTATTAGTAAGGAATTATGATACTATGCATTGTCTAACATAATTACACTGGGTTCTTTTTAAATTTATTAATATATGTTCAAACCAATGTAAAATGTTTTTACGATTCATTTCTCCGTGGTAATCGCCAGTTCTTTACAATAATAATTTTTTTAGGATAATTATGCCATATCTTTTTTAATAACTTCATACCGAAAATAGGCAACATTCATTTATGTCATGTCAGATAGAAGATACAAAATATCAATAATACAGACACGCACGCGCGTACACACACACACACGCACGTACGCACACACGCACGCACGCACGCACGCACGCACACACGTACACATACATACACATACGCACGCACGCACGCAAGCACGCACGAACCCACACACGGACGCACGGGCACACGGACACACAGACACACAGACACATAGACACACAGACATACACAGACACACAGACACACAGACACACAGACACACAGACACACAGACACACAGACACACCGACACACAGACACACAGACACACACACACACACACACACACACACACACACACACACACACACACACACACACACACACACACACACACACACACACACACACCTACGTATGCTCGATCGCACGCATGCACACACGCACAGACTAAAATATATACAGGGTTAATCAAAAGTATGAAAACGGTCGAATATCTTGGGAAATAGTGGAGCGATATTCACCGAATTTAGAATAGGGGATAAACGGTCGTTTTCGATTGAACGGCATTGTTGCCAGATTTACCTTTTGTTCGGAAACAATTCTGCTTTATTTTAATTTAAATGTAATACTATACTTTTAACGCAGGACTCTATCCCTTCTACTTGTGAATATAGCTTTTTGGCTTTGTTATTTAAATGTCGGTTTTGGGATCGCAATTCACGTTTCAGTTAGTCAATTTGGTGGTTAAGTATGACTGTTAAACCTAGTGAAACAATATGTATTAAAGTATTGATGTCGATCGGTTATATAAGCACAAAACCTTCTTTCGAAAGCGTTTTCATGTTTTAAGTAAAGAACATCCAGATGAACCACCGATTGTAAAGTCTATTGTGGCAAATATTATCAGGAACTTTTCGGCATAGGTACATGAAGAGATGTACCTAAACTCGGACACCCTAGAACAGCTACAAATGAAGGAAAAGTGTTAGACGTTCTCCTTTCCACTATGGAGAACCCACAAAACTCTCCTACCCAGGTTGCAAGGGACAACGATCTAAGTACATCAGTCTTAAGAATTTAAAAAAAGAATAATTACTAGCTCTATTAAGTTCAAACCCTTCAAGAATTATCGGAAGATGATTTTGATAGGAGAATGAAATTTTGTTTTAGAGTGATGGAAATAAATCATACGGATTTCAAATTTCCTAAAACAATCGTTTTTTCAAACCAAACGACATTTTGTCTAAATGGATTTGTCTATAGGCATAATTATTGGTACTGATCAACAACCTATCCTCAGGGAATGCGGGAACTACATATTCAGCATCCGAAGAAGTTTAACGTTTGGGTTGACATAGTTTTTGGCCAAGCCATAGGTTCCTATTTTATACAAGGTAATCTCGTAGGTGTATAGTATTTGAGGCTTTTACGAGACCAGTAAGGTTTCCAAACCGAAACCGAAGGGTACGGGTTCTTGAAAAACGATGTGGTTCCAGCAAGACGAGTTCCCACCTCATTAAACTTTTTCCTTCAGGAAATACCTGCACGTAGAGGGTTTATTGAATAGCGATAAAGGTCATCTAACTTTATACCTTTGAGTTACTTGCGTTGGGAACATTTGAAAGCCGTTGTGTATAAATCAAAGCAAAAAAATTTAAACAATCTTGTTCAAAGTATCATAACTGAAATATAGATCATACCTCATTAGTAGTTCCAGAAACCCTTAAGAAAATTCACCGACTGGGCCATTGCCAAGCATAAGAAGGCCGCCTTTTTGAACATTTATTAAAATAGGTGACGTTTAGTAGTGACTTTTTATTGTTACGTCCAATTGATTTGTTTATCAATAAATTCTTGTCAGAAAACCTATATTGCTATATATTGATAAGCAGAACGGATGGAGTCCTGTTATTTTGAGGTTATGCTTAGGTGTACTAGAGTTAAATCAACATCGGAAGACACCAAGCTGCGCAAAAAAAGTGACGTCAGAGTGTAAAGCTCAACAAAAAAATATGTTTGAAAAATAAAAGTTAGGTTATGTTACTTCGCGTTTGTTGTCCAAGAATACAATTTTAGATGTAAAATTTTGAAATAATCATAAAGTAAAATCATATTTTATTGTCATAGTTACAAAATCTAGTTTTTAAAATACATTTGCCAATAACAATGTAACATTTTTTAGTTACGAAGGCTGTCAAAGTTACTTTCACATCGTCTTACACTTTATTGTCAATTAATGACTGAAAAGAAACAGTTTGTCAATTTAATCTTCTGAATCAGACGAAAACTTATATCATCAGAGGAATCACCGTTCACTTGAATTATGAGTTTGTCACAAATGTTGTCCATTATGTGTTCCTTATTTATGTAATCCTCTTCAACTTCCTTCACATGACGACATACTTCCGCCCATTCCTTCTCACCAACACTTCGAAACTTTTCTCTAGCTAGTTCCGCAACATCATTAAGATTGAAAGTGGTATTTCTCATTGCCACCCAATGTTTTACAATCGCCCAAATCTTCTCAATGGGGTTTAATTCCGGTGGTAAGGCGGCAGGCGCATACGGAATGACCAAACTTTGCAAACACCTCATCGATAGAATACTGTGTGTATCTCGGCTTGTTCAATTGTATAAGTTCGTACAACTCAGCTTTTGTAGAGTTATCATCATAAGCAATTCCACGTTCACTTAACCACGTTGTCATTTCATTTTTTTTGGTGGTGGAAATAGGATGCTTTACAGCTAAAACGTTGTGATAACTGGCATTATCAACTACGATAACACATTTTGGTGGTAAATTTGGTATGAGCTGCTGTTCAATCCATCGTTTATAATTTATAAAATTCATGTCATGATAATCTCCTGATTTTTGCCAGATTTAAATATTAGCAGAGCATTATTTATAAAACCCATTTCACTACCTAAAATAATGATAAATAGCAACATATTTACATTATAAAATTAAATAAACATACCAGCATGTACGATTATAAGGCGATTTCCTTTTCCAATAGGAGATTTAAGACCTGCGTTTGTCCCATCTGTCCAAGAATATGGTGTCGTATGAGACAATGTATGTATGTTTCATCTAAAATTTACATAAGATTATGCAGTAGAATTATAATCTTCAAAACTAACCTGTGTATATAATTG
Source organism: Vesta saturnalis (assembly GCA_036346205.1). Classification (NCBI taxonomy): domain Eukaryota; kingdom Metazoa; phylum Arthropoda; class Insecta; order Coleoptera; family Lampyridae; genus Vesta; species Vesta saturnalis. Next base: position 15,060 of record JARFJB010001985.1, read on the forward strand.
GTTGTCCTGCTTTCCGATAATTAGTGATCGAACGTATATATGCACAACGCAAAGAACGTATTTCGTGTCGTTCTATTATAATCTTACGATGATCAGATGTTTGTTTCCACCTACATAAAACACAAGATAAGATATGATTCAAAATTAATCAAACTTACCTGAAGCCCATTTTAAAAGTAAACTTCTAAATGACGTTTTCTTTCCCGAATATCCAATTGTTTCATCACCTTTAATGAGGTTATAAATTCCTTCGATAGTAGGTTTCTGCTTTTCGGTTATGTGAAAATTGTGAATAATACGACGAATGACTTGTTCACCACAGTTATCCACCGAAGATTTAGGAGAAAGTTTAGGTGTTGGGGTTGCATTTGCAAACGTAATTTTCTCTCCACAATCAATGGCTCGACCTTGTTTCAAAATACGAATTACTGTGCTTTTCGATACCCCCGTTGCCTGCACAACTGTGTCCAAAACGTTGTCTATAAGATTGCAAAGAAATATTACAAAATATAACGTTGTTATCCAACTGCTCTTTACCTGAATTGATACTTTTAAAGTATTTGTAATTGTTCCATACAATCTTGCGAGCATCTTCAGATAACACATGGCGTTTTCTTGCTTGAGGTGCTTGAGTGCTTTGAGATGTACTTGCGTTGCACATTATATAAAGAACTAGATTTGATTACATTAATATAACATGAAATTAATAATTAAAGTAACTTACTTATAAATTCAATACAGGCAGCGTATAGTTTAAAAAAACTGTTTTGTAGAATAAGTAATAAACAAATTTAATACGCCGGAAAACAAAGAGGTTATAAACAAAAGTTGGCAACCGAACAGCTGGAAAGTAACGTTTTAGAGCGTACAGTACTAATATCTGTGTCATTTTCCAATCATTACTGCATCTTTATCTAATTTAAAAATGCGTTTCTGCGCTGGTGTCTTCCGATTTTGATTTTACTCTACAGAGTTAATATACGATAATAAAAAGATACTATTGCATTTAAATTTTAAAAAAGGTAAATCTGGCAACGTTTCAGCTATTACCGACCGATAGGAAGCGACCGGTTATCCCCCGGTTATAAATTCGGTGAATAAATATCGCTCCAGTACTTCCCAAGATATTCGACCATTTCCAGACTATACCTATACATCAGAGTTACTACTTATTAATGTTACTATAATTATGAATGTTGCAATAAAATATATTATTATTACTATGATTGTTGTCAACAATACGATAACAATGATCACTACGTAAAATGTCGATGACGTGTATGTACTGGTACAAAAATTCTACCATAACTATTAACTTTTTAGATACATCCCTTACGTTAAGTGGATTTTTGAAGGGTGTATAATATTCACTTTCGTAATGGAAAACGTTTGTTTAAACACAACCATTTGCTGCTTTCCTCAAAATCTTAAAAGCAATCTAACCATCCCAGACTAAATCGCAATGGTTCACATTTTTCACCACTTAGAGCATCGTTACTTAAAGGTGTTGTAAGCGTAGCAAGATTGCAGAAAATACTGATATTGGAATGTTGGAACAATGAAAGCGAACATTGAGGACTGCAAAAATTTTATATACAATTATGCCACCTATTCTAGATAAGTATGGATCTATAATATAACAACAAAGTTAAGTAAAAGATACAATTTAAGAAAACAAAGCAATAATAAAATATAATTACAATCACACAAAATTACTGTGTAGTCAGTTGTAATGGAAATGTACATATAATTTTTGCTAAGAACCAAATTACTAGATTTGTCAATGTAAAACTCGATCATTCACATTAAATCATTATCATAATGTCGGCGTTGCTCAATAGAAGCAAAAAATTTGTTAAAAGGCAGCAATTTTATCATGTAAATTTTAATTCAACAACGTAAACAAATATACTAAAAATAAATTACACTAATTAAATTTTAACGTCAATTTCGAAATGTCGGAATATTGTCTTTTATCCAATTCACGTAACGCTTAACATTTGTATAAACGCTTGGAACACCTGGTGCTCCGCATTGATCAGATCCAAATGATAAAATGCCAATCTGCAAAACATAAACAAACAATTCAAATATAAATGCAATCGTGTAAGTACCTGGTAATAAGTTCCTCCTTGTTCATCCACTAATGGTGATCCACCGAAACCGTTACAAGCATCCCTTCCAGCTAATCCTCCGACGCAAAGATTATTTTCACTAATAGGAAGAGTTCTTCCATAGATATTTGCACATTGCTGTAAACCGACGATTGGCATCTGTAGCACTTGTTGATACGATGCTGCTTCTGGAAGTACATACAGATAAATCCTTGGTTATTAATTTATTGACGGTTACCGTGCTGACCAGCGATTTTTCCCCATCCTACTAATAATCCATAATTAGAAGTTGTTGCCCAATTTTGGGGCAGGCAAATTGGTTGCGCTGTAACTAAGTTGGGCATTATTCAAGTTGTTCTTGAAACAAACAGTTCCTACCAGAATAATTAATACGTGAGCCTAATACAAGTAATGCAATGTTATCCTTAAAAGTGTGTTGATCATAGCCCGGGTGGACAATAACATGACTCATTGTTATATCTTGAAGAGGAAGTGAGCAAAATTCGTGACCACAGTCTATGTCTGAGTTAGTTGACCATTCTCCAACACGCACTCCATATAATTTATAGTTATCTGATTTGGTTAAAGCACAATGAGCTGCTGTTAACACTACTCTATTGTTTAATATTGATCCCGAGCAAGGAAACTTTAATTCTCCACTTCCTGCATCTACAAAAAGGGATTAGCACAACGTCTGTTACTGTTTGAAGTCGATGTACCTTTAAACATCACCCTTACAACCCAAGGGTACGCCCCCATTTTGTTATAAGGTCCAGGCTCTACTAGTGATCGACCACAGAATTGACCGTTAGGATTACTTCGTGGACTATTATTTTCTACAGGACAACACACATGCCCAGTGCCTTGATAGCCACATCCCAGTTCACCTATCCTAAAACCACTGTAATGTGCAATATATTTATTGTTTTGTATAACATTACCTATTAGTATATACGCACGCATTATTTATTACTTTGTATAAAAATGGGCATTGGTCTATATGAATACATTGAGATCCTGCGGGACAATACCCTGGAACACCATATTGGTAATTACTGTTTCCATAATTAGGTCCCCAATTGTAGCCTTCATTTGCTAATTAACACATGCAAGTTTAGTAAAGGTTATTAAGCACAAAGTTTACTTACTTAATTATCTCATATACAAGTTAATAAATTTACTTTTAATTAACCTTTATGTATAAAAGATACAAATCGTAATATAATTCGTGTGAGAAACTAGTGTAAAGAACAAAGAGCGGAATGGTAACCACGCGTTGACATTGTCTCAATTAATCAATTAACATGATACTGATTTTGTCTGCAGTACCTTAGAAAAATACTTACTAATATAATGCTGCTAAAATTTTAATTTTATACGTAGTGGTGTTGTCATTTTATTGTGTATACAATTATATTAGTTGTGAATGTTTTTTAACATAATTAAGATGTGTTAATTGAGAATATAATTCACATACCACATGGTACATTTTTTATTACTTTCATTGGTTAAAATACAAACGTGTTATGATTAATAATCGATGATAATCATAACACTAGTTATATTATCCCCGACTATAAAATCGAAGTCAAAGAGGGTAAAGCAAATTATGGTCTACATTACTAAAGTGCTCAATTTCTATTCGGAATAGTACATCCACCGCATTTGCTATTTGGAAAACATGCAAATGTTGCTTAGAATCTGTACAACTATACATGTGCTCGTTCGTAATCCACTGAAGTGCATTTTCTCTTAATTAAGGTTGGGTGGTTTAGTGAAAAAATCTCCAATTCAAAATCCTAAATTACGGATATTTTTTTTAAATAATTGTGGACCTCAAAAGGCTAAGTTTAGCCTACCGTGCCAAAGCACTCAAGGACACTTAGAAGGATGGATAGGGTGATATTGAATTGCCAAGTGATGCCTAAGAACGACTACCTTTTTTCAATAACACAAGGAAGAGAGGAAAGCAGAGTTAGAAGCCATGTAGAAGATTGTATATTGCGCCCGTTTAGTACGAGATGTGAAGATTTGCACTACATACTGATGATGTGAATGAGCGAACCGAGTATTCCTAGCAAAGGTGGCCCGAGTTGGTATCAAAACAATGTAATTAAGCGGCGCAGTAGCTATTGTAGTACCGATAATACTAAGAAAGAGCTGAAACTATTGTTCTATGCTCTAGGGGCTGTATGTAGAAGTTAAGGACGGGTATCTATAAACTCTGTTTTGAATACAATCAACGATATCGAGAACGTATTCTGATTAAAGCTTTTAGCAGGACGAGTTACCGGGACGTAAAGTTCCGCTTAGATCAGTAAAAAAAACTTATTTTACGAGCAGCTGCTTTAGTAGCTGATAGCAGATGGTCAACCCATAATAGACTAGAAGATACAGTCATTCCCAACATAGCAATAGAGTATCAAAACTTAAGATCTGAGCCATTCATACTTACAATAGGAAGTGGCCGATCTTTTTTAGCGGATACAACGCAACACGCAAGTGGGGTCACATATGAAAGTAGATCACCTGTTGAAGGGCTATCTAGAACCATACTGGTAATCACTAAGGAGTTTGTTACTTTCAAGGGAAGAGAGTAGTTGCTGATTGGTGGCTTTTTCCATGACTTTAGAAAAAATGAAAGTGAAGGCAATTGGTCGGTAGCTCCAGGGATCGGTCATATCGCCTGTTTTGGGAATAGCTTGAACATCTGCTTACTTCCATGATGAAGGAAGTTCCCCAGTAGACATAGAAATCGAATAGTGCTTAGATACGACTGGTAGTTTAGGAAAACACTTTTAAGACAATATCTAGGATACCGTGTGGGCTAATCGCCTTATTTCAATCCTACTGATAATCGATTCTATGGGCTTTTACCTAAAACGAATTGGTTTCGTTGAGTATGAAGAAAAATTATCTAGGGGCACGTCTGTTCCAGAATCATTGAAATACGAGTTTGATGTAAATAAGTCCACAAACAGTTGGCTTTGTCTACAGAACATCAACTACAGATCCGTCAAAAGATGTCATGGGGGAAATGAAGATGTGCTAATTAATAGCATTTTCGTTGTTCAAACAACTTTTAGCTTTAGTCATAACCAGAGTCAGGCAGATATGCAAAATGCGTATTGCATATTTTACACCTTTTTATTGAATTTTGCATATATTGAAACGTTTAAAAATAAAATGCATATAATTCCTTTTCAAAACTAATTTTATTTCTATTTCAAATATCTTCCTACCTAATGATGTACAAATCAACAAAATTCTTATCTTAATCTTCTACCTGGAATGGTTAGAAAGTACAAGAAAGATTACCTCTAATTGTGTTTGGATTACAGGATTAAATAGGTTCATTAAAATGTCATTTTATGTCGTTGCTTGCACTTCGGTACTTCAGAACGGGTGAACTACCAATGCAGGTAGTTCAGTTTATATTTGAACTTCAACAGTTTCTGTTGCAAAGTACAAAGTGTTATTCTTGAAAGTTTTATTATTAAGTGTTTTGTATCTATCAACAATGTCGAAAGAAGGCAATGTTTCTGGGTGGATCAAACCGTATTCGGAGTTACACATAGATATGGGAAAAGTGTTTTGCTCTGCATGCAGTAAAATTGTAAGTACCTAACCTACGTAATTTTTTTAAAAAACATTAATTTTGAGGCCCTTGTAATAAAAAATGTAAAACTGTAATAAATTGTGAATAATAATAGGTAAGTTATAAAGTTAATGTTATAATAAATTCTCCAAAAAATTACTAACCTTACACCTCTTATAATTGTGCCTTTGGCTCATGCCGGTAGATTAATAGGATTGGTTCATAAAAATGATTTGCTTAATTACCACTTACCATGAATAATAAAGAATGTAAAAAAATTAATGAAATTATCTCGAGCGCCAAATTGTTTTTTTTTGAACATCGGAACAATTAAACCGACTTTACAAAAATGTAAAAAAATAACAATATACAGACTATGTTTATTGAATAATAAATGCAATGATGAAATAATGAAGGTCTTAAAATTATGCTTAAAATACTAAATAACACGCTACATAAATACCTTAGAAATTTTTGTACACAAACTTTTCTTTTTGACAACCTCTGGTATCTAAATATGATTACGGAGAGGTTAACAGGATGAAGTCATTCTTACGTCATCATGGTGCAATCTTGACATAATGTTATCAGCCACACCCCAAACTGAATTTATCTTTAAAAAAATCCGTATTAATTTCTTCTTAAAACTGTTAAATCCACTTCTTATTGCATTATATGGAAGTATCCGTTCAAAAAAAATTGCAATCATAAAACGAAAAATGTACGCAACCATAAAATCAAATGCGTACTTAAAATTCAATTACGTTGTAAATTGAATTAATGATAAACGTGCAATTAAAGTAAAAATTGGTAAAAAATACGTAAAAAAAAAAACGTAAAGAAAACGTACAGAAAAGCGCCTAAAAAAGAACAAATACTTTAATTTTATGTAAATGTATTAAAAATATCTCTTACCACCAAATTGATGGCGCTTTCACAAAAATTTAGATAAAATCACAAAGAAGCAGCTTCATGCTTCGACATTCAATAGAAAGTGAAAATGGAGGATTTCGAAGTAGATGAAGCGGTCCTGCGCACAAGTTATAAACAGAATAACTTAACGCCGACGCATAGCGTATCAGATAAGAAATGAATAAAAATTGAAAGCAGGATTATAAATCGTTACGAAAGAATGCACTATGGAGATATGCAAATTAAGTTGCCTACCTCATACCAATATCTCATTAATTAAAATTTTCTTGTATTTAAAACTAAATGAAGGAAAGATCCTAAATTGAGGTATATTCTATACAATACGAAAAAGAGTTGTTACACCCTAGATAAAAAGACTTAAGATTTTTTATATTTTTTAAATATTTGAAGTCATTTGACATATTTATTCGTAAGATTTTCTGTTAAATTTTAATGTGAAATATTTTGGAACTTTTCGAGTCTTTTTAAACCCATCTTCTGACGTTAGGTAATTTTGTGATATGGGAATGTTTTCAATATCCCTGAATTAAAAATACGGTAATTTTTATATACTTAAAAAGAATTTTTTTGCAGATAACATGTGATAAAAAATTTCAAATAGTTCAGCATTGCAAAACTGCTTTACACATGGCTAACAAAAATAAATTAAAATCGGGAGAGAAGAAACAAGAGTCCATATCCAAATGTTTTCAATCCACTAATCAAAAATCAAATGAACAAGCGATATTCAACCACGATTTATGTGAAGCATTCTTAAGCTCAAATATACCTTTATCGAAATTATCAAACGAAAATTTGAGAAAGTTTCTGGAAAAACATTGCAAATGGAATGTTCCCAGCGAAAGAAGCTTAAGAAGAACTGAAGTGGATTCTGTATATTAAATGTGTATTAAATAAAGTAAAATTAGATATAGGAAATAATTATTTTTATGCATGCGTAGACGAAACAATAGATTCTTCAGGTCGTTATAATGCGCATTTAATAATTGGGGCTCTAAAAGTGAACAACATTCAAAATTCTACTTAATTGCCTGCAAGCAGCTAGATAAAACAAATGCTTTAACAATATCAAGATTTTTGCAAGATAGTTTAACGAATTTTTTTCTCCCTTTAGCTGTTCCCAAAGAAAAATTTATAAGGAGCGTTTGCCAAACCTTCCTCTTCCACCACAACCTGTTATTACTAGATGGGGAACTTGGTTAGAGGCTGCAATGTTTTACGCAGAAAATTTTGTACAACTAAAACCGTTAATAATGGAATTAGTCGACGACTCATCTCAATCCCTTTCACAGGCAAAAGAATTGTTTAAAAATAACATTTTACAACAACAACTTGCGTACATAAAATCGAATTACAACTTTGTACGAAGTTCTATTCTTCTACTACAGAATCCCAACTTATTCTTAATTGAAGCAATTAAAATAGTAAAAAATTTTGAAATATCTTGCAAAAATGTTGAGGGTCAAATTGGGGAAGACATTTTTAAGAAATTTAAATCAGTTATTGGTAAAAATGAAGGTTTCGTTTTTCTTTCAAAGGTTGGAAATGTTTTAAATGGGGAGTTTGATGAAATCTTAAATTTAGATCCAGAAATTTTGCCTTAATTTAAATATGCCCCCTTAACTTCAGTAGATGTAGAACGGAGTTTTTCCATTTATAAACATATGTATTCAGATAGGAGAAGAAACTTTTTACTAGAAAATTTTCAAAAACACTTAGTGACATATTGTTTTTACAACCAAAAATGTAGTTATGTATATATAAACATTTTAATAAAGCAATTATCTAAACGATTTGTTTTATTGCGTAAAAAAAGTAATATTTTATAATTTAATTAATTTATTCGAACGGTTTATGAAGTGCACAAATTTTGCTAAAATAAATGCATATTTAACACATTTGATATGCATATATATATATATATATATATATATATATATATATATATATATATATATATATATATATATATATATATGCATATTTTGTACTTTTTGATCTGCATATTTGCCTGACTCTGGTCATAACACTTTTGCAGGTATTTCTAGCACCGACGTAGTCTACATGACTCTCGATGGTTCTGTTAGATTTCTATTTAATATAGGATTTATTGCTGTTTATTGTTGAAACATATTGCATAAGCAAAACCTTATTAAACCAGAATTGGGAACGAGAATGACGTATTCTATCTTGTTTTGTATGATTCTCCCATGAGGACTTAAAACAGTATTAACGCCACCAAAAGGTTCTAAAGAAGACCCGAAGATTATTCCACACCACAAGATTTTGCGAACAACAGAAGAATTAGGGACAGTAGAAATTATTTTTATCAGACAATGATCAAATAGACATAGAGGGGAAAGAACTGAAGCTTTATAAACAAATGGGCTTGATGTAAGAAAGAGATCTGGAAAATGTGAGTATGGTTAGGGTTATCTGGGATTCTTGTGGGTTCAGAAATCATTTTTGTGAGATCACATAAAATAGTAAATATTTCTCACCTATAACCAGCAGGACTAAGATATCGCAAAATGGAAACTAAAACAGAAGGTAGTCAACTTTGAAACTAAGAATCGAAGAAGTCTGGAAAGTTACTGTTATTAGGAGACCTAGAAATACAACGGTAGAATTTCACAATATTTAGGATCAGACACCCAATCACGTCGAATTTTTTATTCTCCGTAGATGAAATCCTCTTTCAAGCGATGTTGCCCTTGAGATAGGCATATACGCCTCCTTTTTATCGAAAGTTAGAATGAATATAGATATAGATATAGATATTTTCAAGTCGGGTGAATCGGAGATTTCAGTGTAGACTTAAGTTTCAGATAGAAACAAAATGTCAGATTGCAGTTGTTCAAGATGTTGGTGAACGTCATTGAGATTAGACCTGATACCGCGGATGTTGCAATAGTGGATCAAAAAATAACTACCGATGACCGATGTTGCTTGGGACTTGCCCTCCCGGATATCCAAACGGGGCAGGATTATACGTCCCGTATTTATTACCTTAGAAACCCCAGTCAACTTTATTTTTTAATTTTGAATTCTGGACTTTTAATCCGATAAGAAGACAGCGAGGGTGAGAAGGAACAATGAGGATGAGAATAGATTAAGGGTAAGGAAAGGGCAACCGGCACCTTTTATCGAGCTCAGAAAATAGGAAACCCAATGTTAAGTAGCCCATGGTAATGGTGGTGGTACCTTCCTATTGGGTACACATGGAAGGCATGTGTACCCCATCTACATATTGCCCTGCAATTTTTAAACACTCTATGTTATTGCAACATCACCGTCTCCGTTAAATTAAGCATACAATGAGGAATCGACCACAAAAAACTAAGAAGTTGATATAACATTTTTAAGAAGAAAAGAAGATAAATATGAAATGTTTGTCTACATCCAATGGTTTCTAATAAACAAAGCGGCCAGCCAAAAAAAAATCTTAATCCGGTTAGATTTTGGCCTAGTATTCATCACACGAACACAAATCTGGATTAAAACATACTTACTCTTAATGTCAAAGTTTTTGCCCATGCAACCTGGGGGAGTAATATGTATTTACATTGACGAAAGTAGGAGGCCCAGACAATACTACAAATTGCGTTAAAAAATAAAAAGTCAATGTCTTTCATATTTTCTTTAACGGCAGGCGTTGCTCGAAGTTTATACGCTTCTTCAACCACAATGATAGATCCTCGGCATGCATGCATTATGGTGGACTTACAGGTGACCGCGAATCGGAAGGTATCCCATTATGGTTTTGATAGCAACATTCTATTAAAGGTGCGTATACGCTGTGATCATATCGCTATAGGTGTATAAGGAAAACCAATTGAAAAGTCCACATTCAAAGCAGACGTCAACGAAAATCAAACTATTAACTTATTCACCTTTTTGCAACATGATATTAATCATACATATAAATTAATGCTTGTTTCTGTCTGTGTTCGTCTGCTTACCTGTTCCATACGGGCACTAACGACTTTCATCCAATAGCGACGATACTTTGGGCTGTTTTTGTGTACATATTGAGACGGTTTCTCAAGACGAACAATTACTCTAATATTGTTTGTAAGGTAAAAAATGATCTGCGCATCAACCAAAATTGAACAGAATCATAAAATCAAAAACGTTTTGTCCGTAATTTTCGAAGTTCCGTTAAGTGGAACAAAACGGGTAGGTACATTTTCGAAAACAAATGATTTTCACATTCATTTGTTTTGAATTGAGGATACATCGTGTTGTGTTGTTCGTACGACGCATTTGTGGTATTGCATGAAAGTGTGTTTCTAAAGAATTTTCTTCAGTATAACTTTGAAATTTGTAGTAAAGCAATGATCATTATGTAAACGGACAGTTAGATGTTGCGTAAAAGATTACAATCTGAAAAAATTAAATTTGAACAAGAAACAATATTTTAATACAACCCCTACTGTATTGATATTCGTATTTTCGGGAATGCAGTTCAAACTTGCTGCGAACTAGTAGCGTAAGCGAATTGATGATATGTTAGGTTATAATAGTATAGCATAAAAGGAATATGTATGAATAGGTATTTTATTCGTATAAAGATTCTACAATGGAGAAGTGTGACGGACCTTCTTTTATGTCTTTCTCTTTGTTTACTATACGATACAGTAACAAGGCGTTATCTAATGTTAAATCCAGTAAATGGGAAAACATTCGAAAATACAATTTTCTCGATTTTATTTTGATGCGATGTCGAACAATAAGGCTGTCCATCAAGAACTGGGCAGTCAATGTCAACTTTTTGATTTTGTGCTTTCTCGTATTTTCTCGGTCGAATGTGTATTGTATGAGGTATGCAACACTCTTTGTAACTGTCACCAAAGTTATCTGATACTCGGAAGTGCACGGTGGCAGATATATAACACTCTTTAGTAATCGTCACAAAAATAAGAATTGCATAAAATTGTTACTAAATAATATTCAAATATCGCGACTCTTACTTTACTCCAGCACCAGTAATTTCCTGAGACACATTTACTCGATTTTACACTTATCAAAACGCACAAATGTTGACGTATTTACCTAACCACGTTATTGCACTCATCAAAATGATAGCTGTGAAATACGTGCTGCCATCTGTAGTTTTTACTTTAAAATATTGCTAGTCCATTACCTCCAGATTGCATAAAGTTATATAGAGTTCTCTTTTGTCAGGTTGCGTTGACGCACCCTGTATGTAGGATGTTATAATGACGTGTATTACGTGTTTTGAGTGCGAGTGTATTGAGTTTGAACGAAAAAAAAAATTTTTTTTTGTGTGTATGCATAATGTATGTGGGTGTATGATACGCCACTGGAAATTTAGGAGAAATATAATTCAGTATGTAGATACGTGTATTTGAATATTAGAGAGACTTTAGTGTTGGAATAAATAGATTCTGATGAATGTAAATGTGAAGAGAAATTTGTCGATGGGACGATAATGCCTGCCACTGTATTGCTACTGTTTTGCTGCTGTAAGGAATGGAATGTTTGAGGATAAATGAGTAATTTTGGTCAGAAGATGTGAAGTATAAGTGTAGAATGTCTTAGAAAATACGTAGAGAAAGATTGGGTGTGTTTAAGTGTTAATTATAGAAGGTTTTCGTAATGTTGTGCAATTGTTTTGAGAATACGTGTATGTATATGGGATTCGAGACCTTAGACGGTACTTATTTTTGCAAATGTTGCGGAAGGAGATCGAGCGCAGGTTGGAGATAAATGTTAAAAGTTGCGTAATGGTCCAGAGTGGCTACTGAATGAACGTAGTGACGAAAAATGATTTCTTCATGAAGTAATTGTAAAATTTGTAAGTAAAAACAAATATGGCGATGTATTGTAATTACACGCGTGCTTGTATAGATGGTAGTAGCTATCGGCACTATGAAATTTTGAATGAATACTATTGGAGAATATAGCGCGGAAGGAAGACATGTTTAAAGATGGATGACTGAAGTTATAAATAGGAAAGTCAGGGATTGACGGGAGCTTTTTCGTTTTTAGCTTTTGGCTTGTGATGAGAGCTCGGTGAGACGCGCACGCGAGGTGTAGTGTAACTTAGAATGGGTTAAGTTGGAGTTATGTTTGTGAATAATAGTGAAGGCAGTCATTGTTTAAACAACTGCGTTACCCGAAAGGGGATGGATCGTATAAGACATTCATAAATAGAACAATTGATTAAATTGAGATTGAAGATAAAATTAGTTTGTTTATTTTCAAGAAAGTAAAAAGTGCGTAAGCAGATTTATAAAAAGTTAACAGTTATTACGTTAGTGTTAAGTGCAGCGCGTGTTCTTGTACCGATATTTAGTTAAAATTACTTATGGGACCACCTTTAAGTAAACGAAATTTCCGTAATAAATTAAGCCAATGTTAAGTTAATTTTATGTGACATTAAAAGTTTATTTGTGTAAGGAAGGACTAAACTTTCCTAAAGGTTGCTAGAAATTTTAAGAGGCAACCAAACGTATACAGACTATTCGTGTTATTGGACTATTTGTGAGTACAGAAAGGAATAAGTGTTTGTGAAATTGTGAAGCACTGGTTATGTGCCTTCATGCAATTTAAGGATTACAAATGGACTACAAAGAATTGATTTACGGAAGAAAGAAGAAAGAAAAGCGTAGGATTAATGGACAATTTTAAGTAAGGAATATATTTAAGTACTTTGAAAATTTAGTAAAGCATGATTATCTTTTTGTTTAGTTCATTTGTGTAATGTTGATTAAATATTAATTATTGTAGAAGCGAAAAGATAATCGTTCTCGAGTTATGTTGTTTTGGGTTGTTTAGTATTAAGAATTTTGCAGAAATTGGTAGTGACGTGTGGTTTTGATTTTCAACCACGCTGTAGTGGTATATGTAAATATATTTATGTTTGTTCCTTTGTCATTTGTTTATTATTTTATGCAGGACAATATATATATTTATCGTTAAATTTTTATTTTGTTGTTTATTCAGCCAGGTATGAGATATAGTTGTGACGATTACTTAATTGGTGACCTAGTAGTTTTTGACAAGTTAAAGTGTAGACTTTGCATATTTTGGGATTTTAAGATCAATGAACAACCTGAAAAGTCTTATTTGCCAGGTTGATTGCAAAATTTTCATGTTAGTTTCATTAGCGCAATGCACTAGTGACGGATCAGCTGTTAAATTAAAATTTCATTAAGTATAATAGAAAGTTGGAGTTTTGAGAACTTACGCATATTTAGGAATGTCAGTACGATTCAGAAATGTTATAAAAAGTAAATCAAATTAAAAGATATCGTTCATGTTAGGAATTTTAAAAATTAATTACCGATCATTGAATGAAGAATAGTTTATTCATTAATAAGTAGAAAATATAACTGTTGGTTACGTGAATGAATTTGAGTGATCAATTTTATTTTGGAAGTTTTTGTATACGAGGTGTATTCAAAAAGTTTTTAATAACCTGGGTAGTACTAAATATATTGGAGTTTGAGTTGAATTGTTTTGGACGAGTGTTTGTTTTAGAACCCTCGTGTGAGAGTTTACTGAGTAAGCACAATCCTACTTTCCACAATCAAGTAGGGTTAATTAACATCCAGCTTAAGACAATTATTTTAGCGAAGTTTCGATTGTGGTGGCGCCTAGAGACATATTTTCCCGGACTGAGCTGTTTGAATGTAGGTGTAAGGTGTTTGAGCATATTAATCATTCATTTTACACATTATTTCGACCACGCCCATCTCCCTGTTAGCTGGCTTGGCAACCCGCTTACATTAGTAAGCATACACGACGCCTAGTGCGGTTTGGACGTGTAACACTTTTACGGAAAATGCTGGCAGTAGGTGGCCGTAATCCAAGCGTAGCGTATATGCATCTTTGCGCATTTAAGGGTTAAAGTACGTAAAGTAAAAGATTAACGCGAGTTGATTTTGAACCAATGACCTCTACTTTGCTAGAGTAGGGCTCTTCCAATTGAGCTATCGAGGAGGCAATTCACTCTCGATTCAAAGTTAAACAGTATGTACTTCCCTAGTTACGATGTATTATAATTTTTATACACCTTGAAAGATCACAGTCAAATAATTAATTAATTATAATAAAAACTATAATACATTGTAACTAGGGAAGTACATACCGTGTAAGTTTAAATCGAATATGACTATCCTCCTAGATAGCTCAATTGGAAGAGCCCTACCCGAGCAAGTAGAAGTCGTGAGTTCAAGATCCACTCGAGTTAATCCTTTACTACTGAATTACTGTTGCATAAACAGTAGTTCGCACAGAACTAGGATCAATTCGTAGTTTAATTTGAACGACCAATATTGGCCGTTGAGAGTCGTGAACAAGTTTCCTACAAGTGACACAACCTAGTTTTGATCACAAACTGTCAACTCTACTTCTTGTACTTTGCGGTTTGTTTCTATAAAGACAGATTATTTGGATGAACATTTAACAGATGATGAAGATTTTTGGGCATAGTAGAAGAAATAGTACATCATAGAATCATACGACAATTCAGAGATAGATTTATATGTCTTTACCATGAATACAAAATTCACAATTAAAACTTTCCATATGGCACAAATATTCATTACTTTTTAGAAATCGTGCCCTGTTTTGTATGGATTTATGACAAATGTCATCGTAAGGGCGGTAATAATTCTAAACGTCCTAAAACGCAGCTCTACCAACCTTGATAATCCATAGTTCAACTTATGGACGGCCTAATTTAGTTTCAACAACAGAAACTTGAATAAACTCGGTTCACAATTTGCGCTCGGTTCAACTGAATATTAGTTCAAGTATCCTTTGTACAACCCGGCCTTGATTATTATGTTGAACTTCTATTCGTTCGTTACTCACAGTCACGTTTTGTCATGTGCGAAACCTTAGCGAAGTACGAGGTTACATGACATCCACAAAAGTTAACTGTGATACTTCATTGTACATAAAAATTGTATTACATCGTAACTAGAGCAGAACATACAGTTTAAGTTTGAATCGAGTGTGACTTGTCTCCTCTATAGCTTAATTGGAAGAACCCTACTCTAGCAAAGCAGAGGACGTGGGTTCAAGTTCCACTCGAGCTAATCTTTTACTGTATGTACTCTAAAAGTAAATTTTAAACACATACAGTTAATGATTATTATGCTGAACTACTGTTCGTTCATATATATATATATATATATATATATATATATATATATATATATATGTACAAATCATACTATAAGAAGAATATTATCTAATGCAGGTGCGAAATTTTGTTTTATCACAATTTAATTAAATCCAACAACTGATTTTGTTACTACAATAAAAACAAACAGATCTTTTTGAAAATAAAAAACGTTAAAGATACACTGACCTTGGAATTTCTACTGCAACGTTGAATTAAACTTTTAAATCACCCTAACCTTATTATACAGAATCATATTAATATATAATCGAAAGAAAATAATGTCACCAGCGCCCTTTCGCGATTTTAATTATTTTGACCCAATTCCATCACTATCAGTTGACAACATTTCATAACTTTATTACTTTCATTCACTTAACCATAATGGCACGACGGGGGACGCCGAAAAGGCCCCACAACACAATAATTCGCACTACATCTTAATTGTTTTCCACTTTACCTTTCACGATTGAAACCTCTACTCCAACTGCTCTTATCAATTTTACATATTTCCCCATCTTGCATTTCACGCAACATCAGCAATCATAAAAAAGCAATTCCTTCAAGCCAGGTAAAACTGAAAAATGCGTCACTAGCATTAATTTGCACCATCAAGATACTTCGAAAAAGTATTGTAATATGATCTGTTTTTGTCGCCTCTAAACTTTGGAAAATCGATTTTAAACTAACGTATTATAAAAACCACAATTATTGTCTGCTTATATTAATTTATCAGAAATGAATTCTCCGTCAGTCACAGTCACCTAAATCTGCAAAACTAACATCTCGTGAAGTAATTTCCAGTGATGTAATTTCTACCCATGCTAAACTATAAATTAACGATTATTTAAAAATAAGATCATCCACTATTTACAAAAAAATATTAAACTCTTATATAAAATTCCTTTTACTATTTTACCCTTACCAATAGAAACTTCAATCTATTTATAAACAAACAAACCGAAAAATATATATGCCATTCGCAAAAAAATGGGTACTATATCGTACTCCAATTTGGCATAAATCCAAACATCGCAAAATAAAGTGTAACGAATCTTTTACGTTCTTCGTTCATTTAGTTATAAAATATAAGAAAAAAAGGGTTTTTGATAATTAACGATTTATAAGTTGTGGTAGGCAACTTAATTTGCATTTTGGTGTAACCTAAGTTGCATATTTTCTTAAAGGTTTATACTTCCATATCGTGGAATTATTTTCTACACATATTTCTCGCGCATCGCTACATCGCCTGATACCGTAAGCGTCTTTTCTAGCATTTCTGTATTTATGTACGTTGTTTCAAGTAAGAAGCCATTTTTGGTTTCCATCTAAATTTTGTGTAAAGCGCCATTGATTTAATGGTAAGACACCTTTAACTCGTATTATATTAAAATCTGAAACATTTGCTCTTTGCAGGCACTTTTAATCACTTTTACTTGCCCTTTTAATTATACCTTTAATCACGTTTAATTCTACTTTTACGTACACTTGTACTTATAATTTTGCTAGTTTTGGGTGCTTTCATTTTATGATTGCATTTTGCATTTAACTCAGATTTAAATTTAGATCACACCTTTTATTTGAACCTTCAAGAGAATGCAATAAATTCTGGACTATTCAAATTGCAATGAACATAAACTTGTAAGAAGCAATTTCAACTTTGGTATACATTACAACGTAAAACATAGAAAATACGACATATTGCGCAACATTGGTACGAAGATTACATCATCTTTGGTTTACATTTCCGCATTCCTTATGAACAGAGGTTCTCATGAAGTTGTGCAAAAATTTTGTAACAGATATTTATACCCCAATGACTTATTAGGATAAGGCTATTAACACTAGTTTTTAAGATTTATTTTATATAATGCCAAATATAAGTGCTTAATAAACATAATTTGTATATCTTTTATTTTGACATTTTGATGAATGCTTTATTATATCCTCGGTTTAGCTATTCAGAGCGTAATAAAAAAAATAACTTGGCGTCCGAGATAATTTTTGTTATTGTTACCTAGAAGTTACTATATTGATGTTAGGTGAAAATAACTAAGCAGACATTTGTTGGTAAGTAAGCAAATCAAAAAGCATGAACCAGTCCCGATTTAATCTACCTACTGAGCCAACGGCATTATCTTTTATTGAGTGGTTGGTGTCTCTAGTTATTTTAACGATTTGTATTGAGAACGCTTTAAAATATTGATTTACACTATCATTATTAAATTTTATACCTTTATTATATACCTATATCATTTATACAAACTATAAAAGTAATATTTGTAACTAAATTAGTGCTTCCAAAACTTTATACTCTGATATACCTAAACGTTTAATAATCTAATACGACAAAACAGAGAATTTCCTCTTCCATTTTCGACATATAACATTTTAAATATCCTAATATTCGAAAAAAAAAAATAATCTGCGGCAAATTTCAACCACACGTAACATAAGATGGAAATAACTAAACCTAACAAACCATAGAAAAGCTCGTTAAATTACCGTGCGTAGTAGGTAAGCAGGGCGCTGTTTGATGTCCAAAATCCACACAGAAGAGTTCCTCGCGCACCGTTCCCGAAAAAAAGGTGTTATTATTATCAACTGTGCCGCTTGAAACTCCGTAGTATAAGAACATTGGTTTTGTGATGTATGTAAAAAAGATTATGTCGTCGATATGGTTCCTAGTAAGCTCTGTGGAAGATAAATGTAGGAAACAGGGCCCATATATTACTTTTCTAAAAATGGTGGTAGTCATAGATATACTAAAGTTTTTGTTCTGTTGTTATGTATTTTGTATAATAAAACCTATATTTTTACGTTTTCAGTAAAACTTGTGATATTATTTATTATTTTACTCAAATTTTATTAACGTTGATTAGGTGGCCTTGTTATCCTAAATTACCTTATAGATGATACAGACTTGCCAAAACCTCGGGGTCACTCTTGTTTTATTACATTTAATTTTAAGAAAATTAGTTTCTCATACAAAAGTTAAAAGACACATTTGTTTAATTTTTTCTATAAACGTTACTCCTGCAATCTTAAAAATAATGAGTTGAATATTCAAATTTATAAAGAACAGTAACTATTATATCTGAGAAAATTTTATATAGATAACATTTTGGAAAACCCAAATTAAAAAGTTTAATTGTACTCCAAAATATGTGGTACATTCGAATTAGATTGCATTAGACTCTGTTGAATCATTTATTAATTAATAAGATAATTTATTAAAAAAATTTAAAGAAGCAAGGACGTGCTTATCCACCCATGTGTACCATTGTAATAATATATCATTATCAAGGATTACAAAGTAATCAAGTAAAGAACATTACCAAAAATTTTCAATTTAGCCTTCTCGCTTGACTTCTGATTTTCTTTTTATTAACACATTTTCTTAATGTACTATTGTAATAAAAAATTACCTACTTAATATGCAAAATGCAATTAAGCAGTGTGTGTAATTATTTACGTCAATGTAATGCAATACCACAATATAAATTCATAATTTAAAGCAAATTTTTGAAAATTAGTAATTGAATGGTTATTGCTTACCTATATTTCGTACACCTATTACACCGTTAATAATAAAATATGTGAATCCAAAACACTGATATATCACTGACATTTTAAAAATTACTTCCAACCAAATGAATAAATTGCTAGTAGATCATATACATATAGAAGCTGACCTTACATAAAAAAATCTACGAATGAAATGACGCGATCATAAGGACAAATAGTCATCTCCCCCACTAAAAATTAAAATTAAAAAAAAAGTGTAAACATATACACTTATATGTAAAACACCCAACAGGATGTTACAAAATCTAAATTAAAAATGTAAGATTTTGTGTTCTTTCAAGAGTGATTCTTATTTTTGGGTGATTCACAGAAAAAAAATACTAGTACAGAATAAAAACTAGAAAAACAGGAAATTTACTGTGATCATTGATAGTCTGTTATATAATTTTCAAATAATTATTCTCCATTTTTCTGCATGATAGCATTAACGTTCTACGGTCTTTTGTTATTGATAATAAATGATAAAAAAAATGCCACGTATTTGCAATCTGGGTGATTTTGCAATGTATAGTAATTTAACAAAGGAAAATTCGAAAATTAAGAATTTTGAAAATATACACTATCAAGATTATCACAAATAATTAAAATACTCACCTTTCGGGAAATTAAATCGTGTATTTTCTTTATCTTTCACATAAATTTAAACGTATCGATAACAATTACGATTATCGTACTCAGTAAATGCAATCTTTAAGAATTACTTGGTGTTACAAATTTATGAAACATGAAAAATATGAAAACGCAAGCATGAGCCTAATATTAATATAACAGTTTGATAAACGTATAAACCAACTATGGGATCTACTTTTAGTAAAGAATAGGTGGATCCTTAATAAAATTAAATATTATTAAACTGCCTTGAAAATCATTATGAAAGAACAAATTTAATCAAATTATAATGTCAGTGTCACGTTGTGGAAAACTTTAGTTTGAAATAGATAAACACACTCACAAATAGAAACTTGACATACCAATTAAAGATCTAACAAAGAAATAGTTTCTTGGTTAATAATATTGTAATTGTTATTGTACAGGGTGTCCCAACGATAGAGTAAAGTAAGTTTATGCTTAACTAGAATTATTTGTGTAAATATTGTATGGACCATGGGGTAGAGGTAAGAAGTGTGCATTTTTTTTAAATATTGGAAGTTATACAGGGTGCGCCAGAAAAGCAGGACGTGAAAAAGTATGATTTTTTTAAATAGAACGCCCCGTATTTGATTTTAGCTTTTAATTCTACGTGTCCATACAAACATATTTTGTCATACAAAAGATTGGCTGAAATTTTTTAGTTCTTGAGATATTCGCGTTTAAAGATTATTATGGTCATTTTCGAGGGGTTGATGAATGGGCAATTGTTCCGTTATTTCACAATAAAAAAAATTGATATTTCGTGTGAAAAATGAGTGATATTATACTAACGTTTAGACCGAGTAGTATTTCTAATTTTCTCAACAGGGTGTTTGTTATAACCATTCAAATTTGAAAATTCTCAAATTAAAAAATCAGTTTTTTAATTGCCCACCCTATATATTTTTATTTCATTTTATTCGGGATTAAAAATCTTTCATTTTGTCAAATATATCCTATATCTATCTTTGATAGTTTTCGAGGAATTTCGATTTTTCTCACTAGCTACGTTACATACGATACTATAACATTATTGTGGATCGTGGTAGCCATGGAAAACAATTGCGACGAAATAAAACAAACCACCTAAGCGAGAATATTAACAGTTTTTATTAATGAGAAACAGTAATTCAATAATTATTCAACATTGCGTCTTAGTAAATGCTCAAATAGACTAGAATCAAATCTATCCATCAAATTTTCCAAGCCAACAGTAGTAGGTATTCGACGTTCAGGGTATTTCATTTTGTAGATTCGTTGTGCCAATAAAGGGTTTTTTTCAGCCTCGCCCAACACGTATATCATATCAATTAATTCATTTGTCGAATAATCCATAATTGATACAAGAATTGATAACAAGTTAAATGCGAAAACGACAAATTTAATATGTGTTTATTTTGACAAGTAGGAAACCTTTGTATCTTAGTAACGCAATTATTATTTTCCATGGCTACCAAGATCCATGCAATGCAATGTTATCGAAAATAAAGTAGCTAGTGTGAAAAAATCGAAATTCCTCGAAAACTATCAAAAATAGATATAGGATATATTTAACAAAATGATAGATTTTTAATCCCAAATAAAATGAAATAAAATATATAGGGTGTGCAATTAAAAAACTGATCTTTTTAATTTGAGAATTTTCAAATTTGAATGGTTATAACAAACACCCTGTTGAGAAAATTAGAAATACTACTCGGTCTAAACGTTAGTATAATATCACTCATTTTTCACACGAAATATCAATTTTTTTTATTGTGAAATAACGGAAAAATTGCCCATTCATCAACCCCACGAAAATGACCATAATAATCTTTAAACGCGAATATCTCAAGAACTAAAAACTTTCAGCCAATCTTTTGTATGACAAAATATGTTTGTATGGACATGTAGAATTAAAAACTAAAATCAAATACGGGGTGTTCTATTTAAAAAAATACTTTTTCACGTCCTGCTTTTCTGGCGCACCCTGTATAACTTCCAATATTTTAAAAATGCACACTTCTTACCTCTACCCCATGGTCCATACAATATTTACACAAATAATTCTAGTTAAGCATAAACTTACTTTACTCTATCGTTGGGACACCCTGTACAGTGAAAGAATGTAGTACATTTAATTTGATTTTTACACAAAAGCGAGTACCTGTGGTGCAGTGGAAACTGAATATCTTATTGGTAAAGCATCGATTTCAAGGTCTAAAAAAAATACAACAAAAAACATAGACATACCAGAAGCTACAATTAGGACATCATTTTTTTAATTATGAGATGACGAAACACATTAGCTTCACGTTATAAACGAACATAATAAGTTTGTCTTGACAATATTTCTATATTATCAAATTAAATGCAATGATTTAAATTATTCAAGGCGTGCTCAGCTATTGCTGATTTCTCTGGTTTACCTAATATACAAAATCTCACATGTCCTTTATGTCTTGCATTAAAGCTACGTTTTGTCGTTTCTATGTACACTTTTCCACAAAAACAAAATAATCTATGCACTCCGGAAGATGACAACATGATGATGATGAAACATATTTAGGTGACCTCAAATGTTCTTTACTCATTTTTGTAGGTTTAAAAACAATACTAATGCCATGATTAAAGGATTGTTTCAGTTGCATCTGTAACAATAGTTATCAAAGTAAGAAAAGCAGTACCAGCATTAAGCACTAGCCTTGTTTGTATGGTTACGTCGAGCAGGTGTAATAATATCGTTATCTTCAACTGGATACTCATTAGTTTGTAGTGATCACATACTCGCTTGGCTCGATCCACTAAAAATCTAATTACACCAATATTTTAACGTGGATGGTAGTTTGATAATTTATGAAGGTTTTTATCGGAGTGTCTCGGCTTTCGGTACACTCTAAAAGATAGTGAATTACTAGTTTTAGATATTAGTATGATTAAAAATGGTAAACCTCTATCAGCTTTCTTCTCGATGGTAAACTAAATGGTTGAATGAATATCATTAATAAAAACTAAAAATTCATGTGCTTTTTCTTCATGTCGCCAAATAATAAATGTGTCATCTACATTTCTATACCAAAATAATAGTTCTTAGGAGCAGTTTGTAGAGCTAATGATTAAAATCCTATCCAAGTAAATATTAGTAACATGACTGAGATGGGCTACCCATTGCTACATCATCTAACTTTTCATAGAATTTATTATTCCACTGAAAATAAGTTGCAAGAGAGTGCTAAAATGGAATGGTTTTATCTTTTGGAAAAATGTGGACAATACATTTGTAAAGAGTCAGAATCCTTCACAAAATTTTTTTGAATTAATTATTTGTTGATTAAAACCTGTTTTAATTAAATTGCAGCAATCACCAAATAATCCGACGTTGTTTCAAAAACATTAAGAGTAATAGAGTCTGAACCTTCATACAACAGGAAATGATCAATCTTTTTTGGTGAACACAAAGCAACAATTAGTTTTATTAGCATTAAATTTATCTAGATTATTACTTCCCCATTCACGGATACGTTGTGTGTCTTCGTTGATTGAAATGGCCATTTCAGCTTTAATGTCTTGATTTGAGATAGTGGGCAGATTATCGTTACGAGTAGACCAAAATGAACTACAATGAAGAGTGTTGTCGTCAGAAAAGCAATGTACCGGGTTAACACCGTTGAAGAAATAAGATCATGTATGTATAGCAGAAAATGTGTAGGCGCTATAACTGATCTCTGTAGCACGCCGCCATAATGTGAACTTCTTTTGAAAATAAACCACCAACTATCAAGGAAACTAGAACCCAGTTGATGAACGTTTTGATTAACCCAAACGAGGAGAGTTTGGCAAATAAACACTTATGCCAAACCTTGTCAAAGGCTTTTGAGATGTCTAAAACGACTTTAACTGTTTCACAAAACCATATTGTTGATCACTGAGGAGTTTGTTAGTTTCAAGGAAAGAAAGGATTGGCTGATTCATGGCTTCTTCCATGATTTTAGACAAAATGAAAATGATGGCAATTGGTTGGGGATTGGTCTTATAGCTTTCTTTGGGAATAACTTCCATTATGAATGAAATTCCCCAGAAGACATAGATGTCGAATTGAGCCTATATAGGACCGGTAATAGTTCGGGGGACCATTTTTTTTAAGACAATAGCTGGGATACCGCCTCAGTCGTCTTATTAAGATCAAAGCTACTGATAATCGATTCTCGGAGCTAGTACCGAAAATGAATGGGTTTCATAGCGTATGAAGAAGAGTTGACTAGAAGAACATCTTTTCCAGAATCATTCATACACAAATTTGATGCAAATAAATCCACAAAAGATTGGCTTTGTCTACAGAATTAACAGCTACAAATCCGTCAATGGATGGTAATGGGGGAAATGAAAATGTATCAAAGTTGTTATTGATGGATTTAACTGAAGCCCAAAATTTACGACTGCACAAAGGAGACGTAATTAGTTGATTTTCGTAGTTCAAATAACTTTTTAGCTTTATTGATAACATGTTTGCAGGTATTTCTAGTAGTAGTCTGCATGGCTCTTGACCGTCTTATAATATTTCTATTTAGTATAAGACTTATTTTTTAAAGACATTGCACCAGTCTTATTGAACCAGAGTTAGAAACGAGGATACCTATACGATATTGTTTTTTTAAAATGTATAACTTCATACCCATGAGGATGACTTCAGATATTGAAACAGTCTAACAACCAATCTCTTCATTAGAATCGACATAAGAAGTCGTTCCCGCTTTCCGACGTTTTCAATAAAACGGAAAGATGCGCTACTCTCACTCTCATTCCTTCCATATTATCAGTCCGAGCGCAGTCCCGTGCTAATCACTATGAGTCTCCATTGAGGGCCCAGGGCTTCCTGTCCTCATTCTCCGTTGAGTCAACTCGACTCAATCCGCCCGCAATGATTCCAACATACCAGGGTTTACTGCGGTTGAAATCTGTGGTCAACTGCATGTAAGTTAATTAGACAACCGTACACATACGTTAGTTAACGGCGCCACGCTGGGGGACACTCCCAACGTAGTATTTTACATACTCGATCGAATAGAAAGGCGAACTGCCTGAATTCTACCGATTCCCCAGGTATCACTTAAACTGCGCAACGGGTATAAGCCCAGAATATTTTAAGTGACATTCTACACATATTTTACACAAACACACACTAACACGCCTTCACCGGCAAATTAGAAACGACGTGCAGGGAGCTTACAGGTTGAAACCGACACGCCGGCCACAACTAGACCACATTTTGGTCTGGCAGTATCGTAAATTACGAAAACATGTCGTAAAACAGTGAGTATTACATTTCAATCTTACCTAACGTAATTACAAGTTTAAAATAAGTTTCGTGTGAAACTTACTTATCTGTAATCAATTAAAGAGCCCATACTCATACTTGAGATATTATTAATAATCAAAAAAAAATTTCTTTCTCAAATGAATTTTAATATAAATATGCTCGTTACTTATCTGTCCAGAAGACAGCAGAAATATTGATTTAACAACTTTGTTAAATGACGACGCACGTAAAACGTTCCGCTAGCCTGTTAGTTTGTTTATTTAACAGTCCTGAGTACCGAAAGATTTAAAGGTCCTACGCCATCCCCAGGCTAGCAGGAAACTTTATCTCTTATCGGAAGCCCTGACAAGGTATCCGATCCAGACCGCGTCACGATAACCCAGAATTAAAGAAGTAATCCTCATTCAATAATACTATATCTGTAAAAACTTTAGTTTATCCTGTACCTGATAAATAATCCTGTAGCTAAACCTTCCTGAAGGTAAGAATTCCATATTCTAAGCGGTTAAACATTACGCACTCCTCGCATCCAGCATACTCAGAACGAGGGTATTCATATTTACTTTCATAGTGTGCGAGTTCGTGTGCGTGTATGTGCGCGTGTGCGTGTGGGCGTCTGTGTGTGCGTGTTCTGGTGGAGGTATGTTAGTATCCACTGTAACTTTAGAACCATAATACGTACGTACTTGAAATTTTGTATTTCAACTTCATCTCATTTGTCCTAAAACTGATTAGATTTTTAGAAAAATCCAGTAGCGGAGAGGGGAGGTTTATCAGGAGCAGTTTTTGGCTTTTATCAAGTATTTCTGAATTAGCTGCATAAAAATACCTAGTTAGAAATCTTAAACATATCGATTAATTATGTCCTATGCCTATTCTTTTTAATACGAGAAGTAATTTGACGGCAAAAAAATTCCTTGGGTGGAATTTAAGTGATTGTTCAATATTTTTCAATATCTGAACAACGATTAACTTTATAATAAAATGTGAAGGTGCAGTTTTTTTTACATAACTTTTTTATATAAAGTATATAAATTCAAAGCCAAAATGCATTAAAAATTAATTAAATAGGGTTAAAGATGTTCAAGCTGTATTGTCGACATTATTATAGAAGCGGACTGCTTGGGAATTTCTTTTCAAGTTAGCATCTAGATGTCTATTAACCTTTATCTGACATGAAATTTTAAACGTCTGTCTGACATAGATTATTATTGCTTTTGCCTATTTTTGTTATGAATGTATTAAAAAATAGGTTGCATAATTACATTAAAAAATTATTATATATCCACACCAGATTTGTTATTTAAGTCGGCATCAAAACCACTATGATGTAATAAAAATGTAAAATGTTTTTGAAGATTATATTATATATACAACATGCCGAAGATAAGGAAGAACAGCATGGGGACCCTGAACACGGTAAGAGATACGAAGACGCTTAAATTAGAGAAAAGTTGTATAATTTAGGGCATGTTCACATGTAGTTTGCAAAAGTTCATTATTGTTTATCGTTTCCGAGATTTAAAACAAAATGCGATTTTTGGGTTTTTATTTTTTCGTAATTCCTTTATTTATTTAATATATTTTTAAAAACCAAAGGTTGTCACTTTTTGAATTCTATTAGATGGCGTTTTCAAATTTTTTATTCGACGTTTCGTCTCTGAGAAAGCATCATCAACTTTTATTTTTTTATATCGCCGCAACCAACAAAGCAACCTGTATTCGATAGTATTTTTTATTACGAATTTCACCATGTATTACACATTATGTTTTGCAGCTAATTTTTAAGAAAAATTGTGATTAATATTAGTTCTTTGATAAAATTTTTTTATGTACAAATTTAATAACTCCAATCTTTTAAACCTATTCAATTAAAGTTAAATAATTACAATAACTGGTTGACGTTATTTTCTAGACACAGGTAAGCTCCCTTTACTGAAGAATTTAAAAAACGGTCTAGCATTTCTGGCGAAATTGTATTAACTGCTGCTATAACCAATACTAACAACTGCTCTTCATTTTCAAAACTCCCATCATACACTTTGTTTTTCACGTAACCCTACAGAAAAAATCCAACGGACTTAAATCGGGTGATCCGGCTGACCAAGCTACTGCACTATAAGTTCCAATCCATTTTCCTGTACATTTCTAGAGTTATGTGATAGGGTACCATCTTGTTGAAACCAACAGTTGTTAACAAGTGCTATAGGTAATTCATCCAAGGCATTTTCCAAATCAGTCCTTAGCAAGTTCATATATAGTTGGCCATTTAAATTGTTGTGGTAAATAAAAGGTCCTATTATTCTTCGTCCCAAAATGCCCATCGACAAATTGAATCTAAATCTATGTTGATGTCTTAATTGCTTTTTAAATAAGGATTTTGTTCTGCCCAATAATGTTTGTTACGTCGGTAGAAAATTTCATTGTTGGTTATCATGCTTTCATCAGACCAAATTATTTTAAACGGAAAATTTAGATCTTCGTCACGTCTTCTAGTATTCTATTCGCAAAAACCTGCTCGCCGCTCCTGATCAGCTGGTCTAAGGCCCTGACAAACTCGACATTTATATGGACGAAACTTATTCTTATTTAAAATGAATTGTGCTGTAGAATTAGCTTTACCAGTATGATGTTCAACTGTCTTGTCGATATTTCAAGGTTTTCAAGAACGGCTTGTAAAACGGTATTAGCTTTTTCGTCATCAGATTGTTTTTGACGGGATAGAACAGGTTTTGCAAATGAACGAAATTCTTTAAATTAGACTACAAACTTCTGAAAATAGATTTACCAGAATGCCTTTGTCAGGATATTTATCCAAATACATCAGCTCAGTAACTATACAATTTCTGTGGAACAAAATGTAGCATGTCAACAAACCTAGCTGGCCATCTGATAGAACTGAGTGCATATCCAGTTCTGTCCAAATCTGTTGACTAAATAATTTGTTACAATCGTCGCATAGTGCGGCCAGCTCTGTCTTGTTGAAAAAACGATTTTTTCTAGCCCACCTTAAATTATTTTTGTTAAACATTACATTAATGTGATATGCGTTGGTTGTCATTTTCATGCAAGTGTTGATGTATGTTTGTACATTTGCTTGTATATGAATTTCTCGGAGAGAAGCGTTTGAATTAATGCCAATACATTAGTTTCTGTTCCCCTAGGTTCATTGTTGCATTTGATAAAAATGTCAGAATTATTCATAGACTACTTCACCTGTCTAAAATATTTTACATTAAATAGATTTTAGCCTACTTGATTTGTCTCAAATATTTTGTGATTTGATAAATAAATTATTTTCTTTCAATTCTCTGCATTTATTTCAAAGGTAATATTGACGTTTTATACATCGTTTAAATCGTTATCAAACGACCAAATTAAAATAGGAATGGCCCAGTACATGTTCCATTTGAAAAGAGTGATTTTTCCTTAAGTGACTGACAAAAGAATGGTGTCACTTAAATTGTCTTCAATATTTTGAAGCCAAGCAATATTTTTAAGAAAAAGTATTTTCATTTTTGAGTAGCCTGAATTGTGTCTCAGATGTCTTAGGTCAAAAAAATTTTTTTTTTAAATATGCTTTTCTATCAAACTGACATTTGTCACTTGGGTTGTATGTATCTTGAGTCGTAGAATTCAAATATGCCAAAATAAACTGGGTGTTGCATTTAAAAATCAAGACATGGATTGGTTTCCCGAAAACCTGAAAGTCGACCATATTAGATTTTTGTCACGTGATTGGAAATTGTTCTTGTATAAACACCCCAAATTGAAAAGAAATCCGTTAATTAGTTTTCAAGTTACAAGCTTGGCCCGATCCCCTTAACCAGCCGGTATGTCAACTGATTCATTTTGGAGGCAATTTGAACAATTTTTTTAATTTTTCTTTCATTACACAGTTTTCCCCAAATGCCTGGTTTTATGCATTGTTAACGCCCACATTACGTATAAAACAAGCTCACTGAGTTAGTTTTTTCTTGTATAAAAGCATGTACTTACTTTATTTTTGTCTGTATTACGTTTCTTAGTTTAATACACAAATGAAAGAATTTAATTTATTTCTAACAAAAATTTAAATAAGTAAAAAGATGTCAAAAAATATTGTACACAGATGTACCACCAAATGCAACATTATTTTCGCTTTCGATAAGGTCCCCGGTTCAAATATGTACTAAATTTCAAAGAAACTACGCAACCCCTTGGCTTATTTGAGCAACTACCCTGAGTGTGGGAAATAGAAAAAAAGTGTAGAATACGCACACTGAGTTCTGCGGTTTAAATGGTTAATTACATACTGTCAATTAAATAACTAAAACAAGTCAAAGTAAAAGCTTCCACGTAACAATTGGGCTCTGTTATACAAAAAGCTACCAACCCTCATTATACGAAAAAATTAGATAAACGGGTCTTCTGATCCATAATTTATACTTCTTTGTTCTGCAAAAACCTTCCAACCCAATGTCGACTCTACACCCTGAAAATTTACATAGGTAGTTTTCATTTTAGCATAAACTTCCAACCCACTTAGTTAATACTCAAGATTACAGAATTTGAATTTCGCGGTCTGCATCTAGCATGCAAGTGGGATGGTAGTTATTTGCAAAACGGATACTTCCTAAATCAGTATTCCTTGACACGTATACCGGGTTCTTTTTTTCTCATTACGCATACAATCCTATGTATGATTGAAAAAAAAAAAAGTAAAACCATGCACAACGTATAACTGGTTGCATGTATTCTATGCGAGATTCTTTACACGACGTTGATGTTACAAAACAGAGTAGGTTTAACGCAACATAAGGAGAGCACAAAAATTCATAATTTTGAATAAAGAAACTGTTTACTTTAACCATTAATTAACAGAAACAAAACAACATAACAACTAAAGAGAAGTTCTAGTGTCCTAGCAAGTTTTCAAAGTGCCCTTCTCCTTCTTCAAGGCACTAAGCTAGCAGTAGTGATTAGGGGCCGATTCTGGACCAGTTCAAGGTCACTCGCCCTCTGGTGGTGAGAAATGTTAGCTTTTGGATCTCTTCAAGGTCAAGCTTTTGGCTGGAAGCTTCAATCTGTAGAGCGCGTTGAGGTCGAAATGTCAAGGTCAAAATTTAAAGCTAAATATAGAAACTGAAAGGTCATCATCATCATAATCATATTACAATTTTTAGAAATCTAAAAATAGAGTTTTCAAGGTCAAAGAGTAATGACCTGCAGGGGGTATCACATTATATATCTTAGAAAGATAAAAATAGAATCAGTTCGTCGAGGGAGGGCATTAAGAAAGTCCTACAAAAGATGCACACCTGAAAATTTAAAATTTGCACCTAATTCTCAGAAAAATTTTTTTTTCAACGTAGTTGTGTTTTATAAGTGGCAATTTATCCGTTTCATGTATAAATTTATCAAAATATGGAAAAACGGCTCTTAAATTAACCAATTCCATTTTGTAACAACAAAGAGCGCTTAAAACATAACTTTTTGTACTTACGTAAGCTCAGAAGAAACACATGCATGCAAGTTATCCATTTCATGTATAAATGTATCAAAATGGTCCATAAATTAACCAATTCAATTTTGAAACAACAAACGGCACTTAAAACATGATTTGTTTTTCAATTTAGTTTGATTAGGACTCCAAATTAACAATTTTGGATGGAGCGTGAATATTACTGCTTCAAGAATTGTAGGACAATGAACGCAGTTATTTTGATTTGAAAGCATTGTATGCAGGTGTGAATGCGAACATTCGATATTTATCTTAGTCACCCATGCACATTACAATTTTGAAACGGGATTTGTAAATGTATGAACGCAATTGTGTGGTTTGTATTGCATAAATATATGGCGTAAAGTTTTCAGAATCACAAGCTTTTGGGAACTGTTTTGACTCGTATTTAACGCAAGCTTTTTTTCACTTTTAACTGTACTATATTTTCACACTTTCTTTATATGCATGATATTTTACAATAAATAAACTTGTAACGCAACATGCACTTAAAATTTGCAAAAAAGGGCTGCTTTACTTTGATGTATAAATTTATACATGAGTACATGACCAAGTCAGACTTCCAGATGTTTCCAATTCTTTCCTTAACGTAAATCATATCACTTTTCTAAATTGAAATTGAACTATCACTAACATTTTTTTTAGCTGTAGTAAAATTTTTGGATAATGCAAATATTTCACGAGAAATAATAAAAATATAAAAAAAATTTAAATTTGTTTTTTACAATGACAAGATAACTATACAATAAATTACTCAAAAAAAAAAACATATTAAACAGATCACACATCCATCCCTTCCAACGTACGCAATATACTTTCAGTCTTTACTATATTTTGCCGCACACACTCTAAATGTTGATTATCCTCCAACAGTTCTTCATTCAGTCTTTCCACTCGCCCCATCCCCGCCACCTCACTATTGTGAAGTTTTCGTAACCACCGAATACTTTTTTCCCTAAAAGCCTGAAGGGTTGGTGGATCCTACTCATCATCCTGATGCGTGAGATACCCTTCTATAAGAACCAAACTTTTTCCCCATATTGTAGGTTTCGCAACGGTGGTGGTTGTGGGGGTGTTGCTATAACCGTGGTTGCTGGTGTTATGCTGAAAGGATGAATTATTTTATTTGTACTAAAAATTCTCGATGAATTAATAAAAGGAAACTATAATATTAATTAAAATTATGCATACCTCTCGAAATACTTCGAAAATTAATCCTTTACATCATGATCCCTTATGGAGATGATGGGGGTGGTCTCTTTAAAGGGTGCTGGTTCTGCGGTGTTATTTGATGGGCGCACCAAAACATCATGCAAAATACAAGGTTTTGCTTGCCTATTTAGTGAAAGTATAGATTGTTTGCTGGATGAAGCCATTACTAATGGTGAGTAATTAATGAGTATTCAATTAAAGCTTTAACATTACATACATATAGATCTGTTAACGTTAACAAAATTGATAAGTGGGAGTGCTTAGTACAATGAACTGACCTGATCAAGCAAAGGTGACAAATTCTAATGAATGCAGCATAATCTAGACATGAGAAAGCATTTCGAATGATCTCAGCAAGGTTAAGTTAATGCATATTCTCAGTAAACGCCACAAAGTGCAATGTATGACCTCTGCAAGCAAAGGTGATACAGCATAAGCCATGAGAACAGTATTGATGTCAAGGTTAATAGATATTCCCAGTAAACGCCACAAAGTGCAATCTATGCATCTGTCTATGAACACTGAGGCTCTTGCAACAAGTTATAACCATGTTTGATCTTAAATTCTGAGTTTATATTAGTATATAAGCAGATAAAGAGCAGTTTTGCACCAGTCAGTATATTGCACTCCTGACTAGAATTGCAATTGTATACCAAAAGTACTTCTATAGTTACTTAAATTTTTAATTTTTACATATCAGTTATAATAAATATAATATTTGTTTCCAATACTATATAATCGACAGCGCGTATGCTTCATTCCATTGTTGAAAACCAAAAATGAAATTGTAAAGCACATCCGTATAATTAACACTAATATTAAGCTATTGCAAGATATAATTCAAAATAAAATGTATTTAGAGACATGCAAAAATTTGCTTAAACTCGAAAGTATCATTTTAAAGTGTTATCTTATAAGAGTTAAACAGTTAAAAGAACGCTTCAGAGAAAACAGGTGGTGGAATTGTCAATGTCGCTAAAAAGCGTACACGCAAATTAAGTTGGTACTCTCTAGATTCATGTTTTAATGGTAGGTTACTTACGGGAATTATAGTCAATATAGCAAACATCAAGGACATTCTTATTTTTTTACAAAATGCATACAATAGTTTTGCACGAAAGGTTAAATTTGTTTTGCATTCAGGGGAAAGTTATATTACTATTTGTATTAAGTGAAAATCAAAATAGTGTGAGGGAACCTATAAATCTTTTAGTAAAATGATTACCCACCCTAATTGTAACAATGCCGAAGAATTTTCGCTACTAGTTCGCAAAGGTATGTTTCCTTATGAATGTCTCGATACTTGGGATAAATTAAGCGAGACCAAACTCCCTCCCAAGGAAGTGTTAATGTTTGGAACAAATTTAATACTAAATCGTTAGGTGAGTATTTACAAACTTGATCCTTTGCACTATTATAAGGTCCCCGGTTTGGCATTCGATGCTATGCTTAAAATTACACAAGTACAGTTAGAACTATTTACAGACATTGATATGCTAATGTTTATTGGCAGAGGAATTAGAGGTGGTGTGACTGAATGTTCTAATCGACATGCTAAAGCTAACAACAAGTACATGGGGGAAAAATTTGATCCCACTTCCAAAAGTGTGTATTTAATGTACTACGACGTAAATAATTTATATGAAGCCACCATGTTAGAACTTCTACCATTTGGCGATTTTTCTTTGTGGATAATTTTGAAACTTCAGGTTTAATAAACCATCCCGATGATTCGGAAATTGGCTATATAGTCGAGTGTGATTTAGACTATCCCATAGAATTACATGAGAGTTACAGTGATCTACCATTGGCACCCGAACATATGGTACCACCCGTATCTGATTCCAAAATGAAGAAATGATTGTTTACATTGTATCCTAAACATAATTATGTAATACATTTCAGAAATTTGAAAGCATGTTTAAAATATAGATTAAAGTTGATGAAAGTACACCGTATATTACGTTTTAAACAGTCCCCGTGGTAAAAAAAATATATCGATTTAAACACCACCATGCGCCAGCAATCTCAAAATGAATTTGATAAAATTTTTTATAAATTAATGATTAATATCGTTTTTGGGAAGCTGATGGAAAATGTACGTAGACATAAGGATATACGTTCAGTAATGAAATGGGAGGGTCGCTATGGTGCTCGTGCTTACATAGCAAAACCAAATTTTTTTAGTTGTACAATATTTGATAATGATATGCTTATCATTCAAATGAATAAGCTAGAAGTATATTTCAATAAACCCATATATGCAGGATTCAGTAGTAGCTTCTAAAATCCTTCTATAATATTTTCTATCTTTTGAATTTACTAGATTTAAATTGGTTTTTATTCATGATAAGCAGATCATATAAACCTGGAGTCCCTTTATACGAGACACCTTTAATAATCATATCGTTTCGTTTAATTGTAACGGGAGTATTACCAATTGTCCATTTGCCAGTTTTGGTATCATACTCCATAAGTATAATCAAGAGCACCTTCAGGATCCCTCATAATATGTTTAACGTATATACGAGGCAATTCATGGTACTGCTCGAGAAATTCTTCTGAGATGGGTTTATTACGGGTAGTAGAATAATCTGTGACACTGAGAGGTTCTTCTTCTTCCTCACTATTAATCTCTCCTACAACAGATGTATCTAAGAAAGATGGTGTACGAAGACCTGGAGGAGGATTTGTTTGAAAAAAACGGAAGCTGAGCTAGTGGGCTAGTAGCACCCTTTCTTGAACCACCTAATGTAGTAAAGCCTGGAGTCCGATGAACTTGAGTTAGCGGGCTAGTGGGGGTAGTAGCGTGCTTTCTTGGAAATATGAATAGGGATGGTTTTTTGGGTTTCCCTCATAATACGTTCAACGTATATACGAGGTAATTCATGGTACTACTCGAGAAATTCTTCTGAGATGGGTTCATTACGGGTAGTAGAATAATCTGTGACATTAAGAGGTTCTTCTTTTTCCTCACTATTACTCTTTCCTACAACAGATGTATCTAAGATGGTGTACGTAGACCTGGAGGGGGATTTGTTTGAAACAAAGGAAGCTGAGCTAGTGGGCTAATAGCACCCTTTCTTGGATTACCTAATGAAGTGAAGCCTGGAGTCCGTTGAACTTGAGTTAGCGGGCTAGTGGGGGTAGTAGAGTGCTTTCTTGGAAATATAAATAGGGGTGGTTTTTTGGGTTTAATGTCAAGGAGCCCCTTTTTACGTAATTTTTTATCTAGATCGATTTTGTTTACTATTTCAGTTAAAGGTTTTATTAAGGGCTCATAAGTACTTTCAAATGTTATTTCATTATCAATTAAAGTAGTTTTAATACTGTTATACTTCTAATCTATTATTTTACTGAGTCTGAATAACCCCAAATGGCTTAGTGCTTAGCTCTTGCTTGCCGTATAAGAAATATATCCCTTAAGTGTAAATGTTATGTCTGGATTTCTGCAAAACGTCTACTCTTTGATCGCCTAACTCATAACGAATTTCTTCGAAAATAAAGTTGGGAAAATTATTTGTTAAGGTCCATATTTAGAAGAACCATACGGAAGATAAGTGTGAATATCTGATTTAATTATGGTATCATCAAAATGTACGTTTTGAAACACGTTAATGATTCGGCGGTTGTCGGTGAGAACTTTTAAACCAATCGACGATAAAAAATATTTCTCTGCAGATGTTAACCGCAATGAAGGTTGATGACTAATTAATGACTTACTGTAGGGATGATGTGTTTTATACGAATTTTTGAAAGATTGAATTGGTCCTTAATTATTTCTCATGCCCATGTTCTTTTAGTTCTAAGCG
Source organism: Vesta saturnalis (assembly GCA_036346205.1). Taxonomy (NCBI): domain Eukaryota; kingdom Metazoa; phylum Arthropoda; class Insecta; order Coleoptera; family Lampyridae; genus Vesta; species Vesta saturnalis. The sequence goes on from JARFJB010001985.1 coordinate 50,906, forward strand.
TACTCTGAATGGTTCACTTTCATCAAAGTCTATTAGTTCACCCTTTTGATTAGTCAAATTAATTTTTATATTACCAATTATATCGGTGTTTACTTCTAAATATTGAGTACTGTTGGAAGTTTTATCTAGGCGATAACCTGGTGGAACTGAAACATCAATCTCGTATAATACTTTAGCAGGTTTCCGGTTTCGATAAGTTACTTTTTTAATGTTGCACTCTACGTGTAGATTAGTGTGTTTAAGTATTTGGATATCTAACTCAGACGCATATAAAACACTTGGTTCTGATATTTTAGACTCAAACCCTAGCATGCGCCAATGTTATTTTCTTTAGTAACATTGATCTCAAATTAAATATTTATCTCACATTTAAGTGTATTGTTATTTGCTCTAATGCTAAACTTTTCTGTGGGCATCTTAGATTTTTGGCAATCGCTAATTTCATCTAACTCATATGTACCGTGTGGAATATTAATCAAATCCAATAACGTACTTCTTCCTCAAATCTAGCTCTATCGGTGGATAGGTGTAGCTAGCTGTGTTAACAACACCTTCTAAACTGAATGTTATTGAGATAACTGAGAAAATTTGATGTTTTATTGTTTATTTATATAAAAACTGCAGGCATAGGTGTCGGCAAATAATTGTATTAAATTCTTGACCTTGGTTGTAATTATAATACATTTTGCATCCCCGAAAGTAGTTAATCATTTCGATTGGTGATCGAAGATTACCGAAACTATCGTAATACCCACGTTAATAATTCCAGATTTATTTTTACGTGGTAATTTAGGCAGGCCATCTTTCATAAAAATCTTCTTAAAGTAGGGTATATTTTTGGTGTATTACGTTAAATCAATATCCGTTAACGGTCTTTCGGGTAATCTATTCACTTTTTTGGAAACGGTTTTAAGTATAATGCACCACCACCAGATTCTAGGAACTTTAATGCATTTCTTTCCTCCTAAACTTTTTACCACACGTTTTGCCGTTGAAAGCGCTGACTTTATTGTGTCTGTGAAATTTCCGTTAGGTTTAATTTTTTTAGCTATTGTTTGTTGTAAATGTAATACATTTCCGCTATTGCATTTTTTCTTCTTCTTCAGATTAGATCGACGTTTGCACCCCATTGCTAATTTCTCTTTGCTTTCATGGCGGTACTGACTGATAAAGCTGCAGTTCTTTCACCTAATGTTGCGTCTGATGATTTAAGGCGTTCCCAAGCTTTTTTTGTAAAATTTTATTCGTTTTATGTCTACTATCTAAATCTCTGTAATCTCTGTAACTGATATCGTGAAGTTTGCATTGAGCATCTAATTGATTAATACCGGGGTCAGCGCGTGCGGGCCGTTTTTCTAACTTTGTACCAGGACCGCAATACTGGTACCCAGGTAAATGCAATTCAAACGGAAGTTTATTGATTAGAGCATTCACTAAACCACCACCACCTTCTTTACTAACATTGTTTACCTGGATAGATAAAACGGGGTATTTATACCTAAATTGAGAACAACAAATCATAGTTATTTCTTTATTCAGTGAATGCTATACATTAGTTAAACATGCCGATATTACAATATTTCCATTAAACATACAGTGTTATGTGAATTAATATTATACTTAGAATTTATAACATCATCAATGTCTCAATAAATATCATCATCACCTCCACGGAATTCTTTCTCACGAAAACGGCGGTAGTCATCAACTTGTATGAACTTTTCATAAAAACACACCAGATTGTAAGATTCAAGAAATTCCAATCTATGGCTTATTATATCCTTTAAATTGAATAGTTCTTATACATTATGGGCGTTGGATGTGCAATAACAACAGTTGTAGTTTTCTATCATAACAGTTTTCAAAATTCTGTCATATCCTTTAATCAATTCACAATTGTAATAAATACCAAGATTGGTAGATAGAGATTCATAATGTTGATCACAGATTATATCTTCATCCTTGTTTATATTTGATCAATCATTTTTATTGTCAATTTCTTGGGATCGGAAAAATTGTAATCCTACATATGAATGCCATCTTAGAAGCTTATTCCATTCCTTCATATCCAATACTACATTATTGCTTTGATCACAGTTACCACACCCCATAAGCACTACTGGTGCAAGCTTGAGGAGCGTACTGTACCCAATTTCCATATGTTTTTCATGATGAGTATCATTCGATAGTTTATAATAAATACAATCGATTAAGTATTCATTAGCTGTTTGTTTGTACACTTAAGATAAATCATCAGTGTTAGAAGAATAACCTTCATGTTTCTCTTCATTTTTACTGCTACTACCAACATCACTATTTTGACAGCACCAACAACTCAAGGTAAAATTATTATTCATATTGTTACTGTAACTATGTGGGGTATCCATATATAACGGAGAACTTCTGAGTTTGGATCGCTCCAGAAATGATGTTATTGCTGCCTGCATTATAACGACAGTACTTGCTTGCAATTGCACTAGGACTAAACGCTGTTTATGAAATGATTTTAGTTAAATCATGTTGGGGGGTTGTGGCACTACTATTAAAAACAAAATGTTATGTTTGTTGTCTTCCCGTTTCTACCCAAACTACTCATGAAGCCATCCCTCGTGTTTAGCTGCATTTTAAATTTTTCCATTCGAGTTTCATCTTTCAAATACTCATAAAAGCGTTGAGGTAATATGTATTTAAAATTATCCGTTTCCATCACTATACGTTCACCCATACTTAGTATTAATTACTGGTACATTAATTACTTTATACTTTTTTGATACCTCGAGGTCACATGCACTTTTAAAAAGTTTCCAATAGGTGCTTCGGTTTAACCCTGCTAATTCCATGTTTAACAATTATAAGTTGCTAACTGACTGATTTCAACACACCTCGCTGTGGTTTATATAACAAAAATGTGTCCTTGACTTGAGTACCTATCGCAACATGTTTAAACTTGTTAAATACCCACCTACTTTTAGTTTAGAAAATTATTTCACCTTGACTCAACTTAGTCAATATAAGCACCATTTGACCTTGGTCTACTTTTTAGCATAGACAACAACCCGCATTCTTCTTGTTTCCATGAGTTGATTCTATTTTATACTTCTAAGAAATGTCATTCGATACCCCTGATGATGAAAAAACAAACTTCGAGACTATGCTGTCCAAAAATCAGTAGACCAAATTAACAGAATTCCCCATTATATTTCACACTATTCGCGTTCAAAAACCGAAGCATAGTTTCTTTCTCCTGGGACAACCATACAAAATATGTGTGAAGTGTATTGTTCGTAAGAGGGCAACCCTGTTGATTTGGCTTCCTACAAACGAATTTTTCATAGTATATATATATATATATATATATATATATATATATATATATATATATATATATATATATATAATGTCTTTATTTAACCCAGCGATTTACATAAGTTTGCTTGAGAAAATGTAATTAAAAAAATTTTAGGGTTGAATCTCAAGGCGAAGTTGAGGTAGGTTAAAATATAACCCCCTGCTCTTACACTTAACCTTGATGATAATAATTTTAGTATCACCACTTATTTTAGCTCTATACTACATATACAATTAATACATTCCGGTAAATATAAAAAAAAATCTTGATGTGCGCTAATTGATCAAATTGTTACAATTCTTAACATACTTTGTAATTTTTTTCTTAAAAACGTTAAGAGAAAAGTCATTGAAATTTAGATTAGGCGGAATAGAATTATACACTTTTGCAACATTGTACGAATAAGATCTTTCAAAAAATGAAGATTTATGAGAAGGAATTACTGATAATCCACGACGCCTTTAATTAAGGTTATGCACATGTCTTGAATCTTATTCTATTGTACAGGTAAGGTAGAGTTTTGGTTTATTTTGTTGTAAATGCATGCTGCATGTACTAGACGTCTATCTTTCATATTAAGGCAAGCTGCATTTATTAATTTATGTGACATATGCTCTCTTTTTCTGATGCCATAAATGTATCTTAAATAAGAGTTCTGCACTTTTTGTATGCGTTTACTTTCATTACTGTCAATACATGGTCCGTAGACAGAATCGCCGCAGTTAAAAATGTAGTGAATCACAAAGCATAATTTTTGTTTTTTCATTCAATATATGTCTGCTGCTGTAAATGGTTTTTAAATTAGTATAAGCTTTCTTAAAACAATCACTCACGTGCTGTTTAAACCTCATGGTAGTATCAAACTTAAGCCCTAGGTTACGCTCCGTTTCAAAACATTAATTTGTATTCTTAAATTTTCCAAAACAAGTTTCCGATTATTTTTATTACAAAAGAGCATGAGTAAATATTTTACAGGGTTAATTACTAATGAATGGTTAACACACGTTTTCACTAAACTCCTATATCTTTACTTACATACTCATTTACTTTAGCTGCATTATAACTATGGAAGGTATACGAAAGTTGTGTATCGTCAGCAAACATCTGACATTCGCACTGTTGTAGACTATTTGGAAAACGTATTGTATAAAGAATAAAAAGTAAAGGGCCCAATACAGAGCCTTGTGGCACTCCAGACTTTACTAGTAAAGGTTCGGATCGACAATTGCTGTACACAATTTGAGATCTATTAGAAATGAATTCCGAAATTAGTTGGATTGTCAAGTCAGAAAAACCGATAAACTTTAACACTGATAACAGAATGTTATGATTTATGGTATTGAACGCTTTACGTAATCCAGTAATATTAACAGGTATAGTTTATTCTGCTCAACAGTAGAAATCTGTAATTAAATGTAACAAGGTTGTGCACCTATATCTAGGACGAAATCCTGACTGCGTAATAGGAAGTAGGTTATTAACAGATAAGTAACTACGCATTTGGGATGCTATTATTTTTTCCAATATTTTAGACAAGGTTGATAATATACTAATAGGCCTCAATTGTGAAAGGTCATTTGGATTAGACGCCTTGGGTAGTGACCGAACCAAGGCAGTTTTCCAAATAGTGGGATATACTTTAAGACAGAAGTTATAAATATGAGTAATGTATGATACTGTAGTTGGGCAACATACATGTTACATTAATATTGATATACCATCAATTCTTCTAGCGTTTGAAGTAACCGAATTAATGTAATATTCTACTTCTTATTCAGTGACTTTTTGAAATTTAAATTTCTGAATTCCATCAATAAGCGAGTTATTACATTAATAATCTACAGTTGAATTACAATTCTGTGACTCAATATTTGTAGTACTAGTGAAGTGTTGTTTTATTAAGTTAACGTCTTGAAGATTTGAAGGTAGATAATTGAAAATTTTGATTTATTATGTATGTTTAGTTGTTTAAGAGTTTGCCACATGTTCAAAACTGCTTTTTTCTCTTTTTTAAATGTAGTTCTAACTAAATTACGCAATTCTTTATATTTACTAACGTCTACAGCACATTTGGTTGCTTTATATTATGCAAAGCTTTATTCCAAAAAGTAATAATTATTTTTAAAGTATTGGTTAGCCAAGGAAAAGAAGGTTTTGTGAAGATTTACATGTTCCTTGAACAGGTCAATATTTAATTGATGGAAATTACGATATGTACGGAGCATTGGTACATGATTTGTATTGAAGTTCACGATATCAAGGCATGATCTGAAATATTTGGTAAGTGAATTATATTAGTACCCACCATTTTTTTAACATCAGTTGTTATGATAACGTTGAGCAAAGTTGCAGTACTCTGTGTTATCCTAGTTGCATCAGTAATGATTTGATACATACTCATTGTATTTAGCAGATAATTAAACCTTATTGTATAATTCAAAATTGAATTAATCATGTCTATGTTAAAATCACCAGTACAAACAACATGCTTGCTACAATAATTAATTACATACATCAATGTATCTTCAAAGTTATCAATAAAATCCAAAAAATTAGATTTGGGAGGCCTATAATCTACTCCAACAGTAACATCTGGTTTTTTGCATATTACTTTAATCCATAACTGTTCACATAAACTAATGTCGACATTAACCATACAGAGTTTTTCAACTTTTAGCTAATTTTTAATGCATAACGCAACTGCACATTCCCTGGTAGACCTATCGTTATGGAAAAAAGTGTATCCGTCAATCTGTAAATTATCAAAAGATGATGACAGAAGAGTTTCTTTAAAATCTGAAAAATGTGGTATCAGCGAACGCATGTTTAAATGTGATTTTCCTAAGTGAGACATTTATTGACAACACGTTCTTGGAAATAACAAGTAACACAAAATAAATTCTACCCAACATTTTCTAAGGTGCTTTTTTTAAAATAAATCTAATTCGTTAACTCGTACAAAATAATTCTAAATCAAATGATGTTAAAACTAAAACTATACTTCAACTCAAGCTATACCTGAGACAATGATTAAATTAATTATTGTTCTCAAATGAAAGGAAAGATAAATTATTTAAATAATGTATGTTAAAGTTTATTTAGTAAATTGAAGTAAATGCAATGTATATCGTTTTTGCATATCGCGTTTGCACTCATTCACAACAAATAGTACATCCAAGTCCAACATTTACTTGAACTTACACCACATAAAGATTAACCAGAAATTGCTTTGTTTGCTAAATTGTATGTATTTGAAGTCAATGAGTTCCTGAATTGGTTCAAGTTGCTTGATGACTTAATTAAAAATTTTTGATCTTTGTGTTTGATAAAAATAACTCCATCTCGAGTCCAAACATTTTTTCTACCCAACATTCCCAGTGCTTCTCTTAGTACATTCACACGTTGAAACGTCAGATCTTCCTGCAAAACGTACCTTGTGCCTTTAAATTTAGTTTTATTATTTAATACAAATAACTTTGTTTGTTAACTAAGAAACTTTATCAGAATAAGTCAGGGATTTCCACTTTTACTTATTTTACCAATTCGAAGCATCCTATCTATACTATCAAGAGAAATATTAATACTTGCTTTATCAAAAGTGTTAACAACCACTTCTTGTATATTCTCACTGGTTTGATCAGGAATTCCAAATACACGAATGTTGTTCCGCTGAGAGCATTGCTCCAGTTCCTCAATTTTTTCGTGTAATATTACATGTTCACCCCTATGGTTTCTTTTCGGAGGCCTTTTTCAACCCCTTGATGGGATTTTTAACCTAATTAGGACCCTTTTGGCTGTATTAAGAAATTTTTTAAAAGTTCATCCCCTCGAGGGTAGCTAATTGCGTGCGCATGCAGTGTTCTGAGAATAAAAAGATTTAATCTGTTAATTAGGGTTGTCTTTATCAAAGGAGATAGATAATTCTTATTACACTGTTTTAATCCCATCTACAGATTGTGACCTAATTTGTTTATGCATTGGGGGTTGTATTCTAATAAGGGGTCCTAGCCTTGTAAGACGGGGATTAAGAAATTTTTTAAAAGTTCATCGCCTGGAGGGTAGGTAAATGCGTGCGCATGCAGTGTTCTGAGAATAAAAAGATTTAATCTGTTATTAATTAGGGTTATGTTTATCAAAGGAGATTGCATAATTATTATTACATTTTTTAATCCCATCTACAGATTGTGACCTAATCTCCTTATACATTGGGGGGTTGTATTCTAATAAGGGGTCCTAGTCTTGTAAGACGGGGATCTGTTCGCGGGCTTCTTAATGTGTGTTTATTATTAAACTGTTATACAAATTCATTATGAATTGGAAACATTTTAAAATTTTACTAACTTGGATTTTTGTGGCCCTGGGACACCTTGGCAGCCATTGTTTATATGCCCACGTGAGGGTCGTATTTTGGTCTATTTTGTAAAGCTAATAAACAGTTGGATTATTCCTGATATTAAAGAATCTAACCAAGATAAAGATAACATATACAATTGATTTTAAATACGCTATTAAATTCGATATAATGATAATAAAACAGTTAATGGGTATTGCGTAATCAGTTAATTATCTGTCATACAAAAGCAAATTTACGATTTCGGAACTGGACGTAAACAGTAGTAATAAACAATGCACATATTTACGTACATGTATATATCGAGGATTTTAGCTATCACAGACTGGATTTGTTAGAGAGATGCAATGCAATTGCGAAGTTGTATACTTACATTAAATTACTAACTCAGAATAAAATGTCTATCAATCTCTTCGTGTAAAACGTCAACAGTCAAAACCAAATATATATTTGCGCAAGCAGGTTATTTAATATTGTAATGAATGCAGCGAATTCCCTGTGTCTTCTTCTTTAAGCTAGATTTTACCTCTATATAATTTTCCATACATAAAAGTTCTGTCTCATCAGAGATACCTCTCTCAAAAAAACGGCTTCAGATTTTATAATCAGGTTAAGCTTGCATGCTGACCGCTTATTAGAGTACTATTTTTAAATTTTCGGGTTTTACCGATAATGGGCCCCTGGGGAAGATATTAGAACGCGGTTACAGAAACAAGTAGCGTACACTGTACATAAACATATAGTGAGAAATTTACTCGAAATAGGTACATTGTGGGTAACATTTTTTTTGAGTTGTGACAGGCGGGGTCTTTGCGGTATGAGAAATTTAAGTAAATGTAATGACGGATATAATTATATACTGACGGTTATCGATGCATTTATCAAGATGGCGTGGATACCAGCTCTGAAGCTGAAAAACTACATGTTCTATAATCGACGTATTCTCTGTTATTTTTCAAAGATGCGAAAATATACCTCAAACTATACAGACGGATAAGGGTAAGGACTTTATTGCGAAAGTGTCCAGCAATTCTTTAAAAAACATCAAATCTAATCATAGAGGCAAAATTTAGCAATACGATGCTTTCATACAGGAAATAAATCGCACTAACGGGATTATAGTTAATGCGAAAGTCAACATCCTTTACACATTATCTTTCTCAAGGCTTTATCAGCGGTAAAACTTACGATGCATTGTTTAGGTAACTGAACCAGGAAGACATTATCCAATGACTTTCGCTGTATGCCCACAGGTTTAGTTCGCGCTTTTAATTCGGTCCTTGTAACAGAGTATTTTGTTGTAGTTGTTTCTAACGCTCAATTATAATGGTGGGATTAATTCGAATGCGTCTCACCAGTAAACTAGCGTCCATAATTCGCGTCCATAATTCTCATCCTGTAATTTGAACCGTCCGCCGCCATTAGACCAAGGGTATCTCTTGATCGTACAAATTTAACCTTTAACTCAGCACTACTTATGAGAAACTTTTCCTGATTAAATAAATCCTGGTGCACGTGACCATCCATCTCAATCTGTTTGCTGGTCGCTGTAAGTACTTGATGTTTCGAGTAAGTACTTGATGTTTCGAGAAACCGTTATTTGCGTGTCTCATATAGGTAAAATTTCGCGACGCGAGGCTTTCGGCGAATACTGTTTCGGCGATCATCACGTCAAACCTCCCCGAACATAACCGAGATTGTAAGAGAGGTGTAGGGCGTCGCAACTTGTTCTCGGGCCTTCACCCCTTGTCGTGATTGAAACTTGTTAGTGGGCCTTCGTGTATTGTCGAGGTACGCTTAGCGTAAAATTTGAATGTGTATTATAATAAGGCAGGTGTAGGATTGCGCAACTTGCTTTCGGGGTTTTGCCCTTGTGGAGGCCCCATTGGCGGAAAATTTGTATTTGTATTTTAGTCTCTGCAGGTTATGGCTGGAAATATTAATTTGTATCATAATAAGGGGTATAATGCTAACCTGTAAGACAGATTAGCAACGGATTAGCAACTTACTTTCAGGCCCTCGCCCCTATACCAAAAATTTGAATTTGTTTCTGGCGCCATCTATGAGGGGCCTCATGCTAACTTATAAGACAGACATAGGGTATCGCAACTTGCCTTTGGGTCTTAGCCCCTGGTCCCTTGGCGGGAAATTTGAATTTGGATTTGTATTTAAGTGTTTACATTCTGAACACTTATTACGTGAAATTTGAACTTGTATTCTAATAAGGGGCCTATCTATAACTTATAAGACAAACATAGTAACCTATGTTAGGGCCTGCACCCTCCTGTCGCCGTCCCTTGTTGGGAAATTTGAATTTGTCTCGTCATCTAGTTGTGTATAGACTAATGAATATTTTCTGTACTAGTAAAGGTGGCACCATCTAGCGTTATATTTCTAGGACTAATCAGGGTTTTGTTTGTGGCACCATCTAGTGGTATATTTTTAAACTAGCGAATGTTTTCTGTAATAGAGGCGGCGCTGCCTAGCAGTATATTTCTAAGACTAATTAGGGTTGTTTGTGGAGCCGTCTAGTGGTGTAAAGACTAATGAATGTTTTCTGTAATAGAGGTTGTACGTGTTCTTCCCTCCCTCGTCATTTTCTCAAACATACAATCAATTAATCAAATCAAATCCATCAAACCAATTAAGCAGATCAAACCAAACAATTAGATCAATCAATCTGAACTAATCAATCAATCAACCAAATGAATCTCAATCAATCAAATCATAACTTACAGCCTGCGAAAACTAGCTTAAAGCTCAAAAATACTGATTGGAATAATTTACACTTTGCTAAAACCAACCAACCAACCATAATTAAAAATACCATACTGTTTTAACTTAACCATACAAAATCAGCTCTCAATAAAGAAAATAGCAGTATGATTGAACGCACAGAGTGCAAAAGCAAGCCAATTTCACACTTATTGCAGTTACCCATCTAACCGTCCTTTTCGCATTAACTGCAACATTGTTAGAGCAGGTTCAAGCACCGTTGGAAAAAACAAGTTTATTAACAAAAATTAAAGGAAAGCTTAGTGTTTGAAAATATATTATTATTATAAACAACAAAACCATTTATTTAATCACATCCTTTATCGGTCTTTTTCTTCTTGAACCGTGATTCGTCGCTATCATCATCATGGTTTTGAGACTCGTCCTTCTCCTCTACTTCATCGTTCTTCTTCCTTTTCTGTCAATCATCACCATCACCTTGGACGTGAGATACCTTCAGCTCACCCACGTCATCGTTTCCATCATCTTGAACGGTTATGTTGTAATAGTTTATTAACAAGTCAGTGAAATCTCTGATGTCCGCTGATGTTGGCTCATAAACAGGAGAATAATTATAATAATGCTCACTCGATGGCGGTTACATTTTAAAGAGCGACAAGCGCGAGAAACGAGAATGCTGCTAGCCTTGATTCTTATGCGCGGGCGTACTCGTCAATGGTCGGGTAGAATCGGTTACCTTGGGGGGAAGTTTGGAGTAGGGATCGCCGAAACAGGCTTCGCAGCCGTCTTAGGAGAAAATACCACAGCCAAAAAAGTAGTTTAGATGTATAAACACGACCCTAGGGAAGATATTAAACTATATGATTAGATTTAATGTTTGTTAAAGAATTTCTGGACACTTTCGCAATAAAGCTCTTGCCCTTATCGGTCTGTATACTTCGAGGTATCTTTTCGCGTCTTTGAAAAATAACCGAGAATACGTCGATTACAGAACATGTAGTTTTTCTGCTTCAGAGCTCGTGTCTACGCCATCTTGCTAAATACATCGATAACCGTCAGTATATAATTGTACCCGTAGTTATATTTACTTAGATTTCTAATACCGCAAGGACTTCGCCTGTCATAACTCAAAAAGAATGTTACCCACAATGTACCTATTTCGAGTAAATTTCGCACTACAGGTTCATGTATAGTGTACGCTACTTGTTTCTGTAACCGCGCTCTAATATTTTCCCTAGGGGCCTGTTTATAAATCTAAGCTCCTTTTTGACAGAGGTATTTCAGCTAAGGCAGAGCTTGTATGTAAAATAGGATTATGTGATGGTATGACAACCCCATTATCGGTAAAACCCGAAAATTTAAAAATAGTACTCTAAAAAGCGGTCAGCATGTATGCTTAACCTGATCGTAAAATCTAAAGCCGTATTTTTGAGAGAGGTATTTCTGGTGAGACAGAACTTTTATGTATGTAAAATAATATAGAGGTGAAATCTAGCTTAAAGAAGAAGGCACATGCAATTCGCTGCATACATCACAATGTTAAATAACCTGTTTGCGCAAATATATTTTTGATTTTGGCTGTGGACGGTTTATACGAGGAGTTTGATAGACATCTTATTCTGAGTTAGTAATTTAATTTAATTATACAGCTTTGCAATTGCATTTCATCTCTCTAACTAATACAGTCTGTGATAGCTATATGCATCTACGTAAATATGTACAGTATTTATTATTACTGTTTACGTCCAATTCCGAAATCGTACATTCACTTTTGTATAACAAGTTAAATAACTGATCACGCAATACCCATTAACTGTTTTATTATCATCATATAGAATTCAACAGCGTATTTAAAATCAATTGTATATGTTATCTTTATCTTGATTAGATTCTTTAATATCAGAAATAATCCAACTGTTTATTAGCTTCACAAAATAGACCAAAGTACGATCCTCACGTGGGCATATAAAAAATGGCTACCAAGATGTCCCAGCGCCACAAAAATCCAAGATAGTAAAATTTTAAAATGTTTGTAAACACATTAATTAACACGATGTCGACTGAGTGCCACTTTCCAATTCATAATGAAGTTGTATAACTGTTTAATAGTAAACACATATTAAGAAGCCCGCGGACGGATCCCCGTCTTACAAGGCTAGGACCCCTTATTAGAATACAACCCCCAATGCATAAACAAATTAGGTCACAATCTGTAGATGGGATTAAAACAGTGTAATAAGAATGATCAATCTCCTTTGATAAAGACAACCCTAATTAGCAGATTAAATCTTTTTATTCTCAGAACACTGCATGCGCACGCAATTAGCTTTTAAAAAATTTCTTAATACAGCCAAAAGGGTCCTATAGATATATATATATATATATATATATATATATATATATATATATATATATATATATATGTCAATCAAAAGCAATGAAGAATATGAGTGGTTGACTTTTGACCTTCAAAAAATTTTACCTTTACCTGGAATTTCTACAAATATCGTGTTTTATAAAAGACAGCTCTGGGTGTATAATGCTGGAATTCACAGCGGTAAAAAAATCGTTGTTTATTGTTACGTTTGGGTGGAAGGGGAAGCTGGCCGAGGGTCTGAAGAAGTGGGATCGTGTATATTAAAGCATATTCATACGTACCCCCAGCAGTTAAACACCTTACTCTGTGGAGTGACTTATGTGGGGGTCAAAATAGAAATATTAAAATGACACTTTACATTATGTATATTTTGATAAATACCCCGAATCTTGAAATCATAACCCTTTTTTTTTTAATATCAGGACACAGCTTTTACCGAACTACTCAGATTTCAGCGACATAGAATGTAAACTAAAATCATACGCCCAACGACTATATAGAAATTATGAAAAACTGTCGTAAAAGGAAGCCATTTATAGTAACAAACAAGAAATCCGATTTTTTTTGGTGTTTCATAAACTGAAAAAATGTAAACAGACGACAAACCGAAACAGGAGAAAAAGTAAACTGGCTATATATTAAATCATTTAAATTATAGAGAAGTGAACTGTTTATAATTTTAGTTAAAGAAAATAACTTCTTAATCAATATAAAGCAGTAAATATAAAAAAAATCTGAGAGGAAGAGCATCCTCTACTAACAGTTCACTTTTCACATGTCTCGTGCCTTTGTGTCCAGACGGTAAACCAATAGCTGAACCAAAACTTAGGAACCTGCAAAAATATAGTTGAAGATGTAGATGGATGTTTCTACAGAGTAGTGCTAAAGTTATCCGCATTTTGTATTTTACTTTCATTATTCTTTAATATAAAAATTTGTTGATATTTGTTTTCGCTTATTATGTTTTGCAAAATCCTACCAAGCCACAAAATCTTTCTTATTTTTGAAAAAAAAAAGAAAATTAAAAACCTGTCATTCTGTATAGTAAGATAATATAGCTACAAATTGTTTGTATTTAAGTTTGTATGCGATTGATACAGAATATATTATTTAAAAAAAAATTTATTCACGAATATCTCCATATTATTGATCTGAGGCTTGGAAGGTTTTTGCATGACACGGCCCAATTGTGGTCAAAATGGTTAAAAAAAAGCAAGACAGTATTTTATAATTTATTTCAATAATTTTAACTGTAATTATATATTTTAATCATTCGATAAAATCTAGTAAAACGTTAATTATAGTAACAATCAGAAAATGAGTGACAATGTTATTTACAAGAAAGAAATTTGTACAGGTATCCACAATCATTTGAGTGAATCTATTAAAACAATTTTATATACAAATTCAATATCACTTATAACTAACCACAAATAATACTTTGTACTCTCACTAAATGTAAAATCAACTCACGTGAATCACTATTCTAAATATACACTGCAATCAAAAAGTGCTACGATACAAACCCCCAAAAAATGTGTGGACATATTTAAGTGCTAGTTCAAAGAAAAATAGATTTTTCGTCTATTTTATTTAGAAAATACGCTTTTAGAAGCAATCGTAAAGCTTATTTATAAGATATATTACAACACGTAATTGTATCACAACCCTACTGCTAAATTTTACAAGACAAAGGTGTTTACAATATGAGCCTAAAGAGAGATACCGAATAAAAGAACGATATTTTAAGTTTATCTAAAAGCAGCGATCGTTAACACTTAAATCAGTTTTATATATCATTGGACCCTTACCTGTTCGGCTTACGAATTATAGGACCTTCTTAATTTAATTTCTACCATCCTTATTGTTGCAATGAGATTATTCACAAAATGACAATAGCAACCAAACTTAATATAGAACCGATTAATTATTGCTTGCAGTTTAGAAATTGTATTTTATATAAGCGGAAAATGAAATTCTACGCTAAATACTAAGTAGCCTAACAACCTACAGTAGTCAATGCAAGAATTTGGTCTTTTACTAATTATCATCATCTATATTTAAATTACACGCTAATATTCACAAAACTATCTAAATTTATTGACTATTTTAGTATTTACTCACGCATTTTATTTATTTATTTTTTTTTAATAAAAACAAGAAGCTTATTGTAAGCACTTGTGAAAGATATGTAGTGCACCATTATCAAATTGTTGATGTAATACTGTTTAACCGAAACGTTGTGTTTACATAATCATCAAATAAAGTTAGAGGAAATATATATACACGTATATGTACGATAGGTAAAATCTACAAAATTAGAGTCAAAGATTTTATATTTAAGAAAAAGACAGTGGTAATTGTTGTTCATATGCACTGAAATCACAGGTTAGTTTTACATATATATAGCTACCCTAAATACGAGAAACATTAACCAAGTCACTTTTCCTTTAAGGCCACACTAAACCTTTCAGTTTTTGACTCTAATTGTACTTTATTTTCTGGAGAAAAAGGTGCCCTGATTTTTATATTGCTTTGTTATTTGCTTGCAAATATAATTCCAAGTCTAAACAGAAAATTACAACAGAATGCGAAAATAAATACCTTTGAACGTTTCAATAGCAATTGAGGCTATCCTCCTCAGTAAAAGTGTTAACAAATACTTGAATTTGTTGACAATAACAATAACAAATATTTATTAAGACTATTCTACATTTACTGAAGACGATAGTTGCAATTCCTATTAAAACGTTTAAAGCTTGTACACTTTGCTTTTAAATTCACGACTTCAGCCTAGAGATACGTATTTTAAATACAAACGTAGTAATGGAAAAAGTTACGATTTTTAAAAACAAAAGTGTGTTGCAGGATCTAGAAAAATGCGCAATAAATTATAAGGCATTTAGATTTTTTTTTATTTTCTGTGATCACCACAATCATAAAAACCGATTTATGATGTACGCGGATGTACAGGGTGGCCATATTTCTTGTGAGTTGTAGATAAAGTGTATGGAGGAGAGAAATACACAACAACTGACATAGATGTCATGGGTCGGGTTTGGAAATTATCGTCTGCGGATTTTCAATTGTTCTCTATCTCTTTTCATGTGTCAATTTTTGCCAATTTCAAAAAAAATTGTTATAACTCGCTGATTTGATGAGATGAAGAAGCAACACAAAAATGTTAATTATGTAGTTTTTAGCGGACTATAACTTAAAAGTTACAGAATAAATAGTATCTAATCTAACCAAAGAATTCTATGTAAAGATGAACCATTAGCTATTTTCCTCTTAAAAACCTTTTTCTCGTAATATAAACGCGCTAATACTATTTTCAGTAACTAGAAAGTTACAGAATAGATAATGCAGTAATTGATATATAAAGGGGCCTTGACAGTATGATGCTATATGTAATCAAAGGGTTTGTATGTATTCCATTTAAAACCCTTGTAGATATCCTTTGTAATGTATATATGGAAAATGATGTGTTACGATCCAAAGATCCTAAATTTAAAGGAGTTCGATTTCTGGAATATTTATAATTTGGCGAATGTGTGAATAGAAAAAACGGATTCAAGGAGTAGCGTATCTTCAGATGCATTTGTGTATGCTTATTTGCTTTTGGAACTAATATGGCAGGTTGGAGAGGTAAAAAATAATTCAGAAAATATTTTTTTCTGAAATCATCCCTTCCTGGTCAATTACTCAAACATCCTGGAGTAGGAAAATTGAATTTTCCGGACTAGCCATGAAAAGAGAAATTATCAAGAACAATTTTTATGTTTAACGTTAAAACTTGATTACCTGTTTCCGTCGCGTCAGTAACCAGAACAGTGGTGAAGCGCACTACTAGCTATTTATACGATTACAAAAAATTTTGTTCATAACACATGCGGTGCTACACTGTTGATGCTCAGCCTTATATTCTGATACTCGGTTGACGCCTCGAGTTAAGATGTAAGGCTTCGCACCAAGAAATGTGTAAATAGCGCACTACGAAAATAATTATTATCATGTACCCTATCATTGCATGTTAACCGTCAACCACTGTAATATTTATTCTGTAACCTCTAAAAAAAATAACTATTTATATACCAAGTTGTAAAACACGGCTTTCTTATTGTCAAAATTCTTATTTTATTTTCCAAAATATTCCATAAATCAAACTTTTTGTTAACTCTTGGAGCATATTTGTGTAATATTCGGAACATTACACACCATTTCCCAAGTCTATTTTCAATTGCTTCAAATTAAGGGCATAATCAGCCAAAAGCGTTTATAGTGATATTTCGGCATTCTCTTATAATTGGTCCCGTAACTTTTTTTAAGTTACAATGGTAGGTATTTAAACTAACTAGAAGGAAAGGCTTTGGAAAAAGTTTTAAATGGGCTAGAAATTGATATAACCCTTTCGTTAGATTTGGCAACACAGTATACTATAAAGGGCACCTTACAATATATCAATTACTGCAGTATTTATTCTGTACCTTTTAGTTATAGATAATGACATCATGTTTACGTTTTTGACAAACACAATAAACATACCTTTTAATATAAAAAAAATAACATATAACTCCAATTTAAAAAAAAATATAAGTTTACCAAAAACCCTGCACTACATTTTGGCTTTGACTATACCATCATAACGTACCCTAAAATTTACATACATAATATTTTAAGTGTTGTTCCTTTATCTCGTCAAATAAGGGATATAACAATTTTTAGAAAAAGGTAAACATTGACAATTGAAGGATAACGAACCAATGAAAAAAGATAAAAAACAATTAATGATCCACGGAAGGTACCCGTCCAAATCTGATCCATAACATCTATATCAGTTTTTGCGTATCTCTACTTCTTCACATACTTTACCTGCAATTTTCTCGAAATCTGGCTAACACGTACAATTTAAAATTCACATTAACCATATTAACTATCCAATGAACAATACACTTGGAAGCATATTTAAACTTTATCAAAAGGGAATAAAGAATATTAGTATTAAAATCCTTGAAGCAAGTATTATAGACGTTCAGTATTCTAATTTATTGTATTACCCTTATGTATATTAATGATGCCGGTGCTTTTAAGAAATGTGTAATTATAAAAATAGTACCTACAAGTTGCATTGGTCCTGTCCGATATTAAAGAAAAAGTGATTCTAGATAATACAAAAGGGATAACAATGGCAGTCCTATAGATAACGACGTATCTAGTACAAACGTTGTGGTTTGATACCAAACAGAATAGTGCTTTATTCTGGGCGAACATACCGATTAGTAGATTTATTTTTGAATTATCCCATTTTTTCTTGTTCTACTTGTTACGTGTAGAAACGGGAAGCGGAGAGAAAAAAGGAGAAAAAGGAGATGGATCACTACTCACCTACGTATGTAAGGAATCGTCAGCGTCAGACGGTTGCGACGGGGTCAAGAACGTTTTGGTAAAGATAAAAAGGGCGCCAGGAACCGCTCCCCAAAAGAATAACTCACCTTTATCCCAGCTCGTGAACAACGATGCCAGAAAGAGGCGCGTAGGTAACCGTAGGAAAAGAGATAAGAGAAACTAATAGGGAAAAGAAAATAATGTTGTGGGATATAAAACAAAATCTATAATTATTAAATCACATAAAAGCAATACATAAAAATAAAAAGTGTTTCAAAATAAATAAATGCTAACAAAAGAAAAACAAATTGCTAATTAACGTCCAAAATGAGGTAAGTACGCAATTAAAAAGAAATTATAGGTGTATAACGTAGATACAGTGGTTAATTTCAAAATTTAAAGAAAACAATAAAAAGAAAATATTGGTAACACGCGTTTAAACAAAGTTAATCCGTAAAACGTTAAAGGAACGAAAAGATCATTTTATAGTAAATTATAATTGTAGATAAATAGGAACGTGCTAATTTCGAAAGGCCTTCCTAAAGTAAAGCAGGTTTTTAATCGTAAAAAGTTAATATGCTAAATGATAATTTAAATTCAGAGTCCTTCTTATGTCCTAACAAAAATTTAATTAAAGAAATCTGAAAGAAAATGTTAAGAAAAATAATAAAATTTAATCAATTACCAATATCAAATAAAAAATTTAAAACATAAAAAATATCTAAAGCTAAACTAATGTGCGCAGGTTGGTCTGCTACGTCAGAAATATTAAAAGATGAAAATACGGCCGACAACTGTTTATAAAACGGTGGTCGTTTAAAGAGCGATTTACACAGAAATTAAATTCAAGATCTAATAAAAAGGTAAGTAATTTAATGTCTATAAAGCCGGCGGAGTATTAGCTTATGGTTTAAAATCAAAAATTTTAGGTAACTTGAACTATTCCTACTTTAGATGATAAGATTGTTGTGATCGAGAAGAAATTTTCCAAGTCCATTTTTATATTGATGTTCAAGCAGGAAACGCAGTTACAGGTTTACAGAGTGAATAGTCATGGTGATTGAGTTCCTTGTCTTAGGGAATGGTAATAATAAGGAAAGGCAAGGCAACTGTAGATTGATTTAATATAATTTTCCAATAAATGTTTTACATACCTTATAAGCCGGAGACACCGTACCTTTAGTAGCGTAAACAAGTGTTAAAGTGTTTGTCTTTGGCTTTGAGCTGATTTTGTTGAGTAGGGCCTTGATAACATAGGGTTTCAGTGTCATCGAAAATCGTGATAGTTTGGGAAATAAAGTTAACGTGAGATTACAAATATTAAGATCACATCGAGAACTGGACGCTATGGAAATAGTTCATGTACGTTGAAATTTTTGACACCTGAAACGATTAATTAGCTTCAGAAAACAATTAATGAATCAGAATGTATTAAAGGAGCGTTCTCTTATAACGATGTATCAAAAAAGGACATAATTATTATATTCTTATTCACTACAAGTCGTCAAATTTTTAATCGAGACTGATTATTAAACTTTTTTGAGCAAAACGAAGACGACTTGTAGTGAATAAGTAATTATAATAATTACAGAGAATTGTGTACTTTTTTGTATGTGAAGTAAGCGAAACGTTGGTGAGGAAGTACGAAACAGGCACAGATTTGTATATAGTTAATAGCAGGAACGGAGCGGAAAGAATTACATTATATTAGTCGTGCCTTAATGTTAAATAATAGTATTGAATAAAACCTTGTATTCTTCTTATTTACCAATAACAACCCAAGTTACGATCTAAATTCGAAGTAGCCATATCGGTTCACTTTATGGGGATTTTGGACAAAAGAAGATATGATCCTTGTGAAGAAAATATTTGAATAAAATGTTAAAGGACCAATACGTGTCAAGATTACGTAATCCTAATCAACTATGTTTGGGTGTGGTGGAGAATTATGGTACGGGCAGCTGGGAGTGGAATCAGCAACGCTACGCAAAATGATAAAACAGCTGGTGACAATAATTATTGTTAGAAGTATGCTAATAATATAAGCCTCAGGAAGACATGTTAGTTATTGGGACGATACAATTAGTAACAAAGTTATGCGTACCCAATAGTTGTTAAGTTAGACATTTATTTAAGTATGTCAATACATTTATAAGCAAATTAACCCATTCAGACCAAATTTTACAGGCGTTTATTCTTCTTGAAACAAAGCAAATAGTGCAAAAGATGTTTTAATATAATTTATGGGGAATTTTAGATGAACCTTCAATAATTCAAATAAATTAGTAGAGTAGTTTTTTAGAAACGTAATAAATAACAAAAACGCCACTTTTAGAATTATTTAACATTTTCATTGCACAAATCGATTGTTTTTCTTGGGAAATAGTATAGCTAGGTAAAAAAAAAAGTATTTTTAAAAAGGGAGACTTTTTCGAAAAAGGACTACATTAAGTTCGGTCCGGAAACACCCCAATAAACTGAGCAAAGTCGTTTTGAAAAAAATTTTGCAAAATCAACCAGCGTTTAAAGAGTTTGAAAGTAAAAAGAATTATAATTTAGTGTGGGCCAAAGATTTAGTTGAAAAACTGAATACTGAAATACAAAGAGAGTGGTGAAATTTACTAGAAAGTTATGGCTATGAGTGGTTTAGCTTCTACAATACAGATAAATTGCCAAGTTGCAACGAGTTCGCGACAGAAAAAAATTAAACTTAAGATTTCGTTGAAAGTTGATGATAAGTTGTTCTGTAAAAACATGTATGTAGGTACTAGCTGCTCGTAAAACACCAGGTTTGCGTATCGTATGTGGTGAATACTCCTCCTTCCAAATATTACCTACACTAAAAGTAAGTAACTACAGTTTGCCGAGATACTGAACTATAAATTTTTTTGAATCCTCATTTTTTACCTGGTGTCGAAGTTGCATCTGACAATGTTGGCAAGGACTCTAAGAGGGCAGCAGTAAAAAGATCTGTAGAAGAAAACGGTAGATGTAAAGATATACCAGTTTCACTAGACAGGTCTTGACAAAAAGAGTTACTCAATGACGTTGTTTCTGCCATAATTATAGATCTATTAGTGGACTTCTTTATAAGCACTCGTTGTCGTGAACGAAGTAAGAACACACATTTGCGGAGTTGTATATCCCATTATTCTGGATACACATATCGAACTTCAGTTCATAACATGGTTTGTGCAATGTCAATAGAAGTAGGTTCAAAAAAGCTGAAGAAGAACAAAAGGACTACGACCATGATCCCCATTTCCACCTACCAGCAGCAGTTGAAGAAATGATAAAACCCATTTTCCGGCATCTTGTATATCCTAATTTGCTACATAAATTTTTGCATGAAAAAACAATGAAAGCTGTAACAATGCCCTGTGAACCAGAATTCTTATGTCATTTTGTTGTTGAGTACAACTACTCCTTACTACGATGGGAATATTTCAGGATGGCGGATCTCGGAAGGCAGATAAAGCTTTATTACAAGCTTCTAATTCTAATGGACTAGAGCAGATCAAGACCATCTTACGGAGTACCATGCTGATTTTGTTGTACATACGAGTACGGTATAAGATTTTAACAAACGTAAATATATAAATAATGTAATATAAGATTATTGTTTAAATAAAAACCTGATTTGCCAGTGTAACGTTCTGGTTATGGGGTAATGGTCATTAAGGCTGTGGGCCGGCCGGGGAGCAAAGCTACAATCTCTGCGTGAATAGATATGACTTCACGTGACACTTGAAACATTTCTACACTTGCCAGCGGGCTGCGTTTGCGGTAATCGGTTCAGAACCGAGCCTATGTTATTAACCGGAAATGAAAAAATCTATTTTTGTTCAATCTACTAAAATAAATATTTTACACCCAATAAAACAGAACAGTCAGAATCTTGGCAGTTATGATGCTAAAGTAGAAAACCTTTCAAGTCAATTAATAATTTCTCACTCAGACGGTAATGTAGAGTTAATAAATATCTTAATAGGCGTAAATGAGAAGTTAGCAACACATGCTCTTTGTAAAAGTGTAAGAGATGATAAAGTAAGGTTGATCGTTAAACCTAGAAGTTAGTTTGAAAGAAATTTAGCAACCAATTAACACAAAAAATAAACTAGCGGCGGTGCATCTACACAGAGTGTAGTTATTTAAATGATAGAAGTGATTTAAATAAAGCACCACAGATTCTAATAACAATTTTAATAGGTTAAGAAATTACGTAAGTTGGAAAGCAAATATAATAGAAGAAAAAAAGCAAAGTCAAGTTTATCCATTTGCTTTTTTCTCAGTAAGAAACTAAATATATTGGATAGAAAATATAATAATTATAAAGAGTTATGTAAACCTTCTTGTTATTTAAAGTAAGCGAAAAGTTGCTAAAGAAGTACGAATAAAGGGACCAAGGGTCGTATATAGCTAAGCTCACTAACGGAGTGAAGGAGAATTACGTTACGGAGAAATCGTGTCAAAATTTTACTGTCTTCGCCCTACACCTAATAAATGGATCAATTTTTTTTTGTAAGTGGTTTAACCGCATACACTAAATTTAGATAATGAGTGATTTTATTTGTTCATTCAAAACTTGACACGAAACCAGTTCTTCGAGTCAGTAATTTATTTCACTTAAAAATTGCTTTTTTTCTTTAAATAACGAGACTGTACAGTTTATTCATGGGGTTGTTTTAAATTTTACACCATTTTTCCCAAACAGTGTAGAATGGTGAAACTTCCAACTCTTATAAAATAGAGTAATGTTAACCAACCATAGGTGTGGAAAATAACACATAATGCCATTGTAAATTAATATTAAATCTAAATTACGGTTTCCTTTACTCCTCATAATAATTAGTCCTAATTTAAAAAAAACCCAAATTATGACCTAAATTTCAAACAACCCCATGAATACACAGTAGACTCGTTATTTAAAAAAAAACAATTTTTTAAATAAAATAAATTACTGACTATAAGAAATAATTTCGTGCCCAGTTTTGGATGAACAAATAAAATCATATACTGCAAACGCAGTATTACTTTAGAGATTTACGCTTAATAATTTCAGTATATATTTGTTGTGGGTTCAATTAATTAAAATTAAAGTACGTAGTATTAATATTATAAATTTATTTGGTTAAAGTAAGTTTTTGCTTTTGCATATTGTTAAAACGAAGTTTAGATGGAGAGCGATTGTCATGAAGAAACCCTTTGTAAATTTAACGAAAAATTCATTATTGATATTTGAAGATAATAAGTAAAGGTTAAATTCTGGAGTAAGTTAAATGCGAGGAATTATTGAAGTAATTCTGGTAGTAAGTTTACAGGTTGAGCAATATTGAGTGGATACTCAGTAGAAGTAGCTCAGATCTTAAGGAGTAAGGGTTAGATAGAGTACACATTTTAGTATTAAGAAACAATTAAATTTAGAAAAATGTAGATTATATATAAAGTAGGTATACAATTATTTATTGATGGATCCTATTAAATAGTAAAGAATTATTATGTAAATTAGAAAGTTTTTTTTTACGCGGTTGACATAAATTAAACTGACTGTGAACACCTTCGGTCCCGATTTGAGGCATGGACGTTTTGTAAATGTATAGTGAGTTAAGTGAGCTGTTGGCCAAACTTTGATTTTACTATACAATAAAGGTAATAAAAGAGTCACTTAATAATATCACATCATATGATGTGCGACAAACTTCATGACGATAAAATCGTAGACTTCGTCACTTTTTACTCAATTCTGTGCACTATTTATGATACACGTCATTTCTCAAAAGTTTCAAAAAAATCTGAGAAATCTAGTCTTGTATTGGAAAGCCAACAAAACCCATCCCAAGCTGTACTTCCTTAGGACACTCCGGAATGGGCCAAACTTTGTGCAAAAGAATTACATGAAATCACTTAGAAAGTCAACATTTAAACAAAAAAGAATAAGATAGAAATACACGTTCTTTGAGGTATTAACTATCGTCGTTATAAAAGTACATCAGAGGTATATCCAGTACTATAATTAAGGCTACGGACTGGAACTCATGTATACTTTTTTGCCAAAAACAAAGACAAAAAACATTAAAATGTATTGATCCAAAACTTGTATAACCAAATAGAACCGTGTCTATCAACACAAAGTATTTAAATAAGAAAAATTACGAAACATAGTGAATTACAAAAAAGAAAGAATGGCCAGATTTGTAGACGCCGTAATATTAACACAAGTGACATTATTATTACACACAGCATTCTAGTCGTCGCCATATGTTTCAAAAGAAAAGAAAAAATACAAAATTACAGCAATAGTTCCATTATAACTTGCAAAACAAAAATTGTTGATAATTATGTAAAGTTTGCTAATAATAATAATAATCAAAAGGTATCAAAATGATGTCTAATCAGTGGGCGGCATAATATTCATAAATTGAATGTAAAACATTTATGATCGTCTTCTCCTCCAGATTAAAGTATGGGATAGATTGCAAGCAAGCAATTATTCTCAAATTATGTAAACACACTGTTTACCCCACACTCTAACATTCACTCATAAACTTTTTTCAAAATTTGGCACTTACATCACTAAGACATCCTTAAAAGTGAGAAGGATGCTTTTTGCACATTCATTATATCAACATTAAACAATAAACAAAACCTATTTAAAAGTAGTGATTGATTAGAATGAACACCCCATTAATGATTAATGGGTTATTAGAAAATCACAAAACGCTATTTAATGCCTATTAACGTCAAAAATTCGTTTATTTGGCATTTAAAGAAATTTGGGGTTATTTAATTTATTACGTTTACATAATATACTACTCCTCGTCGTTTCTTAAACCTGTTTTGAATTCCGGTGGTACTTGTTTTCGGAAGCAGTCTTCTAAAAATTGTCCCATGCTTCTATACAAATGCTTTTTCACACCACCAAGACCATGACTTTCATCTGGATAAACCTGAACAAAGAAATATTTTATTGTGATTTAAATAACAACACTGTATAAGCCTTAGCTAAAACAGCAACATTAACTGGGATTAAGCAAATTTTAATTAAAATATCATTAGAGCTAAAAAAAATGGAACAAAAAATAAAAATAAATTGTTAAAATGAGAGTGGGGCATGGATTGACCCAAAGGAAATTATACGTATTAATTAATTAGATGTATTAACCAGTGAATGAACAGTTAAGGGAGATTTTCACTTTAGTAATATAATGGAGCACTCCATACTCCCATTCACACATTTTGAAAGAGGTATTTTTGCACTTGTTTGTGATGATTTAAGAGTCGGAATATTCTGATATAAACGCAGGATTTCTATTTATATTTCGCTTATTTCGTTAGAATTTCGAAAAATTCTCAAGATCGAGTGAATGAACGACGAAAACCAGTAACTGAACCCAAATTAACCAGTGAATGGACGACATCGTTTACTTAGAAAACATGTGTGTTAGAACAATGTAAAACATTATGCTAATTTACATATTTATAACAAATACTCTGGCATCATTTTCGTCTGTTGGTACAGAAATTTTCTTCATTCTTTCATTACTATGGTATCATTATCGTAACATTAAAAGGCATATCTTGACGTTGCAGTTTGGTATTATTACTCTGGTCTTCAAACATCCCTATAGACCGCGAACGACGTCTATTTTCTCCATTCAGGGTTCCGTGTATACTTGATAAGGTGGTCTTGTCCAGTACTTTTATTGCTTCAGTAGGCGGTGGTGAACTCCTCAGTTGAATATAACATGATTCACGCGTTGTATTTTGTATTATTTCTGTGTGAAGTAAACCGTTTTATTGTGCAGTAGGTATGCATTTTCAAATACACTTAATTAGACGTAATTAAAAGAAGGTGAACAACAGTCCAACTCGTTCGGCAAAAATAAAAAAAATTCTCCGTTCGCCCAAGAAAATCATGTCGAGGTATATCGCCGAAGAAGCACTTGAATTGATTTTATACAGTAATTTAAGTAAGCAACAGTATTTAAATATTCGACAAAGGGCTGCTTCTAATACTTGCAAAATTTATCTCGATCATAAAGAAGTTTGGCAATGTAAACCGAAGTGTCTGCGATCAGATATTACTGTAACTGGTGTTATGGCACGAGCTCCTTCATGAAGTCTTCTAAAACACACAACCAAACGAACAGGCTTTTTAAAAGAAGAAGTGATAATGCAGTATCTTACGCCGCTGGAAGTCAACCAAATCAATACAGAAATAATTTTCAATTATGGTTTTCATGGGAGTTTCGGCCAATCAGCATACAATTAAAGATTGACTCTTTTGAAGTCCACGCAGACGAATCTTTATTTGCAACTATACCTTTTCGTTTACAGTCGGAATGCAACATTATTCTACGGAACAATCGGACTCCTCAATCTGTATGATTTTGCCGACCCATTAAGAATACGGTAAAGTGCTTAATACATTGACGGGAACAAAATCGCGCCAAGCATATCCTATTTGTGGAGCTGCTCAAGAAATTATCCATCAAGCTCACAATTTCAATTAGGCGAATCAACTATTTGACCTAAAACCGAATACTTTAACATATGGAACAAGACCGCTACATACAGGAGCGATTTTTAGTCTAACTACATCTAGAAGTACATAAACCGAAAACGAATAGATATAGTGGTACGGCCGACGGTAATATGGCTCGAAGAGCTTTTAGTGATACCGAAAAGTTTTCTGAAATTACAGAAGTTAACGAAAGATTAATTAAGAAGTTCAAAGTAATTCTTATTTCTGTATTATACGTGTTTTGCAACTGTGGTTTCATATTAGTTGAGTTGATCGGCATATTTCGACAGCTTTTGCTTTTATAGCACGACGTTTCGGAAGCGGACTCTGCTTCTGTCATCAGGCTTAGTTCTGAGGACTGTTTGTGCACTTGGGTCGAATTCATGTGATATGTGACCTGAACAAAGAAAAAGGAAATGTCGCTAAAACACTTAAAGAAAATGGCTACCCCGATCTAATACCTAATCTAAACAGGAAGAGGGGAACCGAAAAAGAAAAACCTAAATATACAGCGATAATACCATATATACAAGGTACCTCAGACAAAATATACATATATATATATATATATATATATATATACAGGGTGACCAGCGAGATATGGGACACAGGAATTCCCATTTGAAAATTTCGACTATCTGCACGAACTAGCTCAGAAGTGATAGAGAGCTCAAACTTGACACAGAGCTTAAGAGATCCTTTCTGACAGGAAAAATGTGATGTTTAAAAATTTTCACTCAATGCGGAGGTCTCAGGTTCAAATACTTTTAAGCAAAAAAAAACAAGTTTTTTATTTATTCTCCAATTTTAATGAAACTTAAAATCAAAGTACTTGCACCTAAAGTAAATTAAATCACATGGTCAAATGCACAAAAAAATGTTAGTTCAATTACCTTGAGTAATTAAAAAAAAATACTTCCGTTTTTTAGATTTTTAACGCGAGCGTAATGAAATTTAAATGAAAGTACATGCACCTAAATTGAATTGACATCACATTGGTAGTTAAACATTTGTACAATATCATTGTTAAAAAATCAGAAATTTGTCAACATATTTAACTATTTTATAACTGTCCTTAAATGAGTTTTTAAAGAATAATAACATATTACTTATTGACTATGATTAGACCTAACAATCTTCCGTTTATGAATTTTATATTGAACTCTTTGCAATCAGCTATGTGAGAAACAAGACAGTAACAAATAATATCAGCTGTTTATTCCCAATTGTTGAAAATATTGGTCTGTACTAACCTAACCTAACAAGCACTTAGTTTTGAATCTGTTCTTTGCTATACATTTGAACCTGTATTGACAAAGATAGTAGTTTATTAGGAAAAGATTTGTTTAGTTTTTGTAGTTAAGTAGTTATGGCTTCTACATTTTCAATAGAAGAAAGAGTTAACGTTGTGAAGTGGTAGTTTCAGGGAAACTTAATAAGAAATGTGGTTGACTTGTTTGCTGTATCCTAATAGGCCATTTCCTTCAAAAACCACGGTAGAGCGGCTTGTCAAACAGTTTAATTCAACAGGTTGTTTAAACCAAAATCATCTAAGAGTAATTAGAAGAGAATCCAGTTATCACAGAGGAAAACAAAGTGTTAGTGTGTGCCGCAATAGAAACAAAACCAAACACATCCGTCCGATCTGTAAGTACTCAACTTGATATTTCTAGAGAAAGCTGTCGAAAA
Organism: Vesta saturnalis; assembly: GCA_036346205.1. Lineage (NCBI taxonomy): Eukaryota > Metazoa > Arthropoda > Insecta > Coleoptera > Lampyridae > Vesta > Vesta saturnalis. The sequence goes on from JARFJB010001985.1 coordinate 79,317, forward strand.
ATTCTTAAAATGGAAGGGTATAAAACTTAAAAAAAAAATGTGCTAAAGTTACACGATGATGACGATAAACGAATGTTTTTTGTCAAACATGGATTACCAAAATAAACAATTCCTCAAGAGCCCATTAAAAAATTATTTTTACTGATGAGTGCAGTTGTTTCTTGGACGGAAAATTGAATTCTCAAAATGTTAGAGTGTGGGCTAAGGAGAATCCTAGACTCTTTAATAAAGGTCACAGTCAGGCAAAACAAAAACTAAACATTTGGGTTGGAATTTGCGGAGCTAAACTTATAGGACCTTGCTTTTTGGATGGTAACGTAACTGGAGCACCTTATTTGGAATTTCTTCAAAATGTAGTTGCGCCAGCCATTGAAGAGCTCAATATTGTTAATCACTTAGTATTTATGCATAACAGACACGCGGCGCGCGGCTATCATGACGTGTTTCCAGAGAATTGGATTGGACAGTACGGGCCTTGCAGATGGCCACCTCGTTCCCCGGACCTTAATCCATTGGACTTTTTTATGTGGGGATATCTAAAAGACAATGTATTCATTGATGTAAAGTCGGCTGTTGCTGGTTTCTAATTTTAACATTTATTGTAAACATCTTTGTAGTATTGAATCACTTTTCTCATTGATTTTTCCCTTTCTAATATGTGATATTTTTCCCTTTCCATTATATTTTAACTAATTTAAAACAAATAAAATCGTAGATTAATTATTTGTGAAAATGTTTTTGTGTATTTGAGCATGTAATTTAATTTACTTGTGGTGCAAGTACTTTGATTTTAAGTTTTATCAAAATTGGATAATAAATAAAAAATTTGGTTTCTTTGCTTAAAAGGATGCGAACCTGAGACCTCCGTATTGAGTGAAAATTTTTAAATATCCCATTTTTCCTGTCAGGAAGGATCCCTTAAGCTCTGTCAGTATATATATATATATATATATATATGATATGATATACAGGAGTCAGACTTGTAAATGAAAGGTACCAAGTTCAAATCTGAGAGAAGTCAAGTGCTTGGGGAAAAAGCATATCACATGAATTCGACTGAAGTGCGAAAACAGTTCTCAGGACCAAGCCTCATGTCGGAAGCAGAGTATGCTTCCGAAACGTTGCGCTATACAAGCAAAATCTGTGGAAAAAGGCAGAACAATTCAACTAATAATTCTTATTTGTCTGTCGTGTCATTATCAAAATAGATTCCAAAAATTTCAAGAGTATTGGCATAAAACTGTAAAATTATATATCTCGATGTACCCCAGGCACTCAATGCCAGCAACGGTACATAAAGTATTAGCACACAGTAAGCATATATTTGAAAAGTGATTATTACCTACTTCGGAGAGAAAAGTTCGAAAGCAGACACCAGATCCTTTAATTTCAATCTTAAAAATCAAATTAATATAAGGAAATTAAATTTTCTATCTGAGCTTTTTGCAAGCGCCATCGTATGTGAATAAGCCAGGTTTTAAAGAAATTGAAGGTACTACGGGTGTAAAAGAAGAAGCTTTCGAAGAAATCATATCCGCTAAACAATCAGATGTAATAGAATTGCCTGGTGAACGTGCTAAAGATATATCGAGGCAAAAAAATTAAGATTGCCTAAATATTACTTTCACATAGTGGGATTACTTCATATTTTTGGCAGTTCAAAATTAGATAATATTCCTAACAGCTGCTTTTGTTCCAAAGAACTTAGATACAGTTTTCCATGTTATCGCGTTTCCTTGATTTTATGTGCAGACAAATTGGAATTAGAGACCATAGTGCGTTGTCGTGATATTTGCACAGCAAATGCTTGTTTTGGCCAATGCAGGTAATCTGTCCAAACACTTTCATGTGTGTCTTTGTGTCTGTGTGTCCGTGTCCGTGTGTCTGTAGTATGTGTGTCTGTGTCTGTGTGTCTGTGTGTCTGTGTGTCTGTGTGTCTGTGTGTCAGTGTGTCTGTGTGTCTGTGTGTCTATGTGTCTGTGTCTGTGTCTGTGTGTCTGTGTGTCTGTGTGTCTGTGTGTATGTGTGTCTGTGTGTCTTGTGTCTGTGTCTGTGTGTCTGGTGTCTGTGTCTGTGTGTCTGTGTGTCTGTGTCTGTGTGTCTGTGTGTCTGTGTGTCTGTGTGTCTGTGTGTCTGTGTGTCTGTGTCTGTGTGTCTTGTGTCTGTGTGTCCGTGTGTCCGTGTGTCTGTGAGTATGTGTCTGTGTGTCAGTGTCTGTGTGTCTGTGTGTCTGTGTGTCTGTGTGTCTGTGTGTCTGTGTGTCTGTGTGTCTGTGTGTCAGTGTGTCTGTGTGTCTGTGTGTCTTGTGTCTGGTGTCTGTGTGTCTGTGTGTCTGTGTCTGTGTGTATGTGACTGTATGTCTGTGTGTCTGTGTGCCTGTGTGCCTGTGTCTGTGTGTCTGTGTGTCTTTGTGTCGTGTCCGTGTGTCCGTGTGTCTGTAGTTGTGTGTCTGTGTGTCTGTGTGTCTGTGTGTCTTGTGTGTCTGTGTGTCTGTGTGTCAGTGTGTCTGTGTGTCTGTGTGTCTATGTGTCTGCGTGTCTGTGTGTGTCTGTGTGTCTGTGTGTCTGTTGTTGTGTGTCTGTGTGTCTGTGTGTCTGTGTGTCTGTGTGTCTGCGTGTCTGAGTGTCTGCGTGTCTGTGTGTCTGTGTGTCTGTGTGTCTGAGTGTCTGTGTGTCTGTGTGTCTGTGTGTCTGTGTGTCTGTGTGTCTGTGTGTCTGTGTGTCTGTGTGTCTGTGTGTCTGTGTGTCCGTGTGTCCGTGTGTCTGTGTATGTGTGTATGTGTGTCTGTGTGTCTGTGTGTCTGTGTGTCTGTGTGTCTGTGTGTCTGTGTGTCTGTGTGTCTGTGTGTCTGTGTGTCAGTGTGTCTGTGTGTCTGTGTGTCAATGTGTCTGTGTGTCTGTGTGTCGTGTGTCTGTGTGTCTGTGTGTATGTGTGACTGTATGTCTGTGTGTCTGTGTGCCTGTGTGCCTGTGTCTGTGTGTCTGTGTGTCTTTGTGTCTGTGTGTCCGTGTGTCCGTGTGTCTGTAGTTGTGTGTCTGTGTGTCTGTGTGTCTGTGTGTCTGTGTGTCTGTGTGTCTGTGTGTCTGTGTGTCAGTGTGTCTGTGTGTCTGTGTGTCTATGTGTCTGCGTGTCTGTGTGTCTGTGTGTCTGTGTGTTGTGTGTCTGTGTGTTGTGTGCTGTGTGCTGTGTCTGTGTGTCTGGTGTCTGGTGTCTGGTGTCTGTGTGTCTGTGTGTCTGTGTGTCTGTGTGTCTGTGTGTCTGTGTCTGTGTGTCTGTGTGTCTGTGTGTCTGTGTGTCTGTGTGTCTGTGTGTCTTTGTGTCTGTGTGTCTGTGTGTCTGTGTCTGTGTGTCTGTATGTCTGTGTTTCTGTTTGACTGATTGTCTGTGTGTTTGTGTGTCTGTGTGTCTGTGTCTGTGTGTCTGTGTCTGTGTGTCTGTGTGTGTGTGTGTGTGTTGTGTGTTTTGTGTGTTGTGTGTGTGTGTCTGTGTGTATGTGCGTCTGTGTGTCTGTGTATCTGTGTGTCTGTGTGCCTGTGTCTGTGTGTCTGTGTGTCTGTGTTTCTGTGTGTCTGTGTTTCTGTGTTTCTGTGTGTCTGTGTGTCTGTGTGTCTGTGTGTCTGTGTCTGTGTGCATGCGTATTTGTGTGTCTGTGAGTCTGTGTCTGTGTGTCTGTGTCTGTGTGTCTGTGTGTCTGTGTGTCTGTGTGTCTGTGTGTCTGTGTGTCTGTGTGTCTGTGTGTCTGTGTGTCTGTGTGTCTGTGTGTCTGTGTGTCTGTGTGCTGTGTGCTGTGTGCTGTGTGTCTGTGTGTCTGTGTGTCTGTGTGTCTGTGTGTCTGTGTGTCTGTGTGTCTGTGTCTGTGTGTCTGTGTGTCTGTGTGTCTGTGTGTCTGTGTGTCTGTGTGTCTGTGTGTCTGTGTGTCTGTGTGTCTGTGTGTCTGTGTGTCTGTGTGTCTGTGTGTCTGTGTGTCTGTGTGTCTGTGTGTCTGTGTGTCTGTGTGTCTGTGTGTCTGGTGTCTATGTGGCCGTGTGTCTGTGTCTGTGTGTCTGTGTGTCTGTGTGTCTGTGTGTCTGTGTGTCTGTGTGTCTGTGTGTCTGTGTGTCTGTGTCTTGTGCTGTGTGTCTGTGTCTGTGTGTCTGTGTGTGTGTCTGTGTGTCTGTGTGTCTGTGTGTCTGTGTGTCTGTGTGTCTGTGTGTCTGTGTGTCTGTGTGTCTGTGTGTCTGTGTGTCTGTGTGTCTGTGCTTGTGTCGTGTGTGTCTGTGTGTCTGTGTGTCTGTGTGTCTGTGTGTCTGTGTGTCTGTGTGTCTGTGTGTCTGTGTGTCTGTGTCTGTGTCTGTGTGTCTGTGTGTCTGTGTGTCTGTGTGCTGTATGTCTGGGCTCTGTGTGTCTGTGTGTCTGTGTCTGTGTGTGTTGTCTGTGTGTCTGTGTGTCTGTGTGTCTGTGTGTCTGTGTTGTGTCTGTGTCTGTGTGTCTGTGTGTTTGTGTGTCTGTGTGCTGTGTGCCTGTGTGTGTCTGTGTGTCTGTGTGTCTGTGATGTGTGTCTGTGTATCTGTGTGTCTGTGTGCTGTGTGTTGTGTGTCTGTGTGTCTGTGTTGTCTGTGTGTCTGTGTGTTCTGTGTGTCTGTGTGTCTGTGTTCTGTGTGTCTGTGTGTCTGTGTCTGTGTGTCTATGTCTGGGCTTTGTGTGTCTGTGTGTCTGTGTCTGTGTTGTGTCTGTGTGTCTGTGTGTCTGTGTGTCTGTGTGTCTGTGTGTCTGTGTGTCTGTGTGTCTGTGTGTCTGTGTGTCTGTGTGTCTGTGTGTTTGTGTGTCTGTGTGCCTGATTGTCTGTATGTCTGATTGTCTGTGTGTGTGTGTGTCTGTGTCTGTCTGTGTGTCTGTGTCTGTGTGTCTGTGTGTCTGTGTGTTTGTGCGTCTGTGTCTGATTGTCTGTATGTCTGATTGTCTGTGTGTGTGTGTCTCTGTGTGCCTGTGTCTGTGCGTATGTGTGCCTGTGTGCCTGTGTGTCTGTCTGTCTGTGTGTTTGTGTGTCTGTGTGTCTGGTGTTATGTGTGCTGTGTGTCTGTGTTGTCTATGTGTCTGTGTGTCTGTGTGTCTGTGTGTCTGTGTGTCTGTGTCGTGTGTCTGTGTGTCTGTGTGTCTGTGTGTCTGTGTGTCGTGTGTTGTGTCTGTGTGTCTGTGTGTCTGTGTGTCTGTGTGTCTGTGTGTCTGTGTGTCTGTGTGTCTGTGTGTCTGTGTGTCTGTGTGTCTGTGTGTCTGTGTGTCTGTGTGTCTGTGTGTCTGTGTGTCTGTGTGTCTGTGTGTCAGTGTGTCTGTGTGTCTGTGTGTCTGTGTGTCTGTGTGTCTGTGTGGATGTGTGGGTGTGTGTGGGTGTGCTTGGTGTGTGTGTGCCTGTGCGGGCGTGATCATGCGCGTGAGTGTGCACGCGGGCGTGAGCGTGCGCGTGCGTGTGTATGTGTGTGTGTGGGTGTGTGTTTGGATATGTATGTAGGTTAGTATCTAAGATTACTTCAAACCGACAACACGCACCCACTTCAAATGTCGTATTTAAGCTTGCTTTCGCTTCTCCTGGAGCTGGTTAGATTGTTGGGAACAATTCAGGGGCGGAGGGGCGGGGTACTTTTTGGTTTTTATCGAATATTTCTGAAACAACTGTATACGCTCTCGATATCGTTGATCGTATTCAAAAGAGAGCGATTATGCTTATGAATGACTCGCCCTTAACTTCTCACATTCAGTCCCTTGAGCATAGAAGGATGGTTTCAGTTCTCTCTTTGTATTATCGTTATTACAACGGATATTGTGCTGCTGAATTATATTCTTTGATACCATTTCGGGCTATCTTTGCGAGAAACACTCGGTTCGCTCATTCACATCATCAGTATGCAGTACAAATCTCCACTTGTCGTACCAAACGGGCGCAATCCACATTTTTCTACACGGCTTCCAAACTCTGGAATGATCTCTCTAGTTCCTCTTTCCTTTCACTTATGATATGAGAAAATTTAAGGTAGCTGTTCATAGGCATCTATTGGCAATTCATTATTCCTCTATCTATCCTCCTAAGTGTTCCTGAGTGCTTTAGCACGATAGGCCAAATTTAGCTTGTCCAGGTCCACAATCATAAAAAAAAAATATTTCAGAGAAGTAAAAATACCAACAAATAGACCTTGAACAAATCGATTAATTCTGTGCAATATTTTGATAACGCGCGTAATTTAGCGTCAAAAAAATTCGATAGATACAATTATTTGTTAAAACTGTTCAATATCTGAATAACAATAATTTTATTAGTAAAAGTCTAAGCATGTTTTAAAGAGAATTTAATTTTACATAACTTTTTTATATAAGGTTTCTGAAAATATGAACAAGGTAAGTCTAAAAGTTAATGAAATGCTATTGATAATGGTTAAGCAGTATTATTGATATTTTTACAAAGGCGGGGATTTTCGTTTTATAGTTAGCATCTGGAATTCTATTAAGCTATATCTGTCATGAAGTTTTAAATGCTCTTCTGACAGATATTGGTTTTGTTTTTACAACGCTGCCCATTTCCGTTATGAACGCATTAAAAGAGAGGTTGCACAATTATCCTCAAAAAATTATTATTAAAATTATTTCATTTCTTTTAATTTCCACTTTGTATGTTGGACGATCGTGTGTTGTATTACATTAAATATTAAGTACCTGCAAAAACATGCGAAAAGGTAGTTCTTACTAAACCTATCTACAAACGAATGAGAATTTAGTAAAAGAAACCTAATTTGCATATTTTTTTAGGAAAAATAATTCAAGATCTACAACAACTAAGATAGATATCTCAAGCTGATAAAGACGGATAGCAAGGACGAAATGTTGAAACGGCAACTAAGATTATCGCTACATCCATTCGATATTAAAACCGATTACGGGGAAAAAGCAAACTTGAACCGGAGATGAAGATAAAATTTCCCGTTCCAAACAGCTAAAAGCGATAATGAAAAACGAGGAAAGGACTCTCAAATATTCAAACCCTTAAAAGCAAACACGTATTCATGAGCAGTCTAAGATCGTTAACAAAAACTGCACACAAAATCTAGGCAGCGCTGGGTAGTACGAAATTCGAAAGCGGCGATCCGGACCCTACAAAATCGGTTCAGGTGACAGTAGTTCCATTGCAAAGGGTCACACAGACTTGTTTAATATATCAATGTAAGGCGTATTTTATACTCAACAACGCTTACGACATCTGCAACACAAATATTTCCATGACGTCAAAAAGAAACAACACGTTATACTTTTAACAAAATTCTTAATTTAAAACGTAGGTGTTATGTTGTAGTTTAATTTGGTACCATGATCATCAAACGGGACTTGCACAATGGTCGTTCTCTTCACAAACTTCAATGCTCAAATGGAACCTAATGACTTTCATATTTACTTCTGCCTGTACAGTTCGACATGCAGAATGAATTACAACTTCAGAGTTTATAACAATATTTAAATACTTAAATACGTTGCCTTGTTTGTTATATTACTCAACATTCTCTTCAGTAATCAATCATCATATAGCATTGCCACATCCTGGTTTTTCAATTTAAATATTATATATATATATATATATATATATATATATATATATATATACAGGGTGATTCCAAAGTTGGAGCGAACAGAGCTTTTTTTTCCTTGGCGAGATGCAGGGTGCCAAAGTTCTATTTAAAAAAATTTAAATTTATTAATAACTGCCAAACCACTTGAAATAATTAAACAAAATGTTGTAGGTGTCAATATCTACGCGGTGGGGAAGTTCTTCAACAAATAAAATATTGACAATGGCTCATGTTCATGAAAATAATGAATTAGTGGATATGCTAATTATTTACGGAAAGCGTCGTAGAAATATCACAGCCACGAGTTCATTCTTCATACCAACGTTTTATTGAATTAGTTCGTAGAGCCAGGGAAACTGGAAACTTACGAGGATAACGCAGTGGTCATGCAGGAAGGCCCCGACAACATGAGAATATTCAAAATGAGGAAGTAGTTTTACATCTTATCGCAGAAGACTCAACAAGAAGAACTGAGGACATTGCAAGCCATATCGGAGTAAGTAAAAAAAGTATAGACAATATTACACGAAAATCAGCTGTTTTCTTTTCACGTCCAACGTGTGCAGGCGTTGCAACCTGCAGACATCCGCGTAGAGTTCAATTCTGTGAATCGCTGTTACAAAAACACGCAGATGACGAAAACTTTACTTAAACCATTTTGGCTGTGGATGAAGCAAAATTTACTCTAGACGGCGTAAATAACTTCCGAAACACGCATGTGGCAAAAGTTATTTAAACTTTTTACGAAATAATCTGCCGGTTTTGTTAGATGAGGTGCAGTTAAATATTAGGCAAACCATGTCGCTTTTCCAGAACGGGGCAGCGACCCATTTTAGTAGGGAAGTGTGATTGTTTTTTGACGAAACTTTTGAGAAAAGATAGATTAGCCGAAATGGTTTAGTGTAGTAGCCCCCGAGGCCACCGGATTTCACTCCATGTGACTACTTGTGAGGCTACATGAAGTCGCCAGTTTACTCCTGTAGAAACCATGAAGGAGCTAATTCGGCGGATAGAAGAGGCTGCAACGACTATTAGAGGAAATCTAATTTCTCTACTTCGGGCGGTGACTGATAAATGGATGCGTCGCGTTCAACTATCCGTAGAACGAAATGGAGCTCATTTTCAACACGTTGTTTAAGTTAAATTAAGTTTTGTATACATACATATTTTAAAAGTAAGTTAAGTTGTTATTTAGAAATTTAGCCAAAACTTAAAAATCCTTTAAACTTGTTTTCTGGTAAAAATCATAAAAGTGATAGTTTCTATGTAATTTGATCATCACTTGCCATAAAACTCGATGTACTTTACATTTTTTATTTAAATAACAATTCATTTAGGTAAAATTAGAAAAATGCATTAAAACGGTTTTTACTGTTTTTACCCGAAAACGGTGCGTCGTACCAAAAAATAACAAATGAACTTTTTTTTTTTAATGGAACAAGGAATTCAATAAAAATTTTAATTTTTGAAAAAATCTGTGGCGTACTTTTCTATACGCGCGCCACTGGTGAACCCAAACATATTTTATTTATTGAAGAATTTCTCTCCACGTAGCTATTGACACCTACAAAAGTTTAATTATCTCAAATGGTTTGGCAGGTAATAAATTTTCATTTTTTAAATAAAACTTTGACACCCTGTATCTTCGTGGATGTTGATATTTCGAAAAAGTGCCAAAGGAGAAAATATTATTTTTTGAAGCCCTATTCGCTCGTGAAAGGATAACTCCAACTTTGGAATCATTCTGTATAGTGCATGCCAAACATAATAAGATTCTCATCTTTGTTGGTCACAACCACAAATTCTTCCCCCGATTTTTGATTATTTGCTGACTCTCAACAACTGTGTTTTGGCTGAAGATTTGGTAATTTTGGGAACATTTATTTTCTTTGCTTATATATACACTGACAAGTGCTGAGTAAAACTTTTGAAAGCAGTTACGATGTCTTCCGTTTTGCGTTTTGTGGTTGCATTAATAGATTGTGGCTGAAGTTAATAACGAGACTCATTCGTTCTGAGGGTATTTATAATGCAAAAAGGGCTACAATTACCAATTGGGATACATGAAATACAAGTCAAACTAGCCATATCACAAGAAGCATACTTATACAAAATAAAGCAAGTTATATAAACTCAAGCTGTCATAAACTCCGAATTACATGATAAATAGACATAATAGATCTGGTACAGTCATTACAATAAAATTAATTTGCATCTGTTGATACAGTCTAGCTTGATAATTAAATAGCAATTTGGGTCAATTGTAAATTGTGTGCTATTAAGTACGTCAGGGCACCCAGAATTCTTTGTTCAAGCGTATTTCACACGTGCTCTATTGGATTAGCATCCAATGGTTGAGTACGCCATGGAAATGCTTCCAAAACTCGTAAAATGAGTATTTTCATGGATGTACACAATATTTCTACCTTTCTCTCTGCATATCGAAGAACAAGTTGAAAAATATTTTCAATAAGATTTGCAGCATTTAATGTTTCGGATTATTTTGAAATCTACACACAGGCTCAACAAATCAGTACCCTTCGTGGATTTGACAAACTGCAACGACTTTTATCAGAAAATAGCACGATCTCCACTGCTCATTTTCCTATGGTGTTGCATCCATTAAAGTCACTCACCGAGAGTATCTTTTCTGAGGACTGCAACGCAAAAAGCTCATCTAAATCATGTTGAGTACAGTTGCAGTTGGTGTCCTTCTAGCCAATAAATTAAAATATCGGTGATGATGAGACGTTGTTATACGTGAACGACCTTGATGCTGTTCGCTAGAATCTTCCGTTTTCTGATAACGCGTCACTTTCAACCTTCTCTTTCGAGCATTACAACTGCTCTTAACATTTCATTCTAATCTAAATAACGCCTTTCCGTTTTAATTAAAGTTAGAGCACTAATATTTTGATAATTTTCAGTAAATATTCGAATGATATCATTAATTCCTTAAAGTGATTACATAATCACTTATTAACCAAACCATAAAATTTCATTAAAGTATGTCATAAATGACACTTTAAACAAGTGTTTGAAGTACAAAGAGATAGTTTGTAACAAAAAAGTCTATAAAACTAAAGTAAATGAACGTTATACTTTGTTTCGGAGTAAGTGAGACTTACCTGTTGTCTAAAAAGAGTACCCGCTTCCGATAATGCTTTTACCAGTGCCATCGACTGTTGTAAGTGTACATTGTCATCAGCTGATCCGTGAACCAAGTAAAACATTTTATCCTTTAATTGTTGAGCTTTTTTACTAACATCCGCTTCATCGTATCCTTTATAATTATCTGTAACATTAGGAAGTCCCATGTATCGTTCGGTATACGCTGAATCTGGAATAAAATAGAATACAATATTTATGCGAGCAGTGTAAAAATTAGATACTTACCGTAAAGTTTCCAACTAGTTACAGGAGCGACCGCAATTGCACATTGAAAAACACTTTTGGGACTAGCAAGTGCTAAAGCAGCAACAAAACCACCATAACTCCATCCCCAAACGGCAACCCTTCGTTTATCGATGAAATGTAACGTATCCCTTAAATACCTAAACAGTGAGAAATCATAATTTAACAGAACTTTAACAAACTTTAACAAAACTTACTCAGTAACCTCCAATTGATCCGAAACTTCGACTGTCCCTAACTTATAATAAACTTTATGTAGATGTTGCTGACCTTGTCCACCGGACCCTCTTCCATCTATTTGCGCAATGATAAAGTCTTTATTACCGGATAAATAAGTATTCCAATCTATACGCCATCTTTCTGTTACAAGCTGACTACCGGGACCACCGTAAACTTGTACAACTAAAGGATATCTTGTAATTTCATCCTCTCTTAATCCAGGAGGTAAATGTAAGCGAACGTGCGCTTGATAACCGCCAGAAATTTGCACAGGAAACGTTTTTATTTGCGGCAACGCCATTTTTAAAACTTTATCTCTGAGTATAGTATTATTTTGTAACACCATAAGGACTTTCGGCTTTGGCATAGATGCTCTGTGTAAAGAACAAGACGGAATACTAGGACCTAAACATTCTAAAACAAAATAAGCCGCGTTTGGGCTAAAAAATGCGTTATGATATAAACAAGGTTGCTCTAAATCGATTTTTGGTTCTTTTTTATTGCGTTTTCTACGTGGAGACGGTGTTGTTATTGTCAATTCTTCTTCAATCCAATCATCGTCCCACTGGCGGGTTTTCGTTATTACTATATCAGACGCTAATTCTATGTACGGTGGTGACGTTGGTGGTGAATCTTTTGTACACGTGAGACATACTGGAGGTTGTAAGGTTGCTCCGGTGCGTGGAGGGACTGAAGTTACTCTGTATAAGTGTTGTTCTCCAGGTTTTCCTTCTGGTATACCCAAAAAATATCTGAAAGTAAAAACATGTAATGACTATAACAGTAAAAGCTTTAGCTATCTAAATTTATACAAATTGGAATCTATAAATATTTTGTGTTTATGTAGTTTACGAAATGAAGGACTATTATTTATAATCACATAAACACCAGTTTGGTTTAATAGTAAATGGAACACTATTGGTTGACACTATGCCTAATTAATCATGTTGAGTATACATAAAATGTATGCTAATACTGTTATACATCCACATAAATTTTAGTTCATAGGTAATTAATGTGATGGAGAACGCAAATTATTACATAATAAAGTTCTAGTCAATTGACGTTAAAGGGAAATCGTTACTAATTAGCCCTATAGAAAACTAGCATAAAGTTTAAAGTTTGAAAAGCTTTTACTCATTGTAAAGTACTTATTCGGATCATAGAAATGCTTTTTAAAATGAAATCAGCTTTTAACTGCAAAAAAACAAAAACAGATTGAAAATGGTAGTTTCTGAATATTCAATACATTTTCTGTAAGAACAAGAGCGTTGTAATACAATACTTGATATTTGGAACGACTTTTTCTCTGTATACAGAGTGAACCACGCTCAACAGCTCGAAATGTATAGAATAAAGGATTGCTTTGTTCACAAATCGGCATCCTAGGAATATGTGCATAACATTTTCAAAATATTTTGAAATCTACGGAGTGTTCTAAACTTATATGGCATGTCAAAATTACGTTTTTTTTTCTTTAAAAATGTTAGATATTCTTAAAAACCTCACATTATTGAAACGAATACACATTAAATAGATATATCTTATTCAAGTCACCAGCCGTTGCACGTCGTTAATCATATACCAATACTATAATTATAATCTACTATAAAACTTTAATAGAATTTGCATTAAAGCCAAAATAACATCGTAAATACAGTTGGTATTAAAAGTCATGGTTAGCAACCATATTTTATCATTGTCGCACACTTTGCAGTACGTATTTGCGTAGTGCGAATGTAAACTCATAAAATATCTCGAGGTTGTCACGTTATAGTATATTATGCAACGACCATATTATGACACTTGTTAATGCATGAGTGCGAAGTTTACAACACGCGGAAGCTTGCGAGCGAATGTTGTAATTCGTACGAATGCATTAAAAAGTCATAATGTGCGAGTCGCGTACATTACATTTTCTACGGCAATGTAGATTTTTATTTATGTTTTCTGTTCTTGGGGTGAATCGTAAAAAATGCAAGAAAATGTATTTTTATGAAATTAACAAGGATTTGCAATAGTTACATACATAAGCAATTAAATAGAATTTTTATTTTCAGGATTAACAAAATGAATAATGGTAATTCCTGTACAATTGTGGAAATTGTTTTGGGGCACTGTAGTGTGCAGATTGGTAAATATCGTCGAAGATGTTGAAGTGAAATCTGCATTGCTACTCATTGATGGGTTATTATTTTCTGTCGAATTTAGTACATTCATTTTATTTTTTAACGAGTGATCAATGTACCCTTCGGCCACGGATGTAGACCTCCATGCACTGTGGCGTTTTAAACTATGATGATGATAATGATTCAAATTTTTGAATCATTATGAATGAATTATAACATAGCTGCAGAAAAAGATTTGTTTACTTTGTTAAATTCACCGGTATGCACATAACCTATTTGTTTTAAATTGCCTAACCTAAAAATATGTATAAGCAATCAGTTTGACAATACGTATATTTGACAACGCTGTTTACCACGTCATTGATTTAATAAGTTTTAAGCTATGACATACAACGGCTGGTGCCTTGAATAGCGTATACCTATTTATTATCCTCGTCGTTAATTTATCAATTTAGATATCCAATTTGTTTACACTGTTTTCTCATATGAAACAGTTAATTAAATAAGGATGGTGAACATTCGTAGTGCATTTGACGAAATCGACATACGGTATTGAATAAAATGTAGTAGACAAAGTAAACCTATAAACGTGAAGGTAATTTGTTTTATATGCATATGAATTTAATTCTCATTTGACTGATACTACATAACCTCCATTTTTTGGTAATCCTTTGACTTCTTTTAATCATCATTTGTAACACGCTTTAAATCAGTTCCTTTCAGAACTACTCCCTTTGTTAATTTTTACAAGATAAATCACAATAAATATGAATTGTATTTTGGAATTCTTCAACTTTAAATGCTGCCATCCAGGGGTATATTTTCTAATCGGAATTTATTATAACGAAAATAATTGTGACTCATGTTTTTCATATTACACCATATAATTGTATGTGATGACGTAGCGGTAAATACTCCTGGAGAGTATAGTGTACAAATATAGATATTATACTCTTTAAACTTCTAAATGTGACGTTCACATCTTTCAAAAGTTATGCAGGGTGTTCTCTTCTGTAAGCCACAATTTCTTTCTATTAGTTCGCCATAGCTTTATTAATTTAAATAGAACGAGCTGTATTTTAATGCAATTTTGACTTTTACTCGAAAATTAGTCCACTTTGTCAAAGGTTCCATATACCCAAGTGCAGACGTTTTTGAAATAATACATTTTGTTTGAAAATGTTTGGTTATTTTTTAAGTTTTAATTTATTGAAACAAACAAATCAATAATTAACTCAGAAGATAGTATGTTACATCGAGAATATAATTCACATGTCACATGGTACATTTTTGATTACTTTCATTGGTTAAAATACAAAAACAATATCGCAGAATACGCTAACAAATCGGTGATCATTTTATCACCGCATGTTGACTGTCACATGATTTTAATGAATAAAATAGTTTACTGTCAAAGTGACAACTTGTGGACTTTAAAAAAATATATTTTCTATTAACGTTCATTATATTCTCTTACCAAATATAACACGTGCTATGATTAATAATCGATGATACCTCTCGTTAAAACCTTTAGAAAATTGAACTCGTGCTTCGCACTCGTTCAATTTTCATCGGTTTTAACTCGAGCTATCATCGATAATAATCACAACACTAGTTACATTATCCCCGAAAATATTCCGTGGTCAACAGCAACGAATAATCTAGGGATATTTTCTTACTGAATCCCCCACGTGCTTGAATGAATTACCAGAAATTCCTTCTCGTTCACGAATGTTTTGAAAAAATTATCCCTCGTCTTCGACTCGGGGTAATTTTCAAAGCCTTTGTGATTCAAAAAAATTTCCGGAAATAATCCAAACACTAGGGAGATTATAAGTGAAAATATCCCGTCGTCAATAGCAACGGATATTTTTAAGATACTTTCTTACTGAATCCCCCACGTGCCTGAATTAATTACCGGATTTTTCTTCTCGTTCACACATTTTTTGAGAAAATTATCCCTCGTCTTCGACTTGAGATAACTTTCAAAACATTTGTGGCCCAAAAAATTTCTAGAAATAATTCAAGCACTAGGGAGCTTACGAGTGAAAGTTTTGTTTTAAAAAACAAATTTACTGGTTTTGTTAACTTACTTCCAACAGAACATTAACATTCATTAATTAACAAAAAAATAACATAAAACACAAAAATTATAACAATTGTTCAATGTGATTGCCATTTCATTCAAGACATGATATAATTGTTTTGTTAAAAGAAAATTTTATATTTTCCAATATGCTTATAGTGATTGTTCCGAAGAAATTTCCTATTTTTTTCATGCTTGTCGTGTCATTGTGATTAAATCTGACGTAAAATTATTATTTTTTTAATATTAATATATTATATAGAATTTTAAATGAATGTTAGCTTTCCGTGTATAATACATTAAAATAGTGCTATCGTAATTTTGTTAAAAGGAAATGGAAGCGTCTCAAGAATTAAATTGTTTTGTTGCTGTAAGCAATTTAAGAAATGTAATATTAAGAGCTTTTCGGTCTGAGCTTGTGTTATCGCGCTAAATGTTTTGGTTTCGCAAAGCGGTTAATGGATCCTACGTATCTAGTAGCGTATCGGTTCATTTTTAGGCAGTATTGTTAGAGTAAAGATGATCGAAAATTTAGTCGAACCATTTTGAGTGAGTTATTTGACTAAAAGGATATTTGTTTATCTCGGTTCTAGTTATCGGGTTTTGGACGCTACACGTGTGCCTGAAGTTGTTTTTCTGATAAAAGTGTCCACTTTGCATTCTTAATATGACCATTTTTATAAGTAATGGTAAAAGATGACGTGATCTTTGCGGGGTAGTGAGTTTTTGGTTTTCATCCTTTTAGTTAGTCAGTTAGAGGCTGTTGACAGAATTGGTTAAAAGCTTGGGGTGTGAACTGAAGATATCGTGAAGGAGTTAACCCTTTTCACTACCTGTGGAATCAATCACCGCGGGTAGATTTTGTGCTGATGTTCCTAGATTAATAGTAACATTTTTGTTTCCATTGAAGAGCTAAAGTATTGCTTTTAGTGCTTTCCTATTTTTTTGTAGTAATTTTACGCTTGAAGAGGATTGAAATAAATTTTCCATGTACGCATTTTGAATTTGGAACTGTTGTCATTCACCCGATTGTACCCACAGTCCGTTTAAAAATAGAAATAAATTGCTGTAAATAAAACTGCTAATATACTTTTTGTGAACTTCGCGTAAATAAGTTACTGATTTGTGTGCATAAAACCAGGTGGACAGTTAGTGAAAGGATGCCTAGATTAGATCTAAATATTTCGCTGATCGTTTGCGAGTATAAATTAAAAGAATTAATTTTCCTGACGATACTAACAGTCTTCGTTCATGACGTTGTTTCGTGTTTGATAGAAAAATTAAAGTTTCAATTGGTACTTTCCGATCAATTAAAAGGGGTCAATCGTACAAGAATTGCATCTTGTGGCTTTGAGCTGAGAAAGAGAAAGTTAGACCGAAAATCTATGCAAATTTAAAGTATTTACTTTCCTATGTTTTTTTGTGATTTCATCAAAATGGTTGAACTGTATTTTAATATGCTTTCTTTTGTTGTATAGTACCATACAGGTGCCTTAAAGCTATCGGATCTATTGGCTAAGCGTGTTCCCCAAGTCTTTTGTGATCTTCACGCCATTGTGCTTTTTAATTGTTTTTCAATGTACACTGATACTTACACTCGAAAATTTGTAGAATTTATATTTTATATGCCTTGGTAGAACTGAACGGTTCGGATATAATAATTGAGGATTTAATATATGGTATCTATTGAATGCTTTAACTTAATATGTTTCAACTTCAATAAAAATATACATTAATTATTGTAACATTTTAAGAATAGAAGAATAATTATTTTATTAATTTAAATATGTAATAATTTAAGTATAATTTAATAATAAAATTATAGTAATTTAAATGCTTATAATTTATTAAAAATTGCATTCTTCATAACTTTAAATTAATTTTAATGTTGTGAACATGATTTAAATACTATTGATTCATACTTTTAATTATTTTATTCCTTTCATTATATGTAAATTCAAATTTTTTGATAAATAAAACATTAATTATAATATATAACTTTTTGTACGTAAAAGTACATAGCATAGCATTAATGGTTTCAAGCCAATAAACCTTATTGACCATCTCTTGTTAATCGATACCGTCAGTTACCGCTGGCATGTGCATTGGTGATAATTGCTTTATATTAAGTTTAGATTATTCACATTGATCTTTATTGTAAGTTTACAATAGTACGTAATATGAAATTTTAAGGAAGAAATTTTTTATATATATTGGTGTAATTGAACTTCAGCTATATTTCGTGTGTGCATATTAACGTAATTTTACAGCTATTTTCGGTTCATAAATCTTACCAATATTTGATTCTTTTGCTAATTGTCTTAATAGTAATATTCCAAATTATGCGACCTGGCAGTGACGACGATTTTTAATTATTTGTTTATACTATTAAAAACACACTGTTGATATTCCACATAAATTTGGAACTCTCTGTAAATTTTCAAAATAATTATAAAACGTGTGTGTGTGTGCGTGAGTGTACGTCTGTGCGTGCGTGTGTGCGTGCGTGCAAGAGCGCGCGTGCGTGTGTGTGGATAGGAGGGCGTGTGCGTGTGTACGTGTGTGCGTGTGTGCGTGTCTGCGTGTGTGCGTGTGCGTGTGTGCGTGTGTGCGTGTGTGAGTGTGTGCGTGTGTGCGTGTGTCCGTGTGTGCGTGTGTGCGTGTGCGCGTGTGTTTATACGTGTGCGTGTGTGCGTGTGTACGTGTGTGCGTGTGTGCGTGTGTGCGTGTGTGCGTGTGTGCGTGTGTGCGTGTGTGCGTGGGTGTGTGAGTGCGTGCGGGCGGCTTGCGCTATAAAATCGGGCAGCTTTAGAATCCTCATCGGACAAGAATGTTCAAACGTCAACAATCTAACATAAGTTATTATTGATAACTTTAGAATGTTGCCAGTTTCCATTATGAACGTATTACGAAAGTATTTACATAATAGTCAAATATGCTGTGTGCGGTGTATGCGGGTGTGTGTGTGTGCATGCGTGTGTGTCTACGTGCGCGCGCGCGCGAGCGTGTGTGCATGAGTGCGTGTGTGCGTGCGTAAGTGCGTGTGTGTGTGTGCTGTGCGTGGTGCGTGTGTGCGTGTGCGTGTGTGCGTGTGTGCGTGTGTCGTGTGTGCGTGTGCTGTGTGCGTGTGTGCGTGTGTACGTGTGTGCGTGTGTGCGTGTGTGCGTGTGTGCGTGTGTGCGTGTGTGCGTGTGTGCGTGTATGCGCGTGTGTGCATGTGTGCGTGTGTGCGTGTGTGCGTGCGTGCGTGCGGGCGTGCTTGCGCTATAAAATCGGGCAGCTTTGTAATCCTCATCGGACATGAAGGTTTAAACGTCAATCTAACATAAGTTATTATCTGACATTAACAACTGTTGTTGTTTTCGCAAGGTTGCTCGTTTTTATTATCAACGTATCACAATTGAGGTTGGATAACTATCTTTAAGTAATTCATTACTTCATTTATTTAACATTGACATTGTAGGATGGAAGGTTGTATATTATTTCACATCTGATATTTAAGAATGTAACGCTACTGATGGTGTGTGTGCGTGTGTGCGTGTGTGCGTGTGTGCGTGTGTGCGTGTGTACGTGTCCATGTGTCCGTGTGTGCGCGTGTACGTGTCTGCGTGTGTGCGTGTATGCGTGTGTGTGCATGCGTGTGTGCGATGTGTACGTGTGGCGTGCTGGTGCTGTGGTGGTGTGTGCGTGTGTGTCGTGTGTCGTGTGTGCGTGTGGTGCGTGTGTGCGTGTGTGCGTGGTGGTGCGTGGTGTGTGTGTGTGCGTGTGTGCGTGTGGTGTGTGCTGTGTGTGCGTGTGCGTGTGTGTGCGTGTGCGTGTCGTGTGTTGCGTGTGTGCGTGCGTGTGTGCGTGGTCGTGCGTGTGTGCGTGCTGTGCGTGTGCGTGTGCGTGTGTGCGTGTGAGCGTGTGATCGTGTGAGCGTGTGTGCGTGGTGTGCGTGTGTGTGCGTGTGTGCATGTGTGCGTGTGTGCGTGTGTGCGTGCGTGCTTGCGGGCGTGCTTGCGCTATAAAATCGGGCAGCTTTGTAATCCTCATCGGACATGAAGGTTTAAACGTCAATCTAACATAAGTTATTATTGTTGGCTTTAGAATGTTGCCAGTTTTCATTATGAACGTATTACATAAGTATTTACATAATAGTCAAATATGCTGTGATGATACATTTCAACCTGTTTGTATAAACGGGCGGCTGTAGAATTTACATCTATTAATCACCATCGGGCATGAGAGGTTAAACGCCCATCTGACATTAACTACTGTTGTTGTTTTTGCAAGGTTGCTCGTTTTTATTATCACGTATCACAATTGAGGTTGGATAACTATCTTTAAATAATTCATTACTTCATTTATTTAGCATTGACTTTGTAGGATGGAAGGTTGTGTATTATTTCACACCAGATATTTAAGTATATTTTAAGAATGTAACGCTACTGATGGTTGAATGCACTGTATGTCGTTTATGATGATTGATTGTTTATTTAATTACTCTAATGCTACACTGTTTGGTCTCTTCATACAGAAATGTACATAATTATACCATATATACATATATACACTATCGAGATTTTGAGTATATACTGATTTATTAATTTGGGTAGCGTTGATACTCTGAGAAAAGAAATGCATATACAAAGATTTAGTTAGAGAACAGCAAAATTTTATCAAAAAATTTTAATAAAGAATCATGCAATCGTGCAATTAAGGCTACAATTTCAAAGGAACAAAAAGGCGCGCTGCCAAGTTGGACGCCCTGTGGTTTATTTGGATGAAACCTATATCCACCTCTGATACCCAACCGAAAGTATAGTGGGATGACACTATTATTGTTTCTGTTGTTTACCGTTAACATCCATCAAGAGTTACTTTGCATTATTAGAGCTAGAAATGAATAAATCGGTGTGTTATTGAAGGCATAAGTTAGGTTTTATTTATTTTTTATCGAGAAATATAACAAAAATCGAGCATTTTAGTGGTTTTTAAGAAATAGAAAGTTGGCGTGGTACACGCAATAGCGTGCCCAAGTCTCTGACGTCATGTCATTAAGAATGAATCTTATACTGATGTACAAATTTTCTGTTATTTTTTGATATAAAACAGAATTAATCGCTAATATTAAATCCTTGCGCTCATAATACATCATTTTACTAGTTAAAGGAATTATAAGGTACAAATTTTATATGGTAGCAACAGCGAGAAAGGTTGACGTGGTAGTGCGCCTCCACCTAATTGCGGCGTGAGGTCACAGGTTTGTGTAAAAACCAACTGTCGCCACCTTCCTTAAAATAATATTAAATTATTTAGTACTTGTTCACAAACTAAGCTGTTTACAAGAATGTTATAGCAGACGTAGCTTTACTTTTAGTTTTACTCATAAAACGTTTCATTTCGTGGACGTGGGTGACACGTTGACGGCCCACACCATTGGCGCGCGCCATTTAATTAGTAATGAATTTGAATCAATTCTCTTATAGTGCACTTATCGTTGTTATTCTTTACGTTTATAACCAATATTCGTCATGCCAAACGCGACTGAATCGGCGGATAGCGAAAGCAAAACGAGGGAATACGAGATTGACCAGTAAATAGTAATAAACAGGAGAATAGCGATAAGGGTAATGGGTGTGAGGAAATAAACAGGGTAACGTTAGGAAAGGAAAATCTACGATGGAAGGAGCATAAAGCTAACGGTATTAGGATAAAGAAGATATTCAGGGTTGTACAGTAGATTCGTAAGACGCGGACACCGGTAACACGACATTGTTGACAAACAAACATTTATGGAATGCAAAATAAAAACTTTTTGTACACACGCGTCATTATGAAATCGTTTACGATTAGCAACAGGAGATAGGCTTGCGCCTACCTCACTACGATCGGCGTTAAAATGAGAAAATTGCTAGAAATCGTGGATGATTTAAGAAACGAGATTGACAAACAGACTGCAAACAGAAAAGAATCAAACCAGAAAGGCCATCAGTTATCATGAATCCGTCCGCGGGGACCCGCTAACAACAAAGTTGTTTGAAACCGCGACATCCATTACGGCAAAACGTTTAGCGTAAGGGTACTTCCAGTAAACGATAGAACCACGCCGGAAAAAGTTAAGAAAATTTTAAAGCAAAAAGTAAATCTGGCAAGAGAACCATTTCTTATAAAGAAAGTGAGAAAAACGTGACAAGGCGTTATTGTAGATATTTTTTACATCATTTATTAGCTTCTAGATTACTTACTTGCTTATTATAGTTTATGTAGTGCTCTTCTTCTACAGGTACTTTAGGGATCGTCTCCCTCTTCAGCCCTGGGTCCTTCTATTTTTTTGTTTTAGTTTTTGGAATTTTTCCTTTAATTTCAATTTCGGTGTATGTATTATGTGGCAGTCTAACAGTTGTGTCAGTAGCGTAGGGAGTTTTTGCTTAGGTTTTCTTGGGTTGAAGAGGAGTCTGTTGTTTTGGTGTAGGAGGTTTTGAGGATACTTTTGATAGCGGTTGTTTCGTAGTAAACTCTACGGTGAGTGTATATTGTTTGTAGTGTAACTAGTCTGCCTGTGAAAGGTTGTATGTTTGCTGCTTCTATTGTCTTAACGTTGGGATGTCTGTAGTGTAGTCTACGTATGTTACATAGTATATTTCGTTTACAGGCGGGGATCGATTTTAGGTTATTGTTTTTAGGGTAGCGTACAATAGCGCACGGTAGTCTAATAATGGTCTTATATATGTCTTGTACGTGTGTTGTAATGTTTTGTGTTGGCAGCCTCTGTCGTGTTTTCGGAAGGCTTTCCACAGGTTCGCACGATTGTGCACCTTGTCTAGAGCCTCCCTTAAACCTGGCACCCAGTTAAGTGCTTTGGAGAAGGTAACTTCTAGGGATACTATTGAGTGTTGGAATTAAAGTTATACGTCTCTTATTTGTAGGTTTACGTGTGGTGTAGATTGTCCAGGTTATTATGTTTGACTGGGATGTTAGCCCAGTTGCAGCAGTGTCGGAGCTGTTGTGAGAGGAGCCTGTTTGCGGTCTTGCTTTATCGGTTAACGGCCCATGTGGTGGTGTTGTCGGCGTATTGGATTATTGTGACATAGTGGTCCGTAGGTTATAGAATGCCATGTGCATAGATTAAATGTAGCAGGGGGCCAAGGTTGAGTCTTGTGGTATGCCTGCTGTTGGTGTGAATGTTTGAGATTTGGCTGTGCCTGTCCTGATCTTCACAGACCTGTTATAGTGGTATGAGAGAAGGAGTTAGACGAAGTGAAATGAGTTGATTAGTGTTTCGTGTATTAGTACGGCGTCGCATACTTTGTCGAAAGCCTGATTCGTACCAAGAAATTCTGCTAGGCTGCAGTTTTGATGGTTGAGATATTTGGAAACGTCGGTGTATAGTTTAACTAGTGTGTCAAAGCATAAGCGCTTGGTTTGAAGTCGAATTGGTTGTTTGAGATGAAGTTATTGGCTTCGAGATTATCTCTTAGCCTTGTGGACGTGATTGTTTCTAAAAATTTGCCCATGCAACTTAGTAGAAATATTGGTCTGTATGAGACGGATTGTATGAGGTCCAAACGTGGTTCAGCATCCAAAACGGTGGAAGCATATTTCCATTTCGTTGGGAAATATGAGAGTGACAGGCATTGGTTGAATATTTGGGTTAATTTCTTCTAGTCGGATATAGGCGTAGAGTCTATTGTATTCAGTTTTTTTGTTAGTGTCTATGGTCTTTGTCGATATTGCCGTGTTGGATGCGTCGGTGTTGAGTTGGGTAAGTTCTCGTATTGGTCTGTCTATGTTCCGTGGTGAATCTAGGTTTGGGTTGGGCCTTCTAGTCGGATATAGGCGTTGAGTCTATTGTATTTGGTTTTCAGCGCTGGGTTTCTGTATTTAAGAAATTGTCTGTGTATTCTTCTTTGTTGTTTGATCTTGGTTATTATGTGGAGAAGAAGTGGTTTTTTGTTAATGTCTATGGTCTTTGTTGGTATTGCCATGTTTGTTGCGTCGGCTATGAGTTGGGTAAGTTCTCGTATTGGCCGTCTATGTTCCGAGATGAATCTAGGTTTGGGTTGGGTAGGGTAAATGTGTTTGTTGAATAGATTCCAGTCGCGTTTTTAAAGTCTCGTCGCTCAATAGTCGTTGGGGTAGGTGGAGAAGCTGGCCCTGATGTAGTATTGATTAGGAGTGGCAGATGATCAGATGTGATTGTTGTTCCTAAGTGGCATTTGTTGTTGAGATATTGAATTATTGGTTCGGATCATATAAAGTGGTCTATTATGGAGGTTCCTTGGTGACCGAAAAATGTTTCCGCTCGCCAAAAGGGCAAGCGAAGATTAGTTGCTAATTTGGATTGTGGGTCCCCAAAAAGTACAGCGTTGGGGAAGTTGGAGGTGTATTCTAATAGTTCTGCAAATAGGGTGTCGATTCCGGGTGGGTTGTAGTACAGGAAAGGGGTAATTGTCAAGTACAGCGTAGCTGCAACACATTTGAGGTGTTGCAGGTGCTGTGGTAAGGTAAAACTGGTTGAAGTATATCTGGTGTGAACTAGGAAATTGATTTCTCAGAGGTGTGACCTTGAAACTTAAATGGTGGGTGACCCGCGCAAAGCCATGCTTATTTTACTATTCAACCTTAAAGAGCGCCAATACAGGAACCATTTACCTTGACCTACTTTTTATCATTCTGATACAATTTGGTGATTGACCTAGATAGCAGTATATTTGAATTGTAATAGCTTATACACATAACCCTGACCGCTGAATTCCAAGAAGTGCTTGGCGACCTTGAAAAGGTCTATGAACTTTGATTCTAAGAATTGCTGGAGTGTGACCTTAAAATTTCCCGATAACTTTGAAAAGGGCAATGAACTGACAACGGTGCATGACCTTGAGACATGGTTAGTATAGACAACAATCTATCTGCCATTGAACATTGATTTTCCTAAACAAATAGCTGTTTACACTAAACAAGTAGCTGTTTACCCGAACAGATAGCCGTTTACCCTGAACAGAGAGCTACGGTCTTATCCGATACTCTTGAGACCTTGAAGAATACACTAAGAGCGTCCTCCTATGTACCAGTTGTTAACTGTGAACGCTCGTGGCCTTGAGAAATATACTTTGATGCAGGCAACGTGCACGTCAGACTTTGTACGTGACCCGCAATGATCTTGAAAAACCAATTTAGTGACTTTTTTAAATCTAGTTACTTGTCTAGTGACCCCAAGTGAGTCCCCATACGTGACCTTGAAGAATATACACAGATAACGTGTACGGTAGACCCTTAGTACTTTGACATGTGCACAATGACCTTGAAAAAACATGTACTTAGGCGTGGACAATCTGTACGATGACCTTACTCTTGAGGAATATACTTTGATGCAGACAATGTGTATGATGACCTTGAGCTTGAAAAACCTTATACTCGGACTTAGCGAGTGTGATGACGTTGAAATCTTTGATGCGGACAATCTGTATGAGGGTTCCAATGACCTTGACCTTGAAAAACAAATATAGTAACATTTCTAGTGACTTTTCTTAAATCTAGTTACTTCGATGACCTTGACCTTGAAGAATATACTTCGATGCTGGCAATGTGTACGATGACTTTGCCCACGAAAAACCATTGACCTTGATGTGGACAATCTGTACGGGATAGTGTATTATTATTATTATCAAAATTGCATTAGAAGTGACAGCATGTCTACTCAATTCCATAACGTCAAAATCAGGAAAAATGTCACAAAGGCGTCACCTGTTAGATACATTTATATCGGGAAAGTCATGAACTAGATCTTAATAACGGCCTAACGGGAAACCGTAATGTCCACTCAAAATAAAACATTCACCTCTACCTAAAAATTCTATTTCCAAAATATCTAAGCAAAGTTCACCTAAACTTCAATGAAAGTGTAAGCTTTATATAAAAGCCACAAAATTGCGATAATAAAACTAAAACACATTAACCATTTCGCAACGCAAAATTATTGACTCAAACAACCAAAAAATAACTGGTCAAAACGGTAATCAATTATTTCGTTCAAAACGAAAAATATGTCTCAACAATAGTAAACTTATAGTCCTATAATTTAATAGATGTCAATATCAGGTTGTAACCCCTAAATTTGAAAAATAGGCAACTGTGCCACAACAAATCGGTAAGTTGATTCCTACAGAAACTTCAAAAATAATTTGCGAACACTCGCAAAACAATCATTGGCGTACAAATAGGCCAGATGTTCGGTCCACGATCTTTTCACTTTGTAATTACGTTACGGTATCTTTCAAAGCGTCTTTTAAAATCAACTTGTATCATCCACTATCAAAATAGCAGATACTCTAGTCTAGAAATTCTCATTAGTCAATACGTTAAAGCTTTCCTTAAATAATAAAACACTTCGAAAAATTGTCACTGTAAGGTTGTGTTACCACAAACAAATAAATTACTCATAAATTTGGAATTCAATCCAAAATAACTAAACTTCTAAATTTTGAATATATTTAAAGATATTAACGTTGCGATTAAATATTGGGATTACAAAATATGTACTATTAAAGACAAAAAACACTCAATTTATGACCACATTAACCATATATATTCAAAATGACAATCTGCATGGAAAAATAAACAGCCAAATGCCTAAACACATGGAATGTAACTCTTAAATAAAATATCTATGGTCTGATTTGGAATAATTCCTGCAGGATTCCAATAACCCAAATTTATCTATTTCATATATCATAAATTTTAATTAACATCAAAGTAATAAAGAAAACGTCGAACATCTGAATGTTACAAATCTTGCAGTACGTAATTTTATAATACGAATGAATATGCGTTACACATTGAATTGATATCAAGACGTTCCTTAAATGAACTTAAACCAAATGGCATATTGATTGATCTGAATAGGTATACAACTAAACACTGATTAAAATCACAAAAGTAAGGTCCAAAATACAATAATTACCTTCACAATGCACGGCATGGTGGATCGAAACTTTATACTCTTTCTCACAACGATATAACGGCAACCGCTCCTCTCGTATGTGATTGAGGGAAACCAATAGCTTCTTAATTCTTAAATTTATATTTATGCAAACTTTAGCAAATCGAACTTGACTTCCATATAAAGAAACTACGTTAAATGGTTCTTGACCTCTATGTGCTCCTTTATTAAAACGAAACTATATTTACACGTAACTTTATTAAGCATTATTATATTAAGCATTGTATTTACAGCAAGTTTTTCCATTTGGCGGGCGTTTGCCGTGTCCGCGCGACGTCGCCAATACATGAATCTTTTTACTTAAATCCGCACAAAATGCGACAAAAATCCAAGATAATTAAAGATCGCCACTCATTCCAACACCTAATTCTAATTCTATGGCCCGATGGTCACCGCTGACACGGTAAACGGTATATGTACCGGGATGCATATATCTTGATAATATCCCCAATTAAAAAAGGGTAATGGAAAAATCTTCTTTCCTATGGTAGCTCTACCATCCATGGCAACGCGTAAAAAGTTCAACCTCCTCAAGCATATCGTGCGTGCACGGCGATACCGCACAAACCCAACTTACAACTCCTACATCTTAATCAGGACTGACCACCCATTCACATATCTTTTACCTTCGGCCATCTTCCACTCCATCCAAACTAACCAGTGATATCACTCATTACGTTAAATTATCATACGCGCTAAAAACGAAGACATATCGGAACTGAATCGGGAAAAGAATTGCCTCACAGATACAAATTGCTTTCCCAAAGGCATCTCGTGGTTATCGCGGAAATATGATCTGTTTCTGACAGATTCCTTCCTACGAAAATGAGCTTTAAAACCTCGTCTTTAGAAACCTAACTCTTTTTGTTTAAACCAAAATTTATCAAAAGGAAATGTACAGATTGTCGCCTACAATTTTAAACTAGAAAACTACGTACTATAAAAAATAACGGTTTTATATTTAATATAATCTTACTTGATGTATTTCCATTTCCAACTAACGAAATTTACCAAAATTTAAAATAACGAAGACTAACAATTATGTACACAAGCCAAGCTAAAATCTCTTCCCTCTGAAATAGGAAACTCACGTGCGGAAATGACACGTAATTTTACAAACGATTCCAATTTATTAACGGCAACAACGAAAAAAAAGGTCTGTATTATTTACAGAATCGGGACTCTGAATTTTAGTTAGTAACAAGAACACCCAAAACATCTTCAAATAACAAAAAACAAGGTAATTAAATTTACACTCTGATAAGTTCCATTTTTAACCAACTATACTACCTTTCTGAAGGCGGACAGTAACGAAAGATCTAAAATTCGATAAACCTCGATAGCCCTTTAGATTTTTGAACACACGTGACAAAACAGGTAGAGTGTAAAGGAGTGGGGCGGAGTTTTGTGACAGAATTATCCTCCCGGTTATTTTTAGTGGCCATCTAAATGGCAAATATTATTTAAACTTTGTAGAAAATGATAGATTGGTAGAGGTAGTTTGTTTTGGTGACCACGTAGATTATCGAACTTATCTGTGTTAAATTTGTACTTGTGTAGATGAGTAAAAGGCATTGTTTATAAAACGCGACAAATCACACAAGACAACACGATTGGGCGAATTGAAAATGCCATAAATTGCATTTCACGAGCAGTTCTAGTTTGTAAAACTGAGGTCATTTTGAACATTTAATGAAGGATTTAAATTGATCCTCTAAAAAGTTTTGCATCATAGTTATCTTTAAATTGTTTTCCTAAAAAGTTTTCCATTATTATTTTGTTATTTCTTATAGTCCCTTGGCCTTTAAACAGGCTTCAAATTTGGCCTTTTGCATAATTTTAAGTGTGAAAGGAGGTACGGAACATGACAAATAATAACATCATTACTAATCCAACACCTTTTACATTTACAAGATGTTGCCTTTTTTGTGGTTGTGTCCCATTTTACCCCTTTAGACTTTTTTGCTATCTCTCACTGTTTGCCTATTATTTGAAAAAAAATGCAGTGTCCTTCACGATTATTGTAATGTTAAAGTTTTTTATCCTGAAATAACGAAATATCGCAAAAAAATCAAGTCGTGGTGAAAATGGATGAAATAATTTTTTTCTAGGTGGAAAATGGATCACTCCGACATCGAAGGGTGGCGGAGGGGGACTTTCAAATTTTATATTGGAACCCTTATTTTTTATTGCATCTTCGAATTTTTCATAAAAAATACGTAAGTTTTACCTGAAGATACTTATCCAGTTCGCGACATATGGTATTACATTCACAAAATTCAAATTGTTGACCAGTATGCCTGGCAGGTTCATTTGTTTAATAATGCAAACGATGGATACTATCATGGAAACTTTGAATTTTTCTTTCATCCGATCGGGTATCGTAATCGTGTACGTTTATTGTGTTCTAAAGTTTCAAAACATAAACATAATCGATAAAATTAATAATTATACGACTATTGAATTAGCTGACATGCATTTTATATATACACGTGCGAAATAAAATAGCCAAGAAGCCCTTCATTTGTATCAGCACCGTTATCCTTCTAAAACACTGTTTCAGAGGATTCATCGACATCTTAGGGATACCAGTTTGTTTTAACCAAGAAAGAATTATTGTGAACTCTCTCAAACTACTCGAACCCATGAAGTCGAAGGACGCATATTACGATGAAAGTGATCCTTTAATTTCTGTAAGGAGAATATCGGCAGAAGAGGTTGTATATCGTTAGTCTATTTGGCGTACCTTACGTGAGCAATTACCTCTTTCACCTGCAAATGGTGCAAGCTTAAACCCTCCACGTTTTATCTCGAGAATTAAGTTTTGTCGGTGGTTAATTAGAAAAACTGATTTATATAAAAACTTTTTAAAACACGTTTTGGCCAATAATGAAGCTGGGTTCAACAGATATGGAATAATACATATCCATCATAACTATTTTTGGGCTGACAACAATCCTCATGTTGTTTTCATAGTGGACATCAAGTTATATTTAGTTCAACGTATGGATAGGTATTTTGGGCGATAATTTGTTGGGGCTAGTTTTTCTGCCACACAGGTACTTTTAGAACTTATTATTTTGTTTTCTAATTTTTGAAATATTTCAGAATCACTTTAGATTAACTGGTGAATGTTATTTAAGCTGAGGAGTTACACAATTTATTATATAATATTCCATTGGAAAGGCGGAATAGAATATGGTTTTACACGATGGTGCATTTATGCATTTCTCAATTAATGTTCAAGCGTACTTGAATAGACAATTTGTCACGTATGGATGGTTTGTGTCATATCAATACCCAGTTTAGTGGGTGCTTATTGGTAAATAAGTTGAACTCTTTAACGTACGTTAAATTGAAGTTGTACCTTTTGTCGTAGCGTTTATTAGGAAATTCATGGTAAAGGTTGTTTTGTAGTTGCCAAACAGCCTTTTTTTGGGCTTCAGAAGATTTAAAACGGTTTTTAAGAGTTAAGTTATTTAGAATTGAAATTGTGGTGAAAATTGTTCAATGGTTAAGATATTTATATTAAGGTATTTAAAACTGTTTTTTTAAGAGTTAAGTTAATTAGAATTGAAATTGTGGTGAAAATTGTTCAATGGTTAAGATATTTATATTAAGGTATTTAAAATTGAAAAGCGTATATAGGAAAAATTCGATTGGCCAAGAATGCTTTGTTGCGAAAGTAAGTCGTGGGCTTATTAGTTCTTTGCATTAGCGTGTTTTCGTCGGGAGAAACTTATATCGTGCATTTCTTACTTTGGGTAATCGCCGGCGACGCTCAAGAAGAAGATGTAATGTTGCGTAAGAGGAAGGAAAAGAATGTTTCTTGTTAACGAGATCGAAGAGTCTTAAGCGGGACAGCAACGAAAAAAGTCAAGAAGCGGAGTGCGCAAAGTGACGTCGGCTGCAGAAGTTGAGTACGCGTACCGTTTTGAGGGGCTACAATCCCTAACACCTACTGATGGATTTTTGTAAGTTCTTGCATTGTGCTGTATTGGTGGTCATCAGTGACGTTTAGTAAACCCTTGAAGTAGGGGTAGTGCTATAGCCAGTGCTATCCTTATTATTGGAGACTTTAAGGATTTATAGGGGACTGGGTATATCATAGTTTGGTTAGTGGGAGGTAGACCAATTGATTATTATTGCGCTCACGCATACAGCAGTTTAAAACAACAAAGCTCGCTGCCATTAGAACAGTCGTATTTATATTAAGAAAGTAGAGAAAATAAAATTGAAAGCACGTTTTGGATAAAAGCTAATGTTAGCTGTGTATATAGATATTCTAGTTCTGTGTAACAGCGACTGAAGCACCTAGGTTTTATTTCAACTATTGTCGTATTACATGCGTGTGCAATAATCTGTAAATAGTAGATTATTTGGGATGTTAAAGATAGTGAACCTGCCATGATGGATGTTAGTGAAGAAGATCGAAGAGTTATTGGTGAAATCAACCCAAGCTGCCGATTCACTGTGTTCATAATATAAAGCTTTAATAGATAGCTAGAGATTAATTAATTTTACAAGATTTATCAAAGCATTTAGTTTTTGTTTAGTTAGTTCATTTGAAAAAGCGTTCTTAGAACTCAATGTAAAAGTAGGCCAAATAAGGCTGATTACCTATCAGTTGACTGGATAACATTTCATTGTTATTGAAAGGCGTGCGGATATTTTGAAGTACTTTACAGGACCTTAGTTATTGTTCACCTGGAGTTTCTTGTGTTGCGTAAAGGTAAGCGCTCAGGGGTTCTTTCCCGATTTCGATTGTAACAGACTGGCGCCTAGTATTAGTAACAATTTGTTTACTTAAAATGTGGCCTACCCCTATGTCGACATAGAAATACCGCGAGCTACCCTAATCGTTGAAATTTAGCAACAACCCCACGACCTTTATCTCCCACTGAACTGTCTGTTACGTCCGAGTTTAATATGGTTTCCGCCTGTAACAAATTTGGAAGAAAATGAATAGGACGAGGTGGTTTCCGTTCACCATTTTTATTTGTGAGGCTATTTAAAACATATCGTGCATTCCGTGTCCATTAACGACGAAAATCAGTTAAGAAATCGCACTGGAGAAGACGAGCACAAGTCTTTTTGGAAGAGGCTGGCGGACACATAGAACTCCTACTGTGACCATACATTACATGTGTTTTGGTGTTACAGTTGTCATTAAAGTAGTATGTTCGTGCTATAATTGTTACCATTATTCTGATTGTAAGAGGAGTTAGGGTCAGGGAACATTTTTGTACATAATTGGTAAAGGTGAGAGATAGCAAAAAATGAAAGAGGTAATGAAAACAGCAATCCCATTTTGCAGTGTAATTGCGCCGCTGGCGCACCTGGAAAAAGTCTAAAAGGGTAAAATGGGACACAACCACATAAAAAGCAGTATTTTGTAAATGTATTCTGTAGCTGATAGGTATATTTTAAAGATACTATTCAGGATAAGACATGTACCAGATTTTAACCCGTTACCGTAAAAAAAATGTAGGACGTACGATTAATAACTAATCCGTTTAAAAATTAAAAGTTCAACGCCCTGTATCTCACAAACTAAGGGTTTTCGGACTAATATTCATGTTTTTTTTATATTTAATAGTTCTATACGTCCCTGCATTTGCGGACATCCTGTCTGCATCAGAAAGTTGAGTGCCGACGACATCAGGCTTTTTCTAAATTATTTACACTTTGAATAAATCGTAAAGCACGTAAATCACATGTGCCATAATTAATAGTAATTGTAATTTTTTTCAAGGGTTGGTGACGCACTTGGATTTCTTTGACGAAATAACTACAGAATTGGTGTATTTGCATATTATACAATCTAAACGTTTCGATAACACTTACAATTATCTTCGTCAGTAGTAGATTATCTATTAAAATTGTTTACAACATCTTTAACAATTTTTAACAGATATTACTACTGACGAAGATAACTGTAAGTGTTATCGAAACGTTTAGATTGTATAATTTAAAATACACCATTAAAAATCCCAAAAAAGATAAGTATTTTATTATGTGCAATAATGGTGAAAGTTCACATTTTCATAAACTACTGAACTGATTTCGAAAATTAACGAAATGAGTTGAATTTATTTAATACTAGATATAAATTCCAGCCAAAGCTGAGCAATATGAACAAAAAAACATTGTTTCTAACCATAAATAGCAGTGATCCAATTTATCTTGAACGTAATTCCAAATCCGGATTAAACTCTAAAATATTTAAAAAAATAGAGCAAATTTCATTTTACTCGATTCGATGTTAAAGGAGCAAATAAAAGCAACAAGTATTATCTCGGCTAACACGAATACCTGACTAGCGTTAGCTATCGATTACGAATAATCAATGTTCCTACTTTTATCTATGGCATTTCAAAAAAAAGACTTATTTTTTTTGCGTTAACAATATTAACTTAATTTCAACTTACATAACATCATCAGAAAGATCCCAGGCTAACAATCGTGTCACTTCAAACTTTCCGTGTGTTAACGGTAAAATTCGTCCTTTAGGAATATTCACTGCAACGGCGTGTTTGAAATATCCTGCAGGGCCATCCCTTACAGGAGCAACGGTTATGTAATTCGTGCTATCCCTTCCAAATAAGGGACTATCTCCCATATCCACCCAACCTGGGCCGTCTGATGTAATACGTTGCGTCTGAAAACATATTTATACATTTCTCTTTGATAATGTAATGAATTAATTAGACGCAATGAAAACAATTTTTTACTCTTACATGCATTATACAAATAAAACAGTATTTTCTTGTAGGTATGTATTACAATTTTTTGTACACACTAAAAAACTTTAAGTTATTTAAGACTTTAATAGAACCGATAAATGTAATATTACTGGCTCATACTTCAGTAGTTCTCTTCAAAAAAATGAGGTATTCTAACAATTGAAAGAACACCTTCGTTGATTACTTATTTTCTGTATTTTACTGAAAATGCGAGCAAAAAAAACCTGTACAAGTTGGGAATTAAACCTAATGTAGGGATAAGGAATAACTTAGGACACTTTTTGTCAGGTAAAAGTTCTAATTGTGTGATTAGAGAAAACACGAAAGTAGAACGAGGAATTAAAAGCAACGCTGAAAGACAAAATGTGTTTTAAAATGTTATTGTGTTAAGTCTACAGGAAAATGACAACACAGTAGGTCATTAAATAAGAAAATTGGTTGGGCGTTATCAAAACTCATCTAAAATACCTGTTGATACCGGATAGATTTTTGATAAGCTAAAAGTGATTTTCCGAATCACTGCATTTTTTCACACCAGAGAGAACTAGACACATTGAAACGATATAAAAGAAAATTAGCTGCAAGGCTTTAAACACCACATTTATAGAATCAATACTGATCATAACATAGCACTTACGTATAAATAGCTATATGAAAATGACCATTTAAATAAAAAGCCTCAAAAGCAATTACTAATTAGATTAACAGTCATTTAATAACCGGCACATTTATTAAATGCATATAATCTACTAATAGTTATAATAGTTTTGTTGCTTTTAGCATTGTTTCATTGATTAGTTAATTTTCCCTTGACTTTTTGCTATTCCGACCACATAAGATGCTAGTCAATGGCAAAATTTATTACTTGTATGATTTTTATCTTAATTTGTCAATTTTAATGATACCAATTTAACAACCACACCAGTTGGTTGAAAGTTTATCTGGAGCTGCAGAACTTATAAGCGCAACTTATTACATTTGGATTTTTAGTGTCCCGGTGCGATATTCACTGTAGCCTTTTGAGCTTAACCAAGATCGTGAAGGACCCCCGAAACTTGCTAATCACGATTCCTTTACAGAATGAGATTTTAGAATTCCCCAGCGTCAACATCGCATAAATAATAACCGATGCGGTATAAGTTTCGTAAATAATTCTTCAAAATCGCTTAATAATACTGCTAGATGAAGTATGTTAATGTAGCGCCCCCATTTACATAGGTGTATATTTGAATATGCAACTTAAGTTATTAGAACAAGGTAGTGTTCATCCTGACGATTCTAATTTAAAATTGACGAACCACTGAGTACGATGGTATGATGTGAAAGGGCGATAGGGGAGTCTTGGTTGTACAGTTACAGAAAGCACATGCATAAAATGTAAATTCAGCCATCAAAGAAGACGTGAAGGCGAGGGAACGCACATTTATAGCCTATTAACCACGATTTGATTGTGAAATCAAGAAGTTGGAACAATAATAAATTATGAGATGGTGTGGGCGGTATTTTTCAATTGCACAGGTGAAGAAAGGTTCAAGTTAACGGACACACGCACACACATACACACACACACACACACAAGCACGCACGCACGCACACACGCACACAGGCACACACGCGCACACGCACACACGCACACACGACACACGCACACACGCACACACACACACACACACACACACGCACACACGCACACACGCAACACACCCCACACACCCACACACGCACAGACGCACACGCGAACATACGCACACACACACACACACACACGCTCACACGCACACACGCACACACGCACACACGCACACACGCACACACGCACACACACACACACGCACACACCCACATACGCACACACGCACATACGCACACACGCACACACGCATACACGCACACACCCAAATACGCACACACGCACATACGCACACACGCACACATGCACACACTCACACACGCAGACACGCACACACTCACACTCGCACACACGCACACACGCACACACCCACACACGCACACACGCGCATACGCACACACGCACACACGAACACACGCACATACGTACACACGCACACACCCACACAAGCACACACGCATACACGCACACGCGCACATACGCGCACACGCATACACGCAGAAACGCTCACACGCACACACGCACACAAGCACACACGCACACACGCACACACGCACACACGCACACAAACACACACGCACACACGGACACACGCACACACGCACACACGCACACACGACACACGACACACACACGCAGAAACGCTCACACGCACACACGCACACACGCACACGCACACACGCACACACGCACACACGCACGACACGCACACGCACACACGCACACACGCACACAGCGCACACGCACACACGCAGAAACCACACGCACACACGCACACACGCACACACGCACACACACACACACACACACCACACACACACGCACACACGCACACACACACACGACAGACACACGCACACACGCACACACGCACACACACACACACACACACACACACAGCACACACGCACACACCATACAGCACACACCACACACACACAGCACACACACACACGATCACACACACACACACACGCACACACGCACACACGACACACGCACACATCCACACACACACACACGACACACACGCACGTACACACACACACATACGCACACACACACACAGCACACGCACACACGCACACACTACACACACACACACCAACACGACACACCACACTCGCACACACGCACACACACACACCCACACACGCACACAGCGACACGACACACACACACACGCCAACGCCCACACGACACACACGAACACACGCACATACGACACACGCACACACCCACACACGCACACACCATACACACGACACACAACGCCACAGCACACACACGCCACACACGCACACACGCACACACGCACACGACACACGCACACACGCACACACGCACACACACACACGCACACACACACACACGCACACACGCACACACCACACACACGCACACACAGCACACACACACACGCACACAACGCACACACACACGCATACACACACACGACACACACGCACACGCACACACATACACGCACACACCCACAACGCACACACGCACACATGCACACGCATACACGCACAACACTCACACACACACACGCAGCACACGCACACCACCTACACAGCACACACGACACACACCCACACCACACACACGCACACAGGCACACACGCACACACGAACACACAGCGCACACGCACTCACACGCACACACGAACACACGCACAACAAGAACACATACGCACACACCCACACAGCACACACGCATACACACCACACATACGCACACCAACTCACACAAACCCATCACACACAGCACACACACACGACACACACGCACACACGACACACGCACACACGCACACAACACACACGCACACACGCACACACGCATACACGACACAACACCACACGCACACACACACCACACACGCACACACGCACACACACACATACACGCACACGACACATCACACGCATACACGACAACACCACACACCACACACACAACACGCACACACCATACACGCACACACCACACACGCACACACGACACACACACGCAACACGCACACACGACACTACACGCACAACGCACACGCAGATCAACACACATTCGTCTACACAACGCACACAAGACAATACACACTGTTCACACAGCGCACAACGCACACACGCACAACCGTAGCACAATACACACACGACACACGCACATACGCTACACACGCACTACACCACACACGCAGACACGCATTACACACGACACACGCACATACTCTGTCACACGCAACACAAAACGTACACACGCACACACGCACACACACGCACACGCACACACGCACACACGACACACAACGCACACACGCATACACGCACACACACAGCACACGCACACACGCACACTATCTGCATCAAACACGCAACACGCGTACAACGTCATAATCGCACACGCAACACAGTCACTGACGAACGTACACACACACGTACACGCACACGCACACGCTTACACACGCTTCACACCATACACGCAGAACGTCACATCGTCACAATACACAGCACACACACACGACACAGCAACACGCAACACGTACACACATACCACACGCACACACGGACCACTAGTTCAACACGCACACCATAACACGCACATCACATACCACAGCAATCATACGCACATGCACAACGCAAGACGCTCACACCACACACACACGTACACAGCACGCACACACACACATGACACAGCAACCATCTACACGCACACACGCACACATCGCATGACACACGCACACACGCACAACGCAAGCACACGCATCACGCACCACGATACACGCCACACGCTACACACGCAACACGACACTAAAAAAATAAGCAACACCACAACGCAAACGCACAATCACACGAACACGCACACACTCACACACATACACAATACGCATCTACACTCACACGCACACACGCACACACCCACACGCACACAGCAGACACGCACACGACACACGCGCATACCCCACACGACACACACGAACACACGCACATACTACACGCACACACCAACACGCACACACAGCAACGCACATACGCACACACAACGCACACGCACACACACACGCACACACGCACACACGACACACACGCACACACGCACACACGACAACGCACACGCACACACGCAACACGCACGCACACACGCACACACGCACACAGCACACACGCACACACGCACACACGCAACACGCATCACGCACACACGCATACACGCACACACGCACACACGCACACACGCATACACGCACACACCCACATACGCACACACGCACACATGCACACGCATACACGCACACACTCACACACTCACACACGCAGACACGCACACACTCACACTCGCACACACGCACACACCCACACACGCACACAGGCAGACACGCACACACGCACACACGCGCATACGCCCACACGCACACACGAACACACGCACATACGTACACACGCACACACCCACACACGCACACACGCATACAAGCACACGCACACATACGCGCACACGCACACACGCACAAACGCTCACACACACACACACGCACACGCAGACACGCACACACGCACACACGTACACACGCACACACGCACACACGCACACACGTACACACGCACACACGCATACACGCACACACTCACACACGCACACACGCACACACCCACCCACGCACACACGCACACACGCATACACGCACACCCGCAAACACGCAACTTCTTGATTTCACTATCAAAGCGCGGTTAATAGTCTATAAATGTGCGTTCCCTCGCCTTCACGTCTTCTTCGATGGCTGAATTTACGTTTTATGCATGTGCTTTCTGTAACTGTGCAACCAAGACTCCTCCATCGCCCTTACACATCATACAATCGGAATCAGTAGTGCGTCAATTTTAAATTAGAATCGTCAGGGTGAATACTACTTTGTTCTAATAACTTAAGTTGCATATTCAAATACACACCTATATAAATGGGGGCGCTACATTAACATACTTCATGCAGGAGTATTATTAAGCGATTTTGAAGAAGTATTTACAAAACTTATACCGCAGTGGTTATTATTTAAGCAATGTTGACGCTGAGGAATTCTAAAATCTCATTCTGTAAAGGAATCGTGATAAGCAAGTTTCAGAGGTCCTTCACGATCTTGGTTAAGCTCAAAAGGCTACAGAGAATATCGCACCGGGACACTAAAAATCCAAATGTAATAAGTAATATATATATATATATATATATATATATATATATATATATATATATATATATATATATATATATATATATATATATATATATATAGGACACCCCTTATTTATTATTCTACTGGTCAGAAGCTTTTTCGACAAGCCTTCTATCAATACAAGGTTTGCAAAGATCTAATGTAAAATCCAGGTTGCTAAATTTCGAGAAACTTTTCTGCTTAAACCATAAAATCGAGTGGGCCTTACGTACAAACACAATTACAAATAAATAAAAGGATGGAATTGGAATTTTTTTAACGTTGCAAGGAAATGCAAAATGTCAAAACGTATGGCAAAGCAATATTAACCGAATTAAGTAGAACAACTTAAAACATTAACAGATAACAAAAGCGAAAAGACAAAGAGAAATTAAAGCTATTTTACACTTATCTTTTTAACAGATACTTAAAGCTGTATCCATATACCCTTATGCTACAATTTTCGCTGATAAAGGTTTGGTTATAACCCAGTAGGTTTTGTGCCTTTTGCTCAGTCGGAGATTAAGATAGGCGGGGTTCATAAATATTATCAGATGTTGCTTTAAATATATATATATATATATATATATATATA
The DNA here is from genome assembly GCA_036346205.1 of Vesta saturnalis. Lineage (NCBI taxonomy): Eukaryota > Metazoa > Arthropoda > Insecta > Coleoptera > Lampyridae > Vesta > Vesta saturnalis. The sequence goes on from JARFJB010001985.1 coordinate 118,911, forward strand.
TATATATATATATATGTTTGGTTTACAAATTGATGTGATGACCTGAAACTAAATTGTTAAATAAAAGGGCGCCAACTCGTTTTATGGAAAAACAAGTAAACCATGAATATAATAAATTATTATAAGTTTTTTTTTGTTATGAACGGATAAGTTCAAAAGTAAATATGTAATTAAAAATTATTAATTTTATTAAATACATAAATAAAAAGTTTAGCTCGGGTAGAATTTAAATCTACGACCTGTACTATGCTAGAGTACCGCGCTAACCAACTACGCCATCGAGATTCAAGCCCCAATCGATGCAAACTTTGTCTTTATGTATGTAGAACTGATATAAATTCTAAATATAAAGAGGTTACAATCAAATTACTTATATTAATAGAATGTGAGACTGCAATATCACAAGGATTCACACGTACCAAAGCAACTTGAAAATTATTAAATTATTACATGTTTTTGTTATGAACGAATAAGTTCAAAAGTAAATATGTAATTAAAAATTATTAATTTTATTAAATACATAGATAAAACGTTCACATAAAGACAAAATTTGTATCGATTGGGGCTTGAATCTTGATGGCGCAGTTGGTTAGCGCGGTACTCTAGCAAGGTACAGGTCGTAGGTTCAAATCCTACTCAAGGTAAACTTTTTATTTATGTATTTAATAAAATTAATAATTTTTAATGAATATAATAAAGTTAAAAAAAATTTACAAGATTTATTTACTACCTTAATTTTGATTATAAATGAGAATATCTTAATGCTAGTGTTAGTAATGATTATTTAACTTAAGTAAAACTAATTTATGGAATTATTAATAGAAATAAAATACCTTATTTTGATTATACTGTACTTCTGTAGGTTCCGAAATGGCGGCTTGCTGAATCAGCGCTTGGAAATTTCATAGCATAAATTTTACATGGGGGTTGAATAAAACTGGATTCGGTTGCATTAAAATTCTCCAAATGTATTAATCTTTTTGCTGGTTTAATGGATATTAAAATTTCACTTCATAGTAACAAAAGTTATTGCGTCATTATTGGTTGAACGTAATTACATCGTAAACTAACTAACAGTAAAATGCAATTGGTTAAGTCATTATGCGGATAAATAAAATAAAGTAAAACGTAAAGTAGAAACAAATAAAAAGTGCCTGAAAAAGCAATAATCTCAAACTGTTGTATAAAAGAGTCGCTAAAGTAGTCTTTGGGCTTGAACATGTGAATCAAATGTACAAACAATATGCGTACGAGTTTATTTTTACAATAATTAAAAGCAACTATGATATGCGACACACGCTGCACGAAATGCATGTTAAGTTGCCTAAATTAATGTAAATTTTATTAACAAACGTCAAGAGTTTGTTACAAAGCTATTACCATTTCCTTCAATACAAATATGCACTCTTCTTCTAAAAAATAGTCTAACACTGCTTAGCATATCTGCATTTATTAAACGGAATGTATTGCGTATTCTTTTTTTCATGTCCTCGGCAGCTGTTGGTCTAAGTTTATACACCAGATCAACTGATTGCTCCTCCTATGCCTATTCAAACGATTTGGAAAGGTTTCATTTATATTATTGTCGAACTACTTGATGGTAATGTACAGGGTCTCCATTCTGCTGCTGCCACATGATTCTTCGCGTATGTAAATCCACATTTTCCATCAGAAATCGGAGATAATTTTGGGGAAATTATTAATAACTCTAGATTTTGAGCCAATAAAACATTATGATCCACTGCACTTAGACTATGTACCATATTAATTAGTTCTTGACGAGTAAAATTCATCTTCCCAAAAAAATGACAGACTGTAACATTGGCAGAAGTCCACTCGATTTTTATTGTTTTAAGCAGAAAAGTTATTTGAAATTTAGTTATTTTAGGATAGCAACCTGGATGTTTACATTGGACTACACAAACCTTATATTGATTGAAAGCTTGTCCAAAAAGCTTTGGCCAGCATAATAATAAATAGGGGGAGCCATTTGAGTTTTTGATTTTTTTTATTTACCGTGTTTAAAAAATCGCAGTAAACACATGCGACTGAGCAGGTTGTTGACTAAACACTTAAATGATGCCGCAAGTATTCAGCAATCAAACGGCGTTAATTACTTTGACTTATCTGCAAGGATTTGGAAAGTAATAATTTTTGAACAGACACCTGCATTTCGACATTCTGGCCAAAAAAGGCGCCAAAAATAAAATTTGATGACAAATAAGTTAAAACGACCATTTTAAAAGTGTTTCGTAATTTAGCATAGAATCCAAAAATAAAATCAAATTGTGTAGTTTCCAATTAAAAAACATAACTTTAGTGTTTCTTTAATATTGGGACACCCTGTGTATAAACTGCAATATTTTTAAACTGTGTACCAGAGATCTAAGAAAAGGAAAAGTCAATATATATATATATATATATATATATATATATATATATATATATCACCAGAGGTTCGGCACTATTCGAGTTGTAACAATAGTTGATAATAAGTGCGTTCGGATCTCCTATTTCATATGACTTTGGGAATCTGCCTCAACCGTCATGATTCCTAAATGCAATTCGGACCGAACAATAAACTCATTTTCATGTAGGCAGTTACCTTTCTCTGCACCTGCTTTGGGCAAATCCTAGCGAAAAGATCAATAGACCTTCTTGAATCAAATATTCTACAGACAGTCTAACTTCTGACCCAACAAGCTTTTCTAAGACTGCCAGACTGAAAGATATTAAAGAGCCCAAAGTTTTCACTTCTTTTAATTATTATATAATTAACCAATTTCTCTTAAATTACAGAATAATCAAATAATCAATTTTATCCCATCTGCTGTCGATACGAGAAGTGTTGAGAATATTTTACGTCAAAATCTTCTCTATTCCCACTACTTAAACAATAGCCAATGTCTGACTGAACGCCAGTAACAGACACCGTACAATTCTACAAGCCGCGCTATTAGAGCGAGTTTTTAGTCTATTTGCATGCTAAAAGGTTCTCCTTTCTCCCTTGGCCTCTATGGCCCGAATATACCTTCTTTTGCAGATAAGTTTTTTCAACACCTGTACACACTCCCTTAGACAACTTAACGACGGAAGCTCAATTGACAAATTTGTTGTCTACGTACATTGGTGCATGTACAGAAAGATTGTCTAAATTCTGCCGGCACCCATAGTGTCCTCCAGACAGTACAACGGAGAGCCTGTTCAGGTTTACTAGTGGACCCCAAATACAAAATTACACACAAGTACTTACACGCCTTTACCGGCACCTTACAAGGTGCAGAGCGTTAACCAGTGTAAACTAGACCCAAATTCGATAATTATTTCTTGCCAAGAAACCCAAACATTACAGATTATGTAAATAAAAAGGAGTATTAAATTCATCTCACTTAGCGTAGTTGCGTGTTTCATAATTTACTTCCTTTACCAAGTCCTAAAGCTGAGCCCTAATTACATTGTATTACTATAGTTACTATTAATTTACTTTCTTGTTGTAAATTTTAGCATAAGTGAACGGTTATGCAGCATTATAAACGTTATACGCTGTATGTATAAAACTTTTTACTGTTTGCCAGTGTGAAAACCAAGGCAGCAAACACTTTGTTGTATCAAACAGAACTCACGCGAAATTTTCAATGTTGAGCCAAGCCACCGTAAAGTATATTAAAAGTGGGTGTAGCCCGTCAGGCCACCTACATCATTTAGAATTTTTAACCACCGTGACTGCGGCTTAGCGGTATTTTTCACAAAGTCTACCATGATGGTCTAACTCAAAAGCTCTAACCCATAGGTCCTTTTTCAGTTTACGAAGTTCCTATTCTACTATCCTATCAACTGTGACTGTTCCCAGAGTTTTTCTCGACAAGCAGGCGAACGTAAAGGTTCCGTCTTGGCCCCATACTGCACTTAACTTTAGCTCACGGTATTCCAAGTGTAATAGCTCCAGAAATCCTTTGACACAGTTAACCACTGAAATGTCTGCTAGTCGGCGAGGTGGATTTATGAGTCAGACTTTAGACAAATTTGAACTACAATTCGTAATCATTATAATTAGTATAATCAAGCAAAACATAAACTTAAATAAAACACAACTATCACCCATTAATCGACTGTCCTGTCCCATTGTACACTACCGTAAATCCAAAACTGTAAAACCCAGTATTTTCCTACCGTACCTACAGCATACCGACTGTGCAAATCAAGATACAACTCGTTAACATTGCACTTATATCAGACAGATTCAAGACATTACAAACAAGCTACACAAATATGTAAAGAACCAGCGTCCTTTACGTATGCTTTTTAGAATAAATTATTTGCGGACCATCCTATATGTAAGATTTCAAAAGTTTACGCGATATTGCACAACGAATAATTTATTCATCACCGCTGACGTGTATTTCTAAGAAACCGTAAGTTTTGCACGTCAGAACGATTACAACCAATCGCATAACGGCATCCCCCGCACGGTAGCCGCGAAGCCGCCCACAGATGCACCTTTATAAACCCGCGACGCGCGTGAAAAAGGAGAGATGAATCAAAGTCGATTCAAGTCAAGCCGATATCCAGCAGCCGCCACCGTACCTTTGAGTAAGCACCGACCTGTTATTCACCGTCGAAGAGTCCATCGCGATCGGATGATAACGCGCACCACGACGCACCGGGCAACCTAAAGTTTAACCCTGTACTGCTATTGATAGACACGTAAGTTGTAAAGTTATACAATCTGACAATTTACAATCAAACACTACAGACCGTAAATAACTCCGGGCTGAGTCTCCAGGAGTTATACAAAGTACACTAACACCTAGAGAGTCACGCAGGGTAGATCCCGACGTAACTCGCAAATACAAAGTACACTAGAGTGCCACGAAGGGTAGATCCCGTCGTCACTCGCCAATACAAAGTACACTAACACCTAGAGTATCACGCAGGGGTAACCCCCGACGTAATACCTGAGGGTGAAGGGTTGTTACAGGGCTGTAAAGACCTACGACCTTTCTCTTAGTATATCCAGTAAAGACAGGCCGTCGCCTACGTTTTCTGAGCATTACTGAAATCCCGCTCGAAACTCACACATACAATACATACAGACAAACACGATAACCGTACACGGTGTCTTTAATCGCAGGAGAGTACACCCGAAACCTGGTGTATAAATTTGTAGTCCATATAACCATCGTAAACACCTGGTGCGAGATTGTTTGTAAATAAGTTAGATAGTAAGTAGATTATTTTATATTTACGTAAACCTATTAGAGTAGTTTTAATATCAAGTATTTTGTTCCCTTGATTGATTATAGATAATTAGACTTAGTATAGAGATCCGTAATTAATTCTGTTAATTAAATAATCTAATTGCCTAATCAAACCGGTTATAATTAAAGAAAGACAGTCCCGAGATCTCGCATTTGCATACGCGCATTTCGCGTGTATTATTTCCCGGGAGTAGGACATACTCGCTTCAGCGCTCCAGAGTTACTAAAGTATAAGCACGATATTGATTTTCTCAATCCCCGCAACGACTCGAGTTCATTGCGCTGGCGCCGCCGACCAACAACGGTATCAAGGATAACGCTCTCGCTACTGTAAATACAGGACCGTAACCTAAATTTTACCTCTTAGGTAAGGAGTAGATTACAAAGAATATCTCTGTTCACAGAAGCGACTACGCACACAGTGACAGGCCGCCCACCAGGAGAACGAGCCGCCAGGACCAGGAACAAGAAGTCCCAATACATTTTTGTTAATTACTTTTTGTTTATTGTTGATTTTATTTAATATACATTTTAAAAACGCTTTAAGGTATTTATTTAAGGTGACAGTGTTAAGCCCATCCAGTACTTAATATGAACCACACCCCGTTTATAAAATAAACACGATTGAGCAAAGCCGAGGCAAAATAAAACCGCGTTGGGTTACCAAACCAGAAGGGCGCAATACATATTGCACCTACAAAAAAAGGCATATTATAAATAGAAGCTGCTTAAACAATCTTTCGTACTTCATACACTTCCCTTAATTACTTTCAGTACCTAAAAAATAACAGGGAACTTTCAAAACCAAATCTAAGTACTCTCCTTTCTCTATACGCAATGTTATATCATGAATTCTCAGAACTTCTTTATAATACTTTATGTGGCTTAAGATAACCTCCACTACCAGAGGACATGTCGACTCTTTATTTTGTTACATGTTTTTGTAGTCTTTAAAATTCTCTTTCCAAAAATTTAACACATATGTAAATTCAGCGCTTTACGATGGATTCGCCTTTAAAATAAAAAGGAAACGGAAAGTTTCAAAATAAAACAAATGACTGAAAAACAAAAATAATTTTAATCAAATTGAAGGAGAATATACATAAAAATGCTTAAGTGTAGAAGAAGAAAGAACAGTAAGCTTTCAAACCTGTCAAAGAACTGAAGAACAAATAGCAAGTAATACAGGAAAAAACCTGATGATCCTAAGGACTGAGCTTACGAGTCAAAAAAGGTTACACGTAATTAGACCACTAGCACTCCCTATATTGTATTACAGCTTTATAGTGGTAGAATGGAGAATGGACGAGATTAAAAACCTGGACAGAGCAACTAGAACACTTCTCACCATACAGAAAATGGATCACGCAGGAGTGGATCTCAACTGCACACGTAGAAGCAGCTATAGTAAGTTATCGGACAGATCTGTAAATCTAATTAGTGAAATGGACCAAAAATTAGCCGATGAAGTTAAAACAACGCTTGAACTCTATTTACTAGCTGAAACTAGAAAATACGAAAACTGTAATATACAAAGCATATATCAAACCACTCCAAAGGAAAATGAAAAAATAAAATAATGCATGATCAGGTCTAAAGATTTACAGTAAAAAAAGGGTATGTATACCCATATTTGTCTTTTAACTGACAGTCCAAAGGAAATATAACGTGTAAACCAGAAAGTGTAATTGTGTCTGCACAAGATCAAGCTTTAAGTACCAAATACTACGCTAAACACATTCTGAAACAAGACAAAGATATCAAATGCAAAATATACAATACTCAAGAAGAGACGATTATCCATAATATGCCAAGTTGCCCCATTTTTGTAAAAACAAACCAAAATATACACAGGTATGACGCAGTAGTAAAGAATTAATCACTGAATATGTCGAGATATTGGCGTTAAAGTTCTGAATAAGTGGTATGAGTACTCTCGGCAACAAGTCACAGAAATAGAGAATGTTACAAATTTATGAAATCAACAGATTCACACAGATAGGACCAGCAGAGTAAATAAAACCGGCAATGTGATTAAATAAGGATTGTCAAAAAAGCTATCATTTGATATGTTAGTGCAACACTTTGATAAACGTATAATGCCAACTGTGAAATCTAATTTTAGCTAAGAACAGCTAGACCTTTAATAATTAAATATTATTAAACTAAATTGAACATGACAAGTTAGACACCCTCACCGGTCGAAGGCTAACAGTGAAAAATCTCATAATCGAAAAAAAAATTTAATAAAATTGAATCAAGTTATAGTATAAGCATAAAGTTGTGAAAAAATTGATAAAAGCATTCACAAATAGAAACTCAACATATCATTTACAAGTCTAGTGAGATCAAACAAAGAAATAGCTTTGGTTAATAATTCTAATTGTCATTGTGTACTGAAAACGTTTAATATGATTTTTAATTTTAACTACATATGATAAATTATTGTAGTGCTGTGGAATCCTAACATATTTGATTGGTAAAGTATTTAATCGAAGATCTAAGAAAAAAAACAGCAAAAAACTTAGACACACCAGAAGCTAAAACTAAGATATACCATTGGCCTTTCTTTAATTTGAAGTTGCCAAAACCTATTTAAACAGAGATTTTATTCTTGTCTATTAAAGTTACTTGGATGTTTATGTATCTCAATACCTTCACGTTGCAAACGAATGTAACCATGAGTTTGTCTTTCACAATGTTTCCATATTATCAAATTAAACATCATGATTTAAATTATTTACCGCATGCTCAGCCACTGCAGACTTCTTTGGTTAACCCAATCTACAATGCTCATCACGTACTGTATGCAAAACCGTGAACATTTCACGTAGAGTAAATTCTCCAAAGAGTAACTCATACCATGCGTTATAAGATCTTAAACGTAATGAAAACAGAATAATATTACAACCAGTTAACGGCAATGCAACTATAAAAAAATAACTGTTGGAACGACAAACATCGCGAACTCCCAAAAACTACGTGAATTTTTTATTTTTATAAACGGTATCCATCCAAGCATTCAAAAGGAAACTAATGAAAGTTTACCGTTTTTAGACATACTAGATTTTAAAGCAACGTTGTCTATCTTTTAAGGTCTACCGAAAACGGACACACCTCCATAACGTTAAAACATTGGTGTAGGGAAGAGTAGTGTACAGTGAGACATGTGCCACAGTGAGACAGTACAATATTTGAGGCTCTGACAATACTGTTTGCATTAATACTTGCTTAATCTTTTTTGCGTGTCAGACTCACCAACGAAGTTTCGTGACAAAAGTAAATGTTGCATATGCAGCGTCGATTAGTATCTTTTGATGTGCCTTCAGTTAGAATTTTGAGATTAGTGGTGAGCAAAGTTTAGTTACTTGTGCATACATTTACGTTGCGATAGTTTTTCGTTTTAGTTTAGATTACAAAAAATTTACCGGTGGGATACACTAAGACAATCCTAGGTGAGACAGGCTTAGACGCGTCTAATTTTTATTATTTAAAAAATGGCAAGAAACAGAAAAATAAAAACTGAAACAGGGGCCGAAAACTAAATTAAAAGTGCCGTAAAACTGGTAATTGACGTAGGGTTTTTATTGCAAAGAGTAGCGGAGCTAAAAGGGGTGTCATTTCAGGCATTAACAAGGTAAATCGTGATAGGAAGGAAGAGTAGAGCTACATTGGAAATGGGTTACCTGGGTACTCAATCTATTTTATTTGAGGTACGTAAAAAAACAAAAAGATAACACCAAAAATAAAAAAAAATTCGAATGTGGCCTTTCTACGAATGCCGTCAAACTATGGCGAAAGAGCAAGAAAATGTATTACCAGATAACATTGAGATTTGTTTTAAAATGAATTAAGGTCTAACAGCTCTTGGATGTCGTCGCCTAGAATACGAAATGGCACAGAAAATAATATCCAAGTTCCAAGTAAGTGGTCAGAAAACAAAGCTACCGGTCTTGCATGGATGAGAGGTTTTTAAAATGACATCCTACTCTAAGTATCACACAACCAAAGCTTTGGAGCCTCTCGCATACTACACCTTTAATAATGTTGACATTAAATGTTGGAGTTAAAACAGGTTTTAAGTAGACACGAAAATTTTGCCAATGGTTCTAGAATTTGGAATTAGATTAAACTAGGACGACCACCTTCTAGAAACAAAACGAGTTACCATTTGCAAAAGGTCAAGCAAGTAGTGGATAATGAGGACTGATAGTCTCAATCTACTGCTTTATAAGTGTCTCAGGAAACACGAATCCACCAACTATTTTATTTCCTAGGGGAGTTTTAAACCGCACATGTTTCGCAACGCACGTCTGGTAGCTTGGGAATTGCAACACTCGGGCTGGATGACCAGCGAACTCTTTGTGAAAATTACGCCATTTTATAAGCGGTACCAAGTCGTCATTGGAAAACTTAACATTATTGATCTTTGTCAACCATGAAAGTCACCTTCAATTTAATGTATTGACTTAGCCAAGGCTAATGGGGTGACTATTTTAACCTTTCACTGAAGCAATAAATTGCAACCATTAAATGTAGGCGTTTGTTTTTCATTTAAAGCACACTACAACCGAGCTGTTGACTCCTGGTTTATGCTCCACCCCGACGTATAATCCAGACGTGTCTACAGAAGACGATTTTTTCTAAGCTGCGTTACAGCTAGGACTGAACAGTCCACATTCCCATTACTAAATTATCAGTTTTAAATTCTACTAAAATAGCGAAGAGCAGCAAAAGATGTAACTAATGCAAAACCTTTGTGAAAAAGGTTTAGCCAATAGTTATGATTCTATGGCCCCAACCATAACAACGAAAGAATGTTTAACCCATTACGAGTTCGATGGTTTCCCAAGGCCGCTCGAAGAAAATAGGTGCAAAACAGAAAGCGCGAAAATAGTTCTATTTCAACAAAACCCCCAGAAAAATTACTGTTGGAAAAGGAAGAGTCGTGCGTGTGCGTGTGCGTGTGCGTGTGCGTGGGCGCGTGCGTTCGTGCATGTGTGTTTGTGCGTGTAAGCGTGTGTGCTTGTTCATGTAAGTGTGCGCGTGTGCGTGCGTGCGTGTATGCGTGTGTGTTTGTGTGTGTGGGTGTGTGTGTGTGCGTGTGTGTGCGTGTGTGAGTCTGAGTCTGTGAGTGTGTGAGCGCGTGGCTGTGTGAGTCTGTGAGTATGTGAGTGAGTGAGTGGGAGTGTGCGTGAGTGGGGAGTGTGAGAGTGCATGAGTGTGGGAGTGCATGAGTGTGTGAGTGTATGAGTATGTGAAATGCTAAATTACTGTAGCAGCTTTTCAACATTTTTGAAATAACTATAATAAAGGTTCACTTAGTTAATAGAACTCTGTGGTTAAACTTCAACGTAAAGAAGTATCACATTTATACGCATCACATAGAGTATAAAATCTTATTGTATCGTGAATGAGCATGAAATGTATGTAAGTGAAACTATCTTAAGGCATCTAACAATGAATAATCAGAAGCACCTACTTTATTCTTAAACTTACAGTTGAAAATGTAGAGGTGTGGTATAATATAATTTAGTTGAAATGCTGTTAATCGTGCTTTAATAAGTCACATAAGTGGTTGATTATTGGAGGAAATAGTCCATATTTAAAGGGATATTGGAACATCGGATACACCTACTACATTACCTATTGATGTGCTAATAGTTACCAGAAAATTATCTCGTATGGGAACAACTCGTAAGTAAGACAGTGACGTAATAATTAAATTGACGATTAGATGGTTAAGTACTAATACTAATTTTAGGTTCTGTATTATACATATGAATATGTATGTCTATCGTTATAATATTTTTTTTATATATTGCAACTTAACCATTACAATTTGTTTAAAATACGTTTTTTTTTGTATTGTTGTTAGTTGTAAGATAGATAGCTAACAGGGACATACGTGGTTTAAAGTTTTCATGATTGTACCTCTCAAATTTACATTTTATCGATCTTTAAGATTTTATTGCTTTATTTAGTGATTTAAACTGAGTGGTCAACAAAGATTAAACATGAGTTTTTAAAATAAGCCCGGAAATTACCCATAGGCTGAACTTATTCTATCTAAGATTTTGTTTTTCTTTAGACAAGAAATAAATTCGGATTATAAAAAGGAACTACTTGATAAACTAAACGCAGGTTCAGTTAATTAATTACTGGCTAGATTTGATATAACAGAAAAACTGCATTATACGGGCTGTTCCATAAATATACCGACAAACTTTTAGGGGTGGTAGGGGACATCAAAACACAAATAGTCCGCTTCGTTTTCGAGACACAGGATGTCGAACTTTGTTAAAAAATAGTTTTTAGATATCAAAAAAGAAACGCTTCAACTGATGTTAATGAAATTTTCCAAATTTGTTACGAACCATGCATCTTTTGAATCCATTACAGTAATTCCTCACAATACAAGTTCTTCGTCTGTACATCGTCGCCTGGATAGCCCGCATGGAAGAGTTTGAAGAAGAAGTTCTACAACGTATGGAGAACAATCCATCTACAAGTGTTCGAGCAATTGCACACAATATGGACTCATCCAGTATGCCCCCGGTATGGCGTGTCATGAATGAACAGCTCCTGTATCCCTACCATTTACAACGAGTAGAAGGTTTAAAACCTGAAGACCTTTGGGTCGCACCTTAGAGCCTTACTTCGGGAGAATATTATTGTTTTATGATGAGGCATGTTGCACGCGCGATGGTTATTTTAGTAGTAGAAACAACCACATTTGGGGTGACGAAAATCCTCGTGTCATAGTCTCTAAAAAACACCAGCAACAATTTTCTGTAAACATGTGGGCCGGTATTGTTGGAGAGAGTATAACAGCTTACTTGCTGCCTGCTCGTTTAAATGCAAACTTTTATTTTCTGCAAAATGTTTTACCGGGAGTATTAGAAATTGTCTCCCTGGACATTAGGGTCAACATGTGGTTGCAGCGTGATGGAGTTCCTCCACATTTTGGATGGGAGGAAGAGGTCCTGTGGACAAGCCGTCGCGTTCTCCCTTGATTTCTTCCTTTGGGGTTACCTGAAATGTTTAGTTTACGAGACACCCATTCGTAATGAGGAAGATCTTGTCGCAAAAATAATGGCCGGTATTGCCCAAGTAGAAGATATCCCTGGAATCTTCGATAGGGTGCGTGAGTCAATGATCCGGCGGTGCAATATTTGTATGGAAGCAAATGGTCAACATTTTGTACAATTGTTGTAAACTATAATTTCATTATAATGCAATGCTCTTAATAAATATTAATAAATGAAAGGTTATTTTTACAAATTTTAATACCTTTATCCTTATTTCCTTATTTAATAACTAGTATTATTATTGTTATTATTAAATATTATTGACTTTTTACAGGTTTAAGTCATTGAAATTATAATTAAGGTGGCTTTCCATAAATTGAAATTGAAGAAAGTCATATCACAATTTAAATTGATAGCATCTTCCCTACCGTGGACAGAGCTTATATTCTTTTTGTTTAACAAAAAGAAAAAATTATAATTACATTCTAAATCAGACTATCAAGGGTGAGCTTGGGAGATCATATTTTTTATCTATTATTTCAATACTAATACATTACACAAAGTGTTGTCCACTATGGTGCTCAGTAGTTGGTTAAGGTAGCAATACTATAGGACCACATTAAGTCTCACTGTGGACCACCATGAGACACAGTGAGACTATTAGCGTTTTAAATTCATATTAATTTTTCTTGGTTTTTTAGCAACACAAAAGTTAAGGTACATTATACACCATTTTAAGTTAAATGAACTGGTTTTGAAAACATCTGGATTAAAAAAAATCGTCTCACTGTTATTTAACGAAATCACTACAAGCTAATAGAGATTTACTTAAAGATATTAATAATGTTATTACACATGCTAGACATAACCATAAAGAAAAACTAGTCCTTAGTGTTGGTACTGATTTTCTTCCTTTTATAACTAATGTTACAGATAGAACTTAAAAAAATCCTGATTGATCATGGCATTGTGACCTATAAAAAGATTAAGGAACATTTAAGGTGACCTCGAGATGTTTAAAAGACATTGTCTTCTTCTGAAGTGTATAAGTCATTTGTTCTTGTAGAAAAATATACATTGGGACCACAAAACGTAGATTTGACACAAGGCGTAAAGAACATATGAGATTTTGTAGATTTAAGAAGAATAATTTAAATCACGACATTCAATTTGATAATATGAAAATATTGTTAAGACAAACGCATTATTCTGTACGTTTACAACATGAAGCTATTGAGATACACAAACATAAACAACATTCAATACGTAGGAAGAAAATCTCCGTTTAAATAGGTTTTGGCATCTTATAATTTGAAACAGGCACAATGGTACGTCTTAAGTTTAGCTTTTTGTATGTCTAGGTTTATTTGCTGTGTGTTTTGCTAGACCGTAATGTAAATTTTTTACAAAGTAGATATGTTAAGTTATCACAGCACTATAAAAATTTAACGCATGCAGTTAAAATTTTAAATCATATTAGACGTACACATTGTGTTTTGACTGCACAATAACAATTGCAATTATTAATTAAAGACTATTTCTTTGTTAAGCTTGACTAGATTTCTAATTGGTATGCTGAATTTCTATTTGTGAATGCTTGTATCAATCTAAAACTAATTTTTTCCCAACTTTACACTTAGGTCATAATTTTATTAAGTTTTGGTAAATTTGTTTTTTGATTATGACATTTTTCCCTGATAGCTTTCGTCCATTAGAGGGTGGTCTAGTTTGTCATCTTTAAAGCAGTTTAATAACATTGAATTTATTAAGGAACTATCTGTTCTTTGCTTTGGCTTCACACGTTAATTACTAAATAAAAAGAAAATTGTGTCCGATGAAATGCAAATACCTATCTTTTTTTAAATTTCAGAAGTTATTTTTTATTTTATTATTATTATTCCCAAATTTCCAATGTAGTACTTACCGCAATCAATATCAGTTTTCATAACAGTTCGTAACGAAAATGAAATTACCTACGTTAAATTTAGAAACCTTCAACACAGAATCTCTTTTGGATGTCTTTATACTCACCTACGTCAAGCAAAAAAAAAAGAGTTGGTGTGTAACAAATTTAAAACGTCAGAGTATAAATAATTAATGCAATTAAATGGGTACAGTTGCCTCGTAATGTATCAAACATGATACTGCTTCACGTAAATAAATCCGTACAATTCTATTTTCGTGATATGTCAGTAAATGATATTAGTGTCGGAAGCTGTACGGAAATTTAAATATCTTACCTCTTGACAATTCCACATGGGAGTTTTACATATGGATATTAGAGATAAGTTTTGAGGTCGATTCAACCATACAACACAAATTTCCGTTAAACTGATCCAAGAAACTGCCGTAAAATAAAATTCTCTGTAACAAAAAAAATCTTATTTTTCATCAAGCTTTCCAACAAATTAAAATCAAGACTTGGAAAAAGAGACAATAAATTTGTTTAGCTTTAATATTAGACATTTCGCAATTAATGTCCCTTTCTTGTTATTAATTCGCGTTTGTTTCGCGTTTTAAATGATGGGGATTTCATTAAAATAGAAACTTACGAGTTTGCGAGAGCAGCGGGAGGTTTTACTTGTCTTGTCCGGATGTTTGAAGGATCAGCAAGATCGGCTACAGTAAGCGTAACTTGAGGATTTCTGGTCCCAGGTTTAGGATATCGCAAAGAGCGAATATCCGGATATAATCGACCTTCTGTTAGCGATCCATACCAAGGAAACTTCAACTCTTCCACCAGGCTATCGTTAAATGATGCGTAAACAATCATATGGCCATCGTTTGATACCCATATTGCATTATTGGTTCCCAAAATCTCTTCTATAAGTAAACATTAACAAAACAAAAATTAAGAGAAATGTTTACCTTCGTATAACCAATCAGGTACTCCGTGACTTACGACTCCTGGAACTGCAGTGTTCGTAATGCGATATGCTGCGTGTGATGTTGGAGATACTCTATAATAAATATCGTAATTGTGAACGATCACTAATCCCTGTCCTCTCGGAGACCACTCTGCGAAAAGAAGATACGGATGTTCATCGATGTCTGGAGTTGGTCGAATTGGAAATTCGTTTCTAATTAAGAACCAGAAAAGAAAAATAGGATTACTCAAAGAAATTATACTTAAGGGTAAATGTAACAGCTGGCAGAACATTCTTATAGTGAAAAAAGACGGGTGGTGTCATTTATGACGCTTAATTTTATCAGTCGTAAATAAATGACAAAGAAAAACGCACGTTATAGTTTTTTTAACACGCAACGGTATACTACAACAAAGTTTTAATCACTGATAAAAATATCTATGCATTCTTAATTTTGCAAAGTTTTTAGTTTAACTAGGATAGAACAACTACGTTATCAACAGAAGTTTAAATATACCACTAACAGTATTACTGGAAATATTAGTATTTAATTTTAACAGAAGCGTATTTTCTTTCCAGGTTATATTTAATAGATTTTAATACAGTCAAAAGAACAAACGCGCGTTCAGTAACAATATATATATATATATATATATATATATATATATATATATATATATATATATATATATATATAATATACGTTATAACGACACGACACTTTTAATTATTTTTTCCTAAACGGTGAGTTTACGTGAAAATGTATGGAGACCTTTTTGTTCGGAATTGATTTCTGATGAATATTGTGTAAACGCGTCATATAAAACAATGGCGTATCATATGTTTTTGTGGAATTTATGTCATGTCATGATATATATATATATATATATATATATATATATATATATATATATATATATATATATATATATATATATTGTGTTTATATTCACAGTATTTATTCCACTATGTCTAAACGGTTTGAGATAATTTAATTCTGCTTTCGTGAGGTACTGTAGCGGTCAATTACGCCCTCAGTAAAAATATTTACTACTATACAGGGTGTCTCATAAATATGTGGAATACCAAAGTTGCGTTTTTTTAAATAAGACCCTGTATATTTTACCCAATACTTCGATTTATACTTTCGAAACAAGACAAAAGTTATTACATACTATAGGTTTATTATGAACCTGAAGAGATTTATGACCCATTTTCTATGAAAAACAAGGTCATCTTTAAGAATTTCTTGTGAATTGACCAAATTACATTTTGCAAGCTAATCAAAAATTATCAAAAGTCTTCTAATATTTGGCAGATGTTTTAAAACTGAAGAAAATTTGATTGTTGTACAGTGAGAGTTACAAACACAAAATATCATTTATCTCATTTCTTTAAACCCTATATTTCATTTGATCAGTCGTTAGAGCTTCTCGTGGGCTTTCCAATGATACCCCATACTGAATTTCCAAAATGATTGGTAAAGTCATTTTCGATAAACTGAGAATTACAGCGCATTTAACTACTTTCTTGTCACTAAGGTAATCTTATCACGTTATTTTAACCCTGTCGCCTTATACTGGGGTTCTAATGATGCAGAATTGTTCACTAATACATTTATTTGATATTTGTATTGGTATCTATTATTATCTGTGAGTGCTTCTTCATAAAAATGAATGTTTCAAAAGAAGAAATGTGTCAGATGATATACGTTTTGGGAGAATGCCATTAGAATTGTCTTTTGGCGAAAAGAGTTTACAAGCAAAAATTTCCAAATGTAAGACATCTGCAAGCGACCACGTTTAGGAAAGATAGATTTTATGCTTCGGGGAGTGTAAGTTATTGCAGCCCCATAAAAGAACCATACTTAATAAAGATGGATGAGAAGTTAAAGATGTTACTTCATTTGCAAGAATATCAAATCAAATTTCAACAGAAAACGACATGAGCTTGTACATAAAATTATCAACGAAGAAAAATATCATCCGTACAAAATTATTTTACATCACGGTTAGCATAATTTGTTTCTCCACTATTGAAATATTAAAATTTTGTACGTTCCAGAGTTGTACGGAACTGACCTTTAAAATCGATTGAATTTTTGTAATTAAATGATAGAAAATATTGATGGTGATCCCGACTTTCTTCGTCTCATTTTATTTAGTGATGAAGCGAAATTTAGAAACGATGGGCACCTCATTCGCCAATATATGCATTATTATTCCACAGAAAACCCACACTGAACGATAGCATCTAGACAACTGTAAACACATTAAGAATATCTTAGGAACAACAATGTTTATATGCTTGGTGTTCCGATAATTGCTAGGGTGAATAGAATATTAAAAAATAATGTTAGTTTGGTTATAAACATGTGTCCGAAAATGCCTCCTTAAGAAGGAAAGGGAAAGGGCCACGTATTTCATTCCCCCACGGGGAAGGGCGGGCTTCTCGAGCTTTCCGAGCTCCTTCAGCCACAATCACGAATTACCAGCATACATACATATATTACGTATATATGCATGGTGGGATTAAGGATGGGTGTGGTCAGGATAGGATCGGAAAGAACGGAGTTAGGGTTCTGAGGGGAAAAATACTACCCCAGCATTCGCCTAAGTAGTCGCACATGGTGTGCACGTACGCAGTAACCATGAGGCTACATGTGTATGAGGAAAACCCCTGAAAAACCTCATACAAGGTAGACGGTAATGGGAATCGAACCCATTACCTTCCCAATGCTAAGCAGGCCGTGTCACCACTACGCTACCAGCTCGATCTCCTTAAGAAGATACGGCCCTGTAAAAGTGGCCCCAAAAATTCATTTTTTTAATTATCTCTGAAACGGTTTAAGATACCTAAATGAAATTTAGACCACAAATAGCTTTGATAAGGTCATAAAAGATAGTATATACAAATTTTTAATATTTTGTACAGGAGAGTCACTTATTTTGTTCACAAACTTTTTTTATGCGGATATTTTAAAATTTTTGGGCAAAAATAATATTTTTTAAACAATTTGCCACAAAAAAAGGTGCTCTTGCTGAAAGTAAAAAATTACGGGTTTTGGAGTTATTTGAGGTTTTAACATGTTTTACCTAAAACAAGAAAATAGAAGAAATACTGAGTTAATTTGATTTACTTGAATTAAGTAGGCTTAGACTGCAGACACGCGGTTTTTTTTTGTTTGACAGATTCGTTTGACACATTTTTTCCATTTCTTTTGTGTTATTCGTTGTTTTTTTAAATTGTTTCCTTTTTTAAGTTCTAAATCATTTACAATGTTTTTACCTCATAGTTGTTTCTGAAACAATCATTATTCCCTGAGGTAGTTTTATTTAAAATAATTTATTAATTCCAAAAAACCAGTAATTTTGTTGACTGTCAACAAGAGTATCTTTTTTTGTGGCAAATTGTTTAAAAAATACTAATTTTGCCCAAAAAATTAAAAATATCCCCATGAAAAAAAACAAGATATTAAAAATGTGTCAACACTATATTTGATGACCTAATCAAAAATGAAGTGAAATACCTAAATTTCATTTAGGTATTTAAAACCGTTTCAGAGATAATAAAAATAGGATTTTTGGGGTCACCTTTACAGGGCCGTATCTTCTTAAAGAGGCATATTCAGACACATGTTTATTAACCAAACTAACGTTATTTTGTAATATTCTATTTACCCTTGAAATTAGCGAAACGTTTTTGACACACTCAGTACTTACAAGAAATGCTTTAGAAGGTTCTTCTTACTTTTATTTAAAAATGTACCCTTCATTAACCCACATATAAATGACCCAACAAAAATGTTAAAATTTTTACCATTTAGCCGCTGTGGAACACATCGTGAACGGTGACTCGCCCAGTATTGCATACAAACTTGGACGGTATAAGAGCGAAACAAGATAGGTCACTTGGGTCGTTTCCTTGGATCTTGGTGGTTACTCAACCTGCACTAAGTATTTATCTCTATACTACTTTCTAAAAAGTGTTTTTACTATCTAGTCGACGCAATTTTTTAACCTAATTTGTAGCTCCACACGAGACACTCAGAAATACAGCATATTTAATAAAATGTTGGGATTTTAAAGCTTTGTAGTATTTAGCCCGACTGTCTTGCAAAATAATACACCAAGTGAAAGTACAACTCAAATAGTTTTCGATCTACGTATGCGAACGAATTGTTTTTCCTATCTTTCACTTGAAAGTATAGATCGCGATTCTTGAACAGTGAGTGAATCTGTAATTATAGTATAACAGCAAAGTATGTTGTGCATTACAAGTAAGCCAACAGTAGTTTACTTCTGGATCACTAACCACAGAGGAGGAAATTATAGTCATTTATAGGAGTAAAATACATAAGTGGTGACTTTGTAACAGTATCCTGAAATTGCATATTTAGTACGTAACGAAGTATTGTAATCATGTAAATGAATATTTGCGTATCAGAATCTTTTTTAACCCTTTGAGGACTACTGGTTATCGCTAGAAACCACATATCTACAGTCATACATCTACCATCTTAGTATTTTTCACCGTTAACCCCGCTGATTAATGGCATGCCTAATTTGTGAAAGAGGTTATTAAGAATGACTGGCCTGACCTGATAAGTGTTTATGTTAGTTAGTAAAAAGGCTAACATTGTTCGTAAGAGTGAATATATCTTCAAATAATGGCTGGTAAGTATTTATATTATGTCTATATATTTCATAGAAGTATTGATCGCATGCAATGTTGCTTACTCATTTCTGTAATTACACTTTTTTGTTGTGGTTGTTATGACTAACCACTAGGACTTTGGTACCATTTCCTGATAATATTTTGTCCTTGTTGTGATTAAGTTTTTTTTGCGTTATTTCTTCACAGTAATTTTCTTTTCTAGGTTTCAAAAATAAATGGTCGCCAGTAGAGCTTAAAGCTATGAGTCAATCAGAATTTAATGTAATTTTGAAGATATATCTAGTGATTGCGACTCCATTGATCGGACAAAGAACATGTTATAACGGATGAAATCAGTATTGATGATGCAGTTTCCAATCAAAGAAGAAATCTATTTGATTTAGAAGATGTACCAATAGTTTTCGCAGATGACGTTCTCCAAAACATAGAAACACACACTGACATTTCCAATTACTTGTTTTCAGATAGCATCATTTATCATATGGTTTTCCAGACAAATTTGTACGCATTGCAAAAAATAGTGGTTCCAACCATCAAAACCGAAATAAAATCATTTTTGGGTGTAAGAATGCTAATGAGTTAAAAAAAGTTACAAACACTATTGGTCTTTTGTGGAAGAGCTTCGAAACCATTCTATAAGTTTTCTATTACCACGTGATCGATTTACTTAACTTCTGAGTAATATCCACATAAACGATAATTCAGTGCAATCAAAGTGAGGTGAGCACAACTATGACAAATTATACAAAACAAGGCCATTACTTTCGAAATTGAGAGAAACATTTCGTTCTGCTCTCAATCCTAGCGAGTTTCAGTCAGTCGATGAGTCTATGACAAAGTTCAAAGGTAGAAGTAATTCCTGTCAGTATTTACCCATGAAACCTACCTCCATAGGATATGTGTCCGAATTTCAAATTTATACTGGCAAAGTTGACGCTGATGTTGCGACTCTTTCAGTTGCAGAGAAACCTACTAGCTGATGGGATTTATCACTGCGTAACGGTTCGTAAGGGCAGGAAAGATTACCAAGAGTTAAAAATGGAAAAATGGATAAGTCTATGAAAAAAGGCCATGTAGGTTGAAGAGTATCCACAGATGGATTGGTAGCTTTGAAACGGATGGATCGTCGAGGTGCTTTGTTTTCTGGTAAACTATCATAACCCGTCTATCACGGAAGTTGCAACCAGTAAAAGAAGAAATGGTACGATCAAAGAAATACCATGTCCCATTATGCTCAAACACTATAACAAGCATATGAGATACGTAGATCGATTTGACATGTTGAAAAGTTTACATGAAGTAGATCGTAAGTCTAAAAAACGGTAGCACCGAATTTTTTTTTAATTTATCGACGCAAGTGTGAATCGATTGATATTGTTTCAGCAAAGAAATAACTTCAAACGTATGACATGGAAACAGTTTCGTTTTTCTGTTTATCTGTATCATGAGCATTGATAGGCGCTGTAACTTCTTCTAATAGAGTAAAAACCCAGCCGGCCAATGCTGACACTCAATTAGAAGTGGATCATTATGTGCTAATTGCAGTACATCAAAGGATGTTTATCGTACTATTTAGAATCGTTCTACATGAAACGTCGGTCTGTGCTTGAATAAAGACCGGAATTGCTTCTTAAATTTTCATAAAAAATAGTTACCATATCCCACTGGTTTCTACCAGTCATCACATCATGCAAGATGATCTAGGGCATCTGTTAACCTTAATAAATGTGTTGCAATACTTTAGTGATAAATAACAAGTTTTTACAAATTTTCTGTTTAATTTATTTTGCTCTTTCCGTACTCAAGGGCTTAAGGATGTAAACAGCTCCTTAACAGCTGAATCCTACTTTTAGCTACCTTTGATTTGCCCGGCTATAGATTAGATAGATTAATAAAGGTGTGGTTCGTCGAATAATTATAACAACTACCTAATCTTAACAAATACACTATTTACTTCCTATAAATATAATGCTAAATAACGTACTTTAACTCACCTAAAAATACCTCTAAATAAAACAAACAACCAAAGTAAAACAAACAATAACAAAAATAATAATCAACGACGAATCCTCCAACTGGCTACTCTCTAGACTGGTTCGAGGGGCGTCGGCCCGGTGGGAACTTCCTGACATGTGCATAATTACTGGGGATTGGATGACTAGTAGTGAAGAGAGGCGTGGAAGTACTCTAATGTTTTGTCACACAAAATATGTAACCTGAAGTTGAATACTTTCCCCTAATTCTCTTTATATATTTGGACAATTAAAGTATTTATGCAAATCAATTAGTAATTTAAGTCAAGATGAAATTCATATTTTCTTTTTTCTATGAATTCTACACCTGGTTACACGAAGAATATTTATACAAATTCATTTCTAGAAGCATACAATGGGACTGATAATAAAGACAACGGCCCTTAGTTTCTATAGAATAAATGCCAACCGGTGCTTTATCGATGTTTGTTTTAAAATAAAATAATATTATCGTTTTTATACTACGTAGCTTTAATTTAACTGCTGGTCTTTGCCAATAATTATTTTTAATTATGCAAAAAAATGGAACATGAAATAACGGTGTCGTATACTATAGAAAAAAATTAAGAAACAGTTGGTGGTTTAGCCACCACTTCCTACGAGATGATAATTTCGTATCTCTTTTAAGACACGTAAAAGCTTTATATTTGATTTCCAATTTGCGATTTATTCTTATCGCTTCAAAGAAAATATACAGCAATGGAGTACTTTTGAGAATAGAAATAGAAATTTATACTTTATAAAAATTAAGTTAAATTATTGGAATCGATTTATCCCTTCAGGAATACAAGATGTAGTAATTTAGTAAGTATTCTGGATATGGAACGATGAGTGTTCCGTATATTAATTACTGGAATCCGGAATGTATTTACTCTCGCACGGATAACGGTTCTAACAGGATAACCTGACAAAAACGGGATTTTCTGGAGATTATTATGCGATTAACTGTCTGCAGGTTTTACTGGTTTCCTCGCTCGATCGTGTATTGTTAGATACTTGGCGGTAGGATAGGAAAATATCGACACAGGCGTACACACTGCGATCATTCCCCAGGAATTCTCGATACTGGTATTATGTTGTAAATAATGTTGTCGACATAAGTATTGTTGACTTTGTTACAGTGCAAAACAGGAAGAGGGTCCTACGGCAAACCAGCTGCTCACGGTGGAATGGGAGTGAGTTCACAATGGGTAGACCATTTCATAAGGTAAGGTCAGGAGGCGCCACTAACTTGTTGCACTTATCTGCCGTAATTCCAAGTCAGAAAAATTCCCAGATGTTAAAGGAGGACCGTGAAAGGAAGGAAGTATATGAATAGAAAATTGCTATTTATTTAAAAAAATGATAGATAAAAAAAAGGTGAAAGTTATATCAATAATTAAATAATCGAAAGGTTGATTGGCGTAACAAAAACAATATGTATTAACAAAAAAAAATTAAAGGTACCTTCCCCGAGATCTCGAGTGCCAACTAATTAATATTTTAACTTAAAATAAACGCCTGCTTAGATCTTAAAAAAAATAATAGGTTACTTTTGGCCCCAATTAAATAACGGGTGAGTTACTTTATATTACACATTACTAACAAAAAATAATCAGAGGATGATAGATGATACTGCTTGATGAAATGATAAATGTGAAGGGATGATTGTGTTTTTTTATTAGGCGATGATGAGCGGCGATCGCAACGTAGAGTACGACGAGGAAGGAGAAAAAAAAAGGCCCTAGAGGAAGAATAGGCATAATTTCAAATTATCGATAATTGGCTACTTACAAGATGTTGGATGGCCTTGCAGGAAGCAATTGTAGAATTAGATAAATATATATTTTTATCAACACATAGGCTTGTTTCTGGTTTTCTTTTTTTGTTAAAATCTAGGTGTGCAAAATCTGAAAGGTAATTTACATGGGAATGTGGAAAAGACTGTGTTAAACCTACCTACAAAAAAGTCGTTTTGGATGATCAACGTGATTAGGTCTAGCGAATTTGACTGGTTGTTGGCCGAACGACAAGGATAGAATTATAAGTAAGAAGAAGAAGGGTTTCGATGAGCGGAAAAATTATCCAAGATTTTGAGAATAGGGAAATACCGACAGAATTTACACAACAGTGGCGTGAATTTATTTAACACGTTCGCTGCGCATATGGCAAGCTTGAACCACCCCAGAAACTGAACCCTTATTTTCGTCGATTTTGCCTGTTTTAGCATAAAAGTTATATAAAAAATTATAAGAATAATGTTTTTTGAGGTTACACCTGTCATTATTGACATATCGCATATTTGCCACATCAGCAGTACTGGGCGAATTTAAGTCTGCAGTGCTAATGTCGCCTATAGGCGACAAGTTAAAATATACGCTAAAAAATACAAATCTTGCTCAGAACGTTTATTACATACTGGAAAAGGATCACGAACATTATTTATAAAAATAAACATAAGACATTATTATGCAAAAAAAACAAACATAAAAAACATTTTTGTTATATCAAAGAAGATAAATTGAACAAAAGAACCATTCTTAAAACTTCTAAAACAAATGTTTAAAAAAAATGATGATACAAAAATCTACTGGGTTAAGTTTTTATGATAGTCAACAAAACATTTAGATACACATAAACCAGGTTGATCAGGGCAGTTCTCGCAATGATAATAGGTTTCCTTTCTAATTTTGTTCTTATGACAAAACTTACATCTTTTCCTTATAACTCTTCCAGCAGAATTTTTGACTGTAATTTTGGTAGGAAAATGTTCCTGTGATGGCTTGAGAGCTTTAGGAGGAGCAGCGGCATCAGCAGCTTCAGTTGTTTCAGGAAGCAAAGCACTTATTACTTGCAGCCTGAATGTGTAAAAGTCCCGGAAAACTTATTGAAAAGAAGAAAAGCATTTAGTAAAATGATTTGAACTATGTGTATCCCTAACTTCTTGTACCAACGAATAGTTTTATGCGCAATCGGATAGTAAGCGATCATTTGGTCCTGCCAATCAATGCCACTCATATACTTGTTATACTCAGTTATAGGAAGAGGCTTTGATTTTTCTTGTCCTCTTTTATTGTTAATTTTTATCAATTTATGTTCATGTTCAGTCGAAATATATGTTACGTCTCTCTTGTCTTTCCATTTTCCAATCATTACCTTCTCTGAATATCTTGAAATTGTTTCACTCTTATGTAGTTTTGCTTTTATTACTTCATCCGGATTTTCTGCTCTATCTACTCTTAAAGTTCCTGTACAGTACGTATTTGCTCCTAATAGTTTCTTGGCCAATGAATAGCTATTGTAAAAATTATCCATGTACACCGAATGTCCATGATTTAATTTTTCTGTTAATAAATGCAACACCACTTTTTCCGTATGTCCTTTGCCCCCCAAATCATCCATCTGCCCAATATAAACAAGGAATTTTAGCGCTAGACCATTTGGCTCCGTAAGCATATATAACTTCATGCCATATTTGTGCCTTTTGTTTTAATATATTGGCGGAAAACTAGCCGTCCTCGCCACAAGACCATAGACTCATCTAACGAAAGTTCTTTTCCAGGGTAATAAACGTCACACATTTTTTATTGAAGTAATTTATTAGACTTCGTATTTTATATAAACGATCTTCAGGTTTTGGATCAGTCGATGTTGGGTTTTTTACGAAGTGTAAACAACGCAAAATGAGTAGGAAACGATCGCGACTCATGTGATTAGAAAAACAAGTCAAATTAAAAAGTCTGCCCTTTTTCAAGTAGTCCTGGTACCTATTTAATTTTATCGTTCTGGAATGTAATAATAATCCTATAAATTTTAACAATTCTGAAACAGTTAGATCCTTCCATCGCGACATACGAGCTTTCACGGTTTCCACTTTGCTACAAAATACCTCTAAAGCGTAGTCGTTGGTATACTCAACTATCTTATTCAAGATATCCTCGTCCAACAAAAATAAAAAATAAGCAATTGGTTCATTTCCAGGAACATCGTCCAACAATTCATTACGTTTTAAAAATAATAAATTCGTTAACATTTCAGGAGCACTTTGCCAGTTTGAGGTCGCATTCTTCGGTGAAACGTGCGGCTTTGCTGGTGCAGGAGTTGGCAACGTTGACGATGGGGCGCCGCCTAACCTCAAATTGCTGTCACCACTTACTTGAATTTCTAAAACAAATATTTTTTTATTAACAAGAGCTTCTTCAATAAATTTTCTAAAACTTTACCTTCTTCTATATTTTCATCGCTGTCTAGTTCTTCTGTATCACTATTTTCTTCGGCCCAGTCGCTGCCACTGCCTTCAAAAGGGTCAATTTCGTTTTCACTTTGATTCATAAATTCTTCTAACTCCTCAACCGTTAATTTTTTTGGATTTCTCGGCTGCAATTTAGGTCTTTTTATACCCGAAGGTCCTGCTTTACTATCCATATTTATTTGTTCTTTTTATTACACCTCGGTGACACAAAAAATAACAAAATTACGAACTAAAGCTAAATTACGTTATTATATGTTTCACTAATGCTGCAAAAAGCACGACCGTCCCGCAGCAACACTGAGACGCTACTAACGCTTGGGAAATATACGTACTTAAGTCGCGTATTGGCGACATCAGCATTGTGTTGAAGACACGGATGTCGCCAATATGCGACATGCGCAGTCAACGTGTTAAGTTAGGTAAAACAAGAAAATATAGGTATAAATATTAATAAAAGGTAAAGGGTAAAATGTAAACATGAAACACCGCAAAATAAATGAGATTAATTAAAAGGCAAACACCAAAAATACTAGATGGGATTCGTATTCACCGGGAAGGTAAAATGGGTACGCCTATGGCGAAATTTGATCAAAATTCAAAACTGGCCAATGATAATTCGTGAATCGCAATTCAAGGTGAACGCATTTAAACTATTCAAAATTCAGACATAAATATAACCTATAATTTTGATTGAAAACCGTTAGATATTTTATTGATTAAAAGGGATATTTAGGAAAAGGATTTATAATTCGAAGGGTTATAAAGGTAGGGTACTAACAAAGGACAGATATTAAGAATATATTATAATTTTAGGATGAATGTCAGAAATTGAACACAAATAAGGTTGGCAAAAATTGAGAAAGAAAGAAATGGATCGTAACAACTTCTCGAATTAGCCATACCTTTATAGACGTAGTTAAATTGTTAACTAGGATTCATCAATTATGGGACAAATAAATAATGACTTATAAGTGAGTTTTTAAATAATTGGTGATGTAAATTTTCTGCATAATATTTTTAATATAAAAATATTATGCTGCCAGACCTGAAAAGTAATACAGCTACCTTAAGAAATATAAGAATTATGTGCACCAATTTGCGTTATGATTGAACATTAAAAGAAAATTTACATTGAATTATGACAATGTAAATTTTCAGGATTATCACACATAATTAAAATACTTATCTTTTAGGTTTAAAAATTAATTGATTCAACAGTCTTCAAGATGACAAATCAGAATACCTTCTAAGGAACCAAGAAACATTTAAATATCTCGCAATCAAAAAACAAAGTTAACATGGTAAGGTATGATGTGAGTGTAAAGTTGTGAAAACCTTTGACCCTAAAATTGATAAAAGCATTTAGAAATAAAACCTAGGTCATATCAATCAGAAATCCAACCAAAACTAACAAAGAAACAGTTTTAGGTTATTAATGAATGTAATTCTTATCGTACACTAGAAGCACAACGTGTTCGTTTAATATGGTGTTAATTTTAACTACATATGTTAAATTACTGTAATGCTGTTATAACTTAACAGATTTCACTGGTAAATC
This sequence comes from Vesta saturnalis, assembly GCA_036346205.1. Lineage (NCBI taxonomy): Eukaryota > Metazoa > Arthropoda > Insecta > Coleoptera > Lampyridae > Vesta > Vesta saturnalis. The sequence goes on from JARFJB010001985.1 coordinate 146,566, forward strand.
ATTTACTTCAAGGACCATAAAACCCACGGAAAAAACTAGATAATTCAAAAGTTAAAATTAAGACGTACCATTATACCTTTTTTTAATTATAACATGTCAAAAACCTAATTAATCGGAGATCTTCTTTTTGCATAATAGTGCTGTATTTTGATAGTATTTTAAAGAATAAAGAACAACTTTACGTGATGGCTTTTTAAGCAAAATAGGAGAGATATTTGTTGCCACCAAGGACAATGTGCGTCAGTTAGAACATTATATAAAGCTCTTCTCCTTGGGATTAATTAAAACAGAGACTATTAAAATAGGGCTCAACGTGCACGTAAGAAATTTTTATTTGTTAAATTGGTTGCTTCACGTGTTTAAACATCGACATGCTGTAGTTTCTTTTGGCTTACTTCCGTTAGTAGTAATTTGTATTAAAACTATTTGATATTTAACTAAAAACACACTTTGTGTTTAGAGTTAAAATAGATTTACGTAGAGCAGGGCTGGTTAAGTGGCGCTTATTTGTAAAAAAAGTATAAATTTTGTAACGATACCACTTTCAACATTTTAATACGTGTATTAAAGGTTTCTTTTGTTAATGTCAAATAAATTCCAGGTCAATATAACGTGTATGTGGCTATAAAACGATTAAACCTTCGGACAGCTCAAAATGTGGAAAATTTTGACGTTTCCTATCTAAATTTATTTAAACGTGTATTTATTAGTTAATGCACAAATAACAATTACTTATGACTCCTGTATTCCAAGTTCATTAGCGCGTTTACATTTTAGTTACGATCTCGTTAAAGTGAATGGGTATTCAAAACTGACACTTCCATATGTCAATTTCGTTTTACATAAATCATGCGATAAATGTTATAAGGTGAATAACTTAATTAATGGTTACCATTTATCTATAGTCCAATGCATAATTTTTGCAAATAAATTACATATTTCTTGTAAATGAAAGTAGGGAGTATTTCACAAGAAGAATTTAACGCGTAAAAATTTGACAGCTGGAACCTGAGAATTTTTAGCATCTCGTTCAACACCTACTACCAAAGAAATCCGATCATTATGGCGCCTTATGACCTATTTTGTCGATGTTCAGATTCATTTTAGAGTAAGCTCAAATTTGAAAATAATAGTTTGGATATTTTAAATCGCACTAATGCTCACACCCTTCTCCAGCAAGTGTAGCAGCATCCTTCGCGACATGCAGAATGGATTGACCTTGTAACTTTTTTTAATCGGATAAATGTATTTTTAACATGAAATTCCTTTTTCATCGCAATTCAACCGACAAACTTGAGAGTAAATTGCCCAAATGATGAAAATATTATATTATATTAAAAGCGCATTTATCCTAATTAAAAATATTAATTAATAACAATTAAAAATTAATTGTTTCAATTTGAATGAATAACAACCGTCCAGATTAAACGTGTCACACCTTGTCAACGTCATACTTATGCATATATACTTCTAACCCAATAAAAAACTATACCCTGACCGGTAGAATTTTGACTAGATGAAAATGTAACATCTTTTTTTCTTCCACAGTGATTTTCACAAAGTTTTCCTAATTTACACTTTTTACCTGTTTACTAACCACCTTTGTCGCTAAGCAAACAACAAACAAATATAGACTTTAGAAGTTTCTTTATCTATATTTTTCAGGTCCTGTATCTATATTTGAGTAACTGGTCCTGTTAAACAACAAGTTTAGTAAATCCTTCTTGAAGTGGATGATAGAAATCGAAAACAACGGACACAACGAGGCTAACAACGATTAATGGGTGACGAAAACAATATCTAAATTTGTTAGGAACGTCAATAGTTTTGGGGATCAACACAAAGATGTTGTGTATAAACATGGTGTGTACCAAAACCGATTATGTTTTGGGCAATAAAATCCCTTGAAAATCAAATACGCAAACGATCTAACTGCACAAACTACTGTCATCCAAGCTCTAAAGCTCATTTTAACCATATTGTTTTGACTCCAGATAAATTACGATAAAACTATACAATTGTTTGCTTTTTTTAAACTCGTCCAATCAAGGTAACATAACCAAAGTAGCTAACAAAATAAGTTCATTTTTTTAACAACTCTTTTATGTTTTAAAATATATCAATTTGGATCTTTCCTACCTTTGTTCTAAATACAAGAAAATTTTTTTATTTTAAATTTATGAGGTAGGCAACTTAATTTGCATAATTTTAAACACCTTTTAATTTATAATTGCCAATTTGTTTCATTTCTTTTATACTAACCGTCTGCGTTAAGTTATTCGGCTGATATCTTGTGCATGACCTCATGATCACTTCTAAGCATCCTTTTTTTCCTTCCTGTTTAATGTCGTGGCTCTTCTTTTGATTTTATTTAAATTTTGTGAAAAGCCATCAATTTGGTGGTAAAGATATTTTTTTACATTTACATTTATAGCATTTTGTTCTTTTAGGCGTTTTCCTTACGTTTTTAACGTTTTTACTTTTTACATATATCATTACTTCAATTTACAACGTAATTGAATTTTAAGTACCATTTAATTTATTTTGCTTTTTCGTTTATGATCGCAATTTTTTTGTGAATGGATTCAATAAAAGTGGATTTAAAAATTTTAAGAAGAAATTCATTTTAAAGATAAATTCAATTTTTGTGATAACATTATGTCAAATTGCAATGATGACGGAATGGCTTCATCCTGTTCCTCTCCGTAATCATATTTAATCCGGGTTGTCAAAAGAAAATTTGAGTACAAAATTTTAAGGTTTTATTTAGTGATTTATTTAGTACTTTAACATAATTTTAAGACCTTTTATTTATCATTACATTTAATTCAATAAACATGGTCTGTATATTGTTATTTTTACATTTTGTCAAGTCGGTTTAATTGTCCCGATAATTTAAAAAGACAATTTCCCAGATAACTTCATTTTTCATTCTTTTTATTAATGGTAATGGTAATTAACAAAATTTTAGTGAAAACCCTATTAATCTACCATGAGCCAAAGGCACAATTATAAATGTTTAAGGTATGTATTTTTAAATTTTTATTTCATTACTTTATTATAATTATTTTTTTACTATTTAAAATTGTACAACGTTTTTTTTATTACAAGTGAGATTATTAAACTTGGGAAAACAATGATGAGGAATATTGTTTGAGGCAATCTGAATGTATTGACAAATGGCAGAATACAATTCCCCCAAAAGTAAGAAAGCCAATAGTGTAGAAATAAATTTTATGGATAATAATAATCCACTAAAGCTTAAGTTGGGAACATTTTAAAGCTCTGGGATTTTCAGTCGCCTTATTGAGATCAACCATGATGATCGATTCCAAGAGCTTGTACCGAAAATGAATTGGTTTCATAACGTATGAAGAAGAGTTGACTAGGGCACATCTTTTCCAGAATCATTGAGACACGAGTTTGATGCAAACAAATCCACAAAAACGTTGGCTTTGTCTACAGAATCAGCAACTACCGATCCGTCAATAGATGTCAGAAATGAAGATGTTCGAAAGTTTTACTAATGGCTTTGCTAAAGACCAAAATTTACGACTCCTAAAGGTGTCTAGTTAATTGTCAAATCAATTCGTTGTCGAACAACTTTTTAGTTTTAAAACGATTAAACCTTTTGACAGATCAAAATTGTGCAAAATTTTGACGTGTTCCTATCCAGATTTATTTAAACCTTTAATTAACAGTTAATTTTTAAAGAACAATTATTTAAACTCCTGTATTCCAAGTTCATTAGCGCGTTTAATGACCTGTTACGATTTCGTTAAAGGAATGGTTATTCAAAACTGACACTTCCATATAGGAACTTTCGTTTTACAAAAGCATCCGAAAAGTTAAAGAATAACAATTAAAGGTTACCATATCTATAGTCAATGCATAATCACTCCAAATAAATTACATATTTCTGAAATAAGGTAGTATTTTTGCGAAGAATTTAACGGTGAAAATTTTATTGACAATGGTAATTTTAGCATCGTAACAACTATCAATAAACCGAAGGGTTTGTGTAAGACGATCTAGAAGATGTGGAGTATGGTTAGGGTTATCAGATTCTTGGGTTCAGAAATCATTTGTGTGAGATCACATGAAATAGCAAATGTTTCTGCACTATGACCAGATTGTAGTAGATGAAAATTGAAGCCAATTAGAGTTATGAACATTGAAATCGCCTACAAATGAGATATCAAGATGGAAACTGAGACAGGAGATAGTCAACTTTCATACTAAGGTAATCGAAGAAGTCTTGAAAGTTGCTGTCATTAGAGACCTATAAATGCAACAGTAGAATTTCACAAAATTAGGACCAGAATGTTTAAACCAAATCACGTCAAAATTTTTATTTTCTAAGGAAGAAACCCTCTTGCAAGCAATTCTGTCCTTGATGTACTCATACGCCTCCTTTATATCGAAAGTTAGAGTGAAGATGGTATTGAGGAAATTGCAAGTCGGGTGACTCGGAGCTTTCAGAGGAGACTGTGTTTCAATAGAAACAATATATCAGGTTGTAATTGTTCAAGATGTTGGTGAATAGCATTAAGATTAGACCTGATACGGATGTTGCTGTAGTGAATCAGAAATTGATACTTTCGATGACCGAGGTCGCTTGGGCCCTGCCCTCGGACATCCGATGGGGCAGGATTTTACGTCCGGAATTTATAACCCAGAAACCACAGCCAATCTATTTTTAATTTGGGACTTTTAATCCGATAGGAAGACAGTGAGGCGAGAAGGAAGAATAAGGATGAGAATAGATTAAGGATGATGGAAAAGGTAACGCACTATTTCTGAGCTCAGAAAATCGGAGACCCACTTAAAGCCCATGGTAGGAAGGTACCTCCCACTGGCTGGCAGTAAGCCAACCAAAACAGTCATTTAACTATTTTAAACCGATAAATTACGATGAGCCTGCAATTGTATGCGTTTCTCTATTGCATCAAGTCTCAAAACTTCAAAAGCTAAAAATAATTCTATTTACGTATTATAACTATATTTAGGCTATAAATACCTATTAGGATTTTACTTAGTATAAATAAAGAAATTTTTGCATTTATATATTTCTCCGATTTTGCGATGATGCTAAGTTGGTTAAATATTTTAAATTTTATTTGCTTATAAATTTTTTCATTTGCTTTTTCGTTAGAGTTCTGATTTATATAATCGTTTCAATAGATCTACTTGTTAAACATCCAATTTTTTCACTTCCTGTTTAATGTCAGCATAAGCTGCTTCTTTTGATTTTATTTAAATTTATGTAAAGCCATCAATTTGGTGGTAAGATAATTTTTTACATCTTACATAAAATTATAGCATTTTGTTCTTTTAGGAGTTTTCCTTACGTTTTAATAACGTTTTACTTTAATTAAATATCATTACTTCAATTTAAACGTAATTGAATTTTAAGTACGCATTTAATTTAAGTTCGTTTTTCGTTTATGATCGCAATTTTTGTGAATGGATTGCAATAAAGTGGATTTAAAATTTTAGAAGAAATTCGGATTTTAAAGATAAATTCAATTTGGTGTAGCTGATAACATTATGTCAAGATTGCACCATGATGACGTAAGAATGGCTTCATCCTGTTAACCTCTCCGTAATCATATTTAGATACCAGAGGTTGTCAAAAAGAAAAGTTGAAGTACAAAATTTCTAAGGTATTTATTTAGTGATTTATTTAGTACTTTAAGCATAATTTTAAGACCTTCATTATTTCATCATTACATTTAATTCAATAAACATGGTCTGTATATTGTTATTTCTTACATTTTTGTCAAGTCGGTTTAATTGTCGATAATTTAAAAAAGACAATTTGGCGCCGAGATAACTTCATTTTTACATTCTTTATTATTAATGGTAAGTGGTAATTAAGCAAATCATTTTAGTGAACCAACCCTATTAATCTACCGATGAGCCAAAGGCACAA